>JAUPFV010000004.1:171939523-172525235 GCA_036936605.1 Limnanthes douglasii subsp. nivea | reverse complement strand
CTCACGAAAGTCCCACTCTCCAAACAGAATGAGTAAATTCCTAGGAGAAATAATAATTTCCGTTGCAATAAAAAGTAACTAATTATATTTCTAACATAATATAAATTTAACCATTTTTACTTAAATGTTATACCAGTAATCCTAACAAACATCATAGGCCTTTGGTTGAAAATCTTGGTTGATGTTTTCTTGTCGACCCATCTTATATGGGCTCTTCTCCAGCAGACCAAACCAAGAATGGGACAAAACAACGGGCTTTCCTAGTGCCTAAGAACAAAAAACTCAAGGATCTTGGTATATTGATAGTTAAGCAAACCATCACATTACATAAAATCCAAAAAAATGAAGCTTTTTCTACTTTCAGTAAGTTTAAATAATTCGTTGAAAATCTATCTCAAAAGAAAACAAAAGTATTTTGGTCAGAGCGAGGATGTGAATACAGAACCTTCACCCAAATGACAAAACCCTCAAAAAATTCTTCATATAACTTATTGTCCATACGCTTCAGGCCAAAGTAGAAGGATTGTGAGAAACCATCGACATATTATGGAAACTGTGTTAACTTATTGGTTCAAGAAAACCTACCTTCCAAGTTTTGGATTAAGGCATTTCAGATTATTGTTTATTTGATAAGCAGAGTGACAACTAATATTTAAACCGATCTTTCACCTTTTGAAAAAATCAATATAAAACCGGATTATCTATCTTTTAAAAAAATGGATGTTCATGTTTTCCATGTTTTAAGCCATACCAGACTCACAAGTTTAATTTTCACTCTCAAAATAATACACATTGCTACGCTATAGTGATACCCACAAGGGTAGAAATGCTTTAGCTCTAGTGGAAGAATTTACATCTCTAGCAATGTAGTGATTAATGAAAATGAATTCCCATCTTCATGTTCTAAATTCCTATATAAGTAACCTTCTACAATGTTTAGTCAAACATATATTCTATCATGGTTTCCTACATAAGAGAATCAAAACTAAAAAATTTATTGCAATCCTAACAAGGCCCACACTGACTATTCCTATAGGCATCATACTTTATCCTACTTGAATCACCATTTACAGTTAAATAACACACATTTCCAAACACATACAAACCAACTAGTGACAACCACCTTTGACTAAATAACACACAATATTCAAAACCAACCAGATACAGAAGACACTACAACCATATCACGATCAAACACTCAATCGTCACATTTACAATAACAACCAACATACGTATCTATACAAAACTAATAAACAACAACCAATACCACCCTAAGTAGACAAAATAATACTCAACCCACATCATTCAATTCAAACCAGATCAAAAGGTGGGATTGTTAAAACCAATCGTATTTATTCCTACCTAACAACTATTTCACCAACCCTATACACAGTTCCACAAAACCTATTGAAGTTTTAAACAATCATAATTGGTAAGAAAAATGATGCAAGAAGAGTTCATTGCTCTTCAACTCAAGCACACTTGGTCCTTAGTTTTGTGGAGTCCTACAATGAGTGAAGTGGGTTGCGAATGGATCTTTAAGCTTAAGTATAACATAGATGGATCCCTACAGAATCACAATGCAAGATTGGTAGTTAAAGAGTTCTATCAAACCCATATATAATATTGTTATAAAGGTCTCTACAATCATAAGAATCCTAGCACTTGCTACAACTAAATGTTGGAATGTTCATCAATTGGACATTAATAATGCATTTCTAAATGGGGAACTAGCTGAGACTGTGTACATGACCCACCCATATGGTTTCATTGATACTGCCATGCCTTCTCATGTCTGTAAACTATGTATGTCATTATATGGAATAAAACATGGATTAAAACAAGTCCTCAGGGCATGGTATGACAAGCTTAGACACACTCTAATTCAATTGAAGTTCCTAAAATCCAGGTTAGATATATTTGTGTTCTCTTACAATTCAAGTTATATTCTACAGATAATCCTAGTGTACGTAGGCGACATCATATCTGGAAACAATACATAACACCTGCAATATTTAATTCCAAACTTACATGCCACATTTCCCTTGAGGGACATTGGCGAGATTCACCTATTTTTGGGAATAGAAGTCTACAAATACATCATTGGATTTTATTAAATCAACACAATTATATAGTTGACTTAGTATTGCGTGAAGGGTTTTCCACCTTCAAACCTTCTGCTACTTCTATGAGCGTTGACTAACCCATGCCAATATACGATGGTGAGCCACTACAAAATACAACTCGCTTGTCTCCAACCTAGTAGTTCACGTCCGCACAAAATACATTGAGATAAACCCTCACTACATTCGTGATCAGGCCTCGCAAGGAAAACTGGACATCTATTTCATTTCATATCATAACCATACCATAGACTCACTAATGAAGCTACTTTTCCATTCCTAATTCATCTTCTTCAAATACAAACTCGGTCTCAGTAATCGCCCATTTGTTTGAAAAAGGATCTTGAAGCAACATATAAAATAAAAAATAAATCGAAACAAAAAACTAAAAAAAAATTATTAAAGAGATTTGGAGCGGGATAAAATTAAGGTTACACCGGTACTAGTTCCACAGAATACATCAGTTTGGAACTCAAAATGTCAACCTAGCAACAATACAGTCAAGTACTGAGCTCGTGTCAATTGGCCCAAAGTTTTTACTGAGGCCCATATCCACTGGTCGCAAAACCTTACACGGATCTAATGCTCTCAAAGCCTTGTACGGATAAACATTTCTAGAAGCTTCAAAATTCACGCAATAAACAAGAGAGAATCTATGTGTACCTGATTGATAGATCACAAGCATAACAAGAATTCTACAATCCCTAGGCATCTGTGTTTACAGCACAGATTGTATTAAA
Organism: Limnanthes douglasii subsp. nivea; assembly: GCA_036936605.1. Classification (NCBI taxonomy): domain Eukaryota; kingdom Viridiplantae; phylum Streptophyta; class Magnoliopsida; order Brassicales; family Limnanthaceae; genus Limnanthes; species Limnanthes douglasii. Next base: position 172,522,372 of record JAUPFV010000004.1, on the reverse strand, counting down.
ACGTACAGTAAAAAGTAAAAAACAATGGTAACATAAACAACAGAAAATAATACAAAGAAAAATTACAATAAAAATAGTTCTTTTTCTTGCTTTCAGGCTGATTATGCGTCAACCTACTTCTGTGGAATTAATAGCTACATTATTGTGGTTTGGATGCTTGAATTCTTTAAAAAACCCTGGATACCTTCTGTTAGTTTAAGTACCTTTAGCTTAATTTAAATGCTGTGATTCTGGGTTGCTTTCAAGAGATAATAATAAAGGCTCTTGACCTTTGAGAAAATTCTGATCCAGTTTGCTCAGATGTTGATAGCACGGTATGTGTGGAGCTAGAAAAGCAGTTGCTACAATGGACTGCTTGGTTGGTGGTGTATCTCTTTTGATGTCCTAGTTTTATCTGAACAACTGTTTTATTACATATGGACCACATACCTTCAAACACACCGGCACCACAGTTCATTTTTCATCAATTTTGCTTCCTTCCACAAATATTGTCGATAGATTTAATATATAAACCAAATAGAAAAAACAGAATAAGATACTAGTTTCTTAATAATTTCTCGTCTTTCTCGTTCACTTCCACCCATTGTATACAAATAAAATACAAATTAACTACTTTTCTTCTCAACGCAAAGAAAAAAACATGAACCAGTGTGTTCCTACAGGCAATACAAACGACGATTATACTACCAATTTCTCTCTATATGCTCATTCTAATTCTGTATCTTCGGATTTACCAATGTATCGCTCTAAACCGATTACTATATTTTCTTTTGTTTAATGATATGCTTTCTAGAACCTTATAATTAACCTCGTTATATTTTTTTCTAAACCAGATCAGGCAGACCAGACTTCGAAGTAACAGAGCTAACATGGCAAAACGGCCAACTAACACATCACGGGCTATATCAGCCACCTCCACCAAAGAAACAATTGCCGACACCATCCAAATACTCATTTGCCACAGGCACGCTTGAGTCAATAGTCAATCAAGCCACGCGATTATCAGACACACCCATCTCGGATGGCGACATGGTTGGTCCTTTGCTCAACGAAAAACGTGTAGTCACCACATCGCCTACCATGACGTCGGACGCTCTTGTGCCGGATTCCAAAGCCCACTCGGTTAGACCCACGGGCGTGGTGGGTTGCTCCACACATGTAGAGTCATGTAGTGGTCCAAATAACCATGATTTCTTATTGGCCATGAAACGATCAAAGACCGTGGTGGCGCGTAGGCCACGGGTGCCACCTGAGTGGAGTAAGGAGAGTGGTAGTGCTACGTTTGGAGCAAATACTCTAGACACGTACGATAGAGAATTTAGTGTGGGTTTTACCTCCACCTCCTTGGCGACATCGCCGGAAGACAGCAGTTCACTTAAACACGACTCTTTCTGTCACAATGGAGTTCAAGTAAGAACATATATAATTCGTTTCAAAACATGATTCAAAATTTCCTATAAATTCTTGTATGTTCAACTTAAACATAATGTGCTTGTGATTAAAAACTTAGAGTGAAGCTTATGGTGAAGAAGAAAAGAAGAAAGGACTAAGAAAATCATCAGTTTCGACTGAAAGAAGTAGAGCAGCAGCTATTCATAACCAATCTGAACGTGTATGTTTTCTTTTGTATTTTCATTTACTGACTATTATTATTATTATTATTATTATTATTATTATTATTATTATTATTATTATTATTATTATTATTATTTAATTTTGTCATCTATCATTTTTTAGTATTTTCAATTGATAATTTTGCCATTGGTTTGTTATATTCTCAGAAAAGGAGAGACAAGATAAACCAAAGAATCAAGACTTTGCAGAAACTTATTCCAAATTCCAATAAGGTGTGCTTTTTTCTGGAAAGAATTTATATTGATTTTGAAATTTATGACTTACAAAAAGATATAAGAAAATATTAAATTTGTCTTACTTTTTTGAATGAATAATTTTAAACTATTATAGAAAGTATATACACTTAAATCCATTATTCTTGGTCCAAGAGTAGATAAAAGCCAAAGACTAGCATAAATGATGTGGTCCTAAATATTAAGAGATTCAAAGTCATTGTGCTGGCTGGACATGATGTGGAGCTACTTTGATAGTTCTTGTCCACATGAACTCATCACTTTGGCTTAAATGACAGAAGTTTATTAGCTGTGGAGACACAATTTTCTCCTACCACATTAATTTCTTTCATTGTTGGACCCCGATATTTTGTGCTGGTTTAAAATCCCTTTTTTTTTTTTATTACTCAGTATTTAATTAATAATTATTTGACGAATATAAATGATATATAATAATTACCTAATAATAAATTTAAACTATTATTTAATAACCGGCGGAGCTTGGTGGATTCCTATTGGAGTTGATGAACCCAGTTTTTATTATATAACCTAACAAATATAGAAAAACAATAAGTCAGGTCTAATGTTCAAACCTCACCCTCTATTCCTATTTTTGCCGATCACCAAGATTCCGTAGTGTTTAGGTCATGGCTACAGCACTGTCCAAAGATCATTGCTAGAACAATAGCCAACATCAGAGAGATAATACATTTGAATATTTTAACTCAATATACATATTTCTTCCGTATTGATAATACAGATGGATAAAGCATCGATACTAGACGAAGTGATAGAATATTTGAAGCAATTACAAGCTCAAATAAGCATGATGGGACGAATAAACGTACCACCTATGATGCTACCCATTGCCATGCAACAACTTCAAATGGCCATGATGTCTCAGATGGGCATGGGAATGGGAGTCATGGACATGAACCCTATGCTTCGAAACCCTAACATGGCCTCGGCTGCAACTTCACATGTTTTGCCCAACTATTTTATGCCTATGTCATGGGATGGTGTCGGAGAAGCTCGTTCACAGAATCCCCCGGGGACAATAATGTCGGACCCGATGTCCATACTGCTTGCAAGTCAGTCACATCCCCATCCGCTGCAACCGCAGGTAATTGTTATGTATATTAGTATGTAGTCATAATTTTTTGATATAAAAATAATAATTATATAAAGATAGTTTAATACTAATATTGTGAATAATCGTAACTCATAGGCACAACCAATGGGAATGGGACTTGATTCTTATAGCAGAATGGTAGCTATGTGTCAACAAATGCAACAAGGCCAACCTTCAAATTCAAATATATAGATCTCATGTTGGATCATGTAATTCTTGTCTAATCGTTTGAATTTAAGTATACTTATATGTAACATTTGAATTCATCAAGTTAATAAAACCTTGAGTGAGGTAGGTAGTAGTTTTGTCTTTGCAATAATACTCATGATGTTTAAAGAAGATAGGATGATTCATATGGACATGCCTCCAAGTTAGAAGTTTTTAAATATATAAATTTAAACTTTTGTAACAATTTTTATTATTTAGTTTAACCTTTTTCTTTAATTATTTTTTAAATTCGCCACATTTTTGTAATATAAAAATATGTAACATATTATTTTATGGGTTATTTATACACGTCCACCCTATGACATTAAAAAAGTCTACACCAACTGTTATCTGAACTATAAATTATACCAACCATATTCTTTCAATGTAAATTGAAATTTTAAACGCTAAAATGTTCCTTTTTTTTTCTCTCTCTCACGCCGACTAAATTGTTTCTCTATTTTTAAATCTAAAATTAAATTTTCTATTTTGGCGAGGTCGAAAAATGAGTTTTGTTGTTTTGATGTCTTTATAAAACCAATCTTGTAAATTGAAGCTATCGATTAATTGCATTTCTTCTGGATATTATATATTCTAAATTAGAGTAATTTTTTGATTTTATTTTTTCCGGACATTATACGTTAAAATAAGCATTTTCATTTTTAGCTTAAATGATTACAAATGTTATTTCTTTTTAAAGATTCGAATATGGTTGGTTAGTTTAAGACATTGGTTTTACGATTTTGAATTTTCACGATGAAAGAGCGTCTTATTTGTGGGTTTAGGAATTGGTAGAAATGTTTGAAATAAAAAACAAACATTTTAAGACATACTATTTTTAATACAAGTCATCTGAGATTTTGTGATGTATTGGTTGAAATTTGGGTTATTCTTATGCTTTATGTTTATGTTTTGAATATAGTTCGCGATTCACGTTTCATATTTAAGCACATTTCATGATTTGCTTTACATATATATATATATGTTTCACGAAATACTTGTTTTCAGGTTTTTAATGATTCTCATTTCTATTTTAGCTTTGATGCATGATTATAATTTAGAAGTAGTTCACGATTTGAGCTTTATAGATCCTAGTTTGTGTTTTATAAGTTATAAGTGGTTTGTGATTAGTATTTTATATTTTGGTGTCATTCGATGTTTGTGCTTTATATTTTAGAAGTAGTTCATGATTAATTATTCTAAAAACCCAAATTTAAGGTTTGTGAAAATCGTTTTAGAAAATCGATTTTCTCGACTTCTTTTATTTAGGTAATCGAGTTCATTGTGAGTTTAAATTATTCCAAAAATATTAGAATTGGTGTATGATATTGATTTGAGTATGTTTGATTCTACGGTTTTTGGGTTTCTCAATGAATAATGATACTTTTTAGGGTTTTTTAGTTCAAAAGTTTGAATTAAAAAAGAAAGTAATTGGTGTCTTGTTTATTAAGTTCAATTATCTAAATGTTTTGGTACATAGTTGGACTATATCTATGAATTGTTGTTTGATTTTAGCTATGAGTCGTATTTCACTGAAACATGTTATATGTTTCAACTATGATTGGCCATTAGGAATAATAGATACCGCAAATTATATAATTAGTTGTTCGCGATTCATATTGACTTGTATAATGTGTACATGATTTGTATTTCTGTTTAATAGGTGATTCAAGATTCACACATACATGAAATAATTATTATTTTTATTCTTATTTCTCGTATCTAGAAGATTTTAATTTATTAAAATCAAGTTGTGCGTGGTTCATGTTTAAAATCACTATATATGAAAACACTTTAAAGTTCATCAAAACCCCGCATAACATTATTCATGATTCGTGTTCACATTAATTCTTGATTCATGAATAAATAATACACATCATGATTCATGATATGAAGAATATATGATTTGTCATTCATGTTCGCTATTCACGTTTGATCAATCATCAGGGTTATCCATTTTTTGGATGGATTCACAATTTCCTAATAAAAAATAGTATGTTCAACACACTATATCATGTTTTTATAATACAAATGATTCACAATTTATGTAACATATAAATAATTTTGAAGTAAAACAAAACCAACAAAAGAAACTTTACAATTTTACACTAATAACTAATGAATGCCGAATCTTTACAATTTGGTGTTGTGCCCTCTAGATCTTTATATAGAGTTCAGTTATTATATATGTGTATTGTGTTCTTATCTTTACTGTTATCTGCTTCATCCTAGCATGTGTGTCTCCAGGAAACTAGTTCTAACTAACTCTTTGTTGTGAGACGCTTACCATATAATTATGGGGGAACGATGCATAAACATTATGGGAGGATAAAGTTTTAGCTTTATGTCTTGGGTTTTATTAATACGATTGGCCATAAGTGATATCCTTTTGGCCTTAAAAAAATAATCTTTGGTGATTTCAGATTGAGTATATAGTACTAATGCTAAGGTGTATGGCAGTTTTCATCTTCATTAAGTGCAATAATTTATATCATGTAAGTTTTGTGAGCTTCCTCAAATAAGGGGGAAAAGTGCATTAGTATTCAACTATTATATACATGTAATGTGCCTTTAAAGTTTAGTTTGCAATTTACAATTAAACTTATACCATGATTCATATTTCACATATGGATGATTACATTTCACATTGATATATAATACAACATTCATAATTTCGTTTACATTTAATACAACATCCGCAATTCACATCCAAATACAATATGTACAATTCACATTTTTATTAGTATTTAATAAAACATTATCAATTAAAATCTCAATAATGATTCATAATTTATATTTGTACACATGGATGATTCACATTTGATGCCTAACATACTAGTTTGTTAACAAACATTATTTCATATTATTCACAGTTAGTGTTTTATTTTACATGATCGCTTATGAGAATATCAGTAAAGTTTATTCGAGAATTGATATAAAATATAATCTAAGTAATTAGATTTCTAGTGAGAGAAAATAATTTTAGTATCTTAAAAAAATTATGAAAAATAAAAGTCAAGATAATTATTGTGTAGGATTCCGAAGAAATTGTACACCTATTTATACTAGAGGTTAAATCCTACTGAACCCCATGGATGGTTCTGTTGGATACTTCACCCTAGAGTTATATTAAGTACAACCATATTTATTGGTTATCATTTATCCTATCCTCCATGTTTTTAGACTACCTAAAGTTAACCCCTAATAAAATACACGTAGTCTTACAACCCAAAATATACATATAAGTCAGATTAATCTGGGTCAGATTTTTTATTTAACCGGATAAATTCTCCTTATCAATATCCCCTCTAGTCTTTGCAAAGAAATCTGATGGATGACAAAAATTAAAAAATTTCCAAATGCACATATGTCTTCGATTTTTTTAATTTGAGAAGTATTCAAAGTCTTGAAAACTGTGCACCGTATGTTGTTACCAATTTGACACGTTTTGACAACTATTATGATCCCTTCACGTCCCATCAAATTATCGTTAGATCCCACAGATCCTAATGTGTTTTGCAAGTTGTCCAAACTCTAGGAACTCTCACCAAGTAACCATTAAGCTTCAAAATACACTTCTTATAATTTCCAAACCTTTTTTTCATAAGTTATTTCTTACCAACTTCAGAGATAGAAAGCATTAGAGAGAGAAATAACTTCACTAATCCTTCCACCATAAAACCAAGTTTCCAATCATACTTCACCGGAAAACACCATCCTGGCTCAAGCTCCTAACTAACTAGTATTCACAGTTTCTTCCTTCGTATATGTTCAAGATAAAAAATACTTTGGATTGGCTGAAAATCACTTAAAGGGCCGACGAAAGAAGAGCTGATGGGATAGTTTCCGACCAAACCTTACAAGTAATTCAATCTTTTACTTATGGTTCCTCGCCTTCAACCAAAAAACCAAACAAATTACTTATTCTAGAATCCTCCTCCGAAAATCTAAATTTTGAATGCCTACTCTCCCAATCACATCCGTAAATATTTTATCCTACTATGTGTGAGGTTAAAGACAATTATCTACCCAAAAAGAGGCATCACTCCATTTAATTCAGAGATAAGAAAAACAAGAATTCTAAGGCTAATCATCTCTCGAAACAACTATCTGAAATCAAAGAGAATTCTCAGACAAAGTACTGGATTTGCCATCCACAATGGATATCAGACTTCTCTAATCTGACAAAGTTTCGATAACCAATCCATCTCTGCCACAATCGTCTAAGATTTCTCACCACAAAAAGCTCTTATTATTGGATAATTTCTCTTAAATTAAGATTCATAGCTAGGTTCTGACTAATTATAGTTATAAAATCCTTACGACATCTTCAGTACTGCAAGAAAATGTGTTTTAAGTTTTTGAGAGAAAATCTATCGGATGTTTTCTCATCCGTGAGGATAAAAAAGTACATATTTTCAAAATTTTCGCATCATGAATCACATATACTTTTATGTTTTCATCGGTTATGAATGATCCAGGGGTCTCCTTTACATTATCCACTCATTCCAAACCCGAGGTAAACCTTTTTTAATTGTTATTCTTTCATCTATTCCACACTTCTAATCTGTTTAGTATGTAAAAGTATAGCATAACATTCCTTATCCATTTGATGGCTACTCCAAATAGTTCCCACACGATCCACAACCATGTATTTTAAAAACTGATGGACTGTAGAGGCAATGTCATGCATGATTGACAACCATGATCTACCAAAAATTGCATTATAAGTCATTGGGCTATCCACCAATACAAACAGTACCCTCACCTTCTTTTTGAATGGTCATCGTCCTAAAAACACTTCCCCTTCAAATTCCCCAATAACATTAGTTGTTATACAAGTTAAACCAACTATTGTTCATTCCAACCAAAAGAATACTGAGGGATTCTGTATCTTTTCGTAAGTTTATATATACAAAATATTGGTCGATCTACTGGTATCGTTATATATCATTCGAATTGTAATTCATGCTATTTTCGCTCCAATTACAACCGCCTCTTTATGAGGTTCATCTACAGTCTTAAATCATCATTATCAAACAAAATAAAAGATAAAAGACTTTTCCCATAAAGATGAGTTGATATTCCACCAACCAACTGCGTCGCTAAACTCAGAAAGTGAATTTTTATAGAAATTTTAGTATTCAAGCCATCGTATCTCCTCCAAAAATTACTAACAACTCAAAATAGTCACATAAATTCTTAATCCTACTTAGTAGCCTCGTCTCATTAACTACTAATAAAATCCTATGATCTGGTTTATGATCAATATACTCAAAATCGTATTCTCTTCCTTAGAAATTACATTCACTGCATACCTTGTTTGTTGACTTATATTTGTAGCATGTTGAGACCCTATTTTTTGTCAACAAAGTTTGTCAATTTTCTATTCTCAATCAATATCTGAATTTTCTTGCACAATGATATACAATCCGTTATACCATGCCCAATATCATGGTAGTACTTACAAAACCACTTACTCATTTACTCTCTAGGTTTTCTCAGAGGCGAAGGCTTTCAAATCGAACATGGTTTTGAGTTTTTTTCAAAAATTGTCGTAACGCTGTCTGTCAACTTAATATTGTATTCAAGTCAGATCCACTGGTTTGACTTTGGCTTCTGATGTACTACCAGAGTACTTTGTGATTGAGAACTTAGAGCATATGAATGTTGATAAATCAAAGTCGTTAATTAAGACACTCCTAATCAAGGAGGAAAATTATTTGGAGCTCTGGATCCAATTAGGGACTTAAAATGTATTTAGAAGATTTCGTCCTAAATGGATACAAAATTCAAAAATAAAAAAGATTTATTATTTATTTATTTATTATCTAGGTATTTTTATTATGTTTTAAGAGATTGAGTGAGATATATTGCATATTCATTATCCAATATTTACCTTATAAGTCTTGTTTATTATGTTTTAAAAGAGTCGGTCAGAGTTATTTCATATTTATTATCCAAGATTTATTTTTGAAGTTTATAAAATCATTTAATTCTCTTTTAAGAGAGTTAAAGAGAATTATTTCATTTTATTACTATTCTTTCATTTTATTGTAGATATTCAATCAAGTTATAAAATATCAATAAAAAAGATTTTCTACCCAAAATATTTACCATAGACAAATCTATCTTTAAACTATTCATGTGAGAATCCAATTTAGTTAATCCTTCGTTTTGTATTTATTTGGAATAAACTAAATTTGAAGCTCTTCTTATCAAAATCTTTCTATCACATTTGTGGAACAACTCGATGCACCATCTAACTTTCACCACTTTCCATTCTGATTTCGTTTGCAAGTGTTCTCTAAACAACATTAAGTCAAGCCAACACTTCATCTACCGCTACACACATTATCTTAATTTGTCTAAATTGTGAGTGTTTTTTACAAACAACGTCTACAACCAAACCGCTTTCATGCCTACATCAACTACTTTGTTTTCTGCTAATTTGTCTAAATTATATATTAACGTTTCATCACAAAACTGGATATCATTGATTGTTTCTATTAACCGTTGCCTATAATATCTTAAGCTCTCATACAGGTCTTCATTCCAATACATGATGTACACGTCATCATCTTTGGTAACATTACTTCAAATGAATTAGTCCCTTAACATAAACGATAATATTTTGAAGCTTTGGACAGAGTTGAGTAGTAACTGATTAAACCGGGTTAAGGTACTTCTCGTAAAAGTCATAGTGAAAGCTCTACATAACACACAGTTATCCTTACCAAAGCTAAGTATTATATCTCTGAACTATTTAATGTGTTGATTAGGATTTTGAGACCCCTCATAATTCTTCTTAATATATATCATCATTTCTCTGAAGTGGCTATTTACCCAAGATCTTTCCATGCATTGAGAATCTTTTTATATTAGGCATTTGGAAGTACGAATAAACGTTGTTTCGTACTAGATTTTGAATGAGAACCCTAATGAACTTCCGGATACGATTGATTTGGTTTTAGATACTGCAGGTTAGGATGTGCCAGTTGGAGCTAGGGAAGATGAGTGAGATGTTTTTTAGGGTGGGGTTACAGATATGTCGGCTCAGCATTTGGTCGAGTTGGATATTGCGGGATAGGCACACACTGATACTGGGCTGGACCCAACGGTCAAACCTGAGGTGGCAATACTGGGTTAAAACCTTATGGATGATCAGTCGCAGACCTCATAATTGGCATCCTGTGTTGGTGACCCCTAATCTGATGCATGTCATGACCTTTAGAAGGAGATATTCGATACTTTATTGGCTCTATATACTCAGCATCCCAACCGTGGTCGATGGAATACCGCTTCACAAGAAAGACATAGGATGTTGCTTTTTGACCCTATGATCGTTGCATTGGGAATCTTGAGGTTGCTCGAGACGATAAAAATATAGAAAATGTGACATTTCATTGTGAATCTGCAAAAAGTCTTTATCAACACATATGTTCCAAAATTCAAACCTCGTCCTTGAGGGTTACAAACCCATGTTCTCTATGGGATTGCGAAAGGCTACGTCGGTCTTATATATTTTTCCTTTAGAATTTCCGACCGCGCATACCACATTTCGTATTCGTTTGATTTTGCACGCGCCCAATCTCGTTCCAGTTCCGCTCGGCTAAACGCTCAGTGCGCTCGATTTCATATCTGTTCTGCTTGGTTTAAATGTCCATCCGATCTTCCTTATTACTCTGAGTGTGCTCGCTCTTCTTATGCTTCGGCTCTCCCTTGATTTTCCCTTTGTTCTGCTCTACTCTAATGCTTCTACTTTATATTGGTTGTGAGTATCCACTACCTTATTACGGCCCAACGTTCATGGGCCCAACGTTCCTTAACCAACCAGGTTAAAAGGACTGCATCATTTGGAAAGCTCTTAGAGCATGTATATCTCCAATTATTGTAGCAACATCCGCCATTTCTCAGGCCTCAAAATCTATGATGTTCTTTATAAATAAAAGGAATATTGTAATAACCAATGACTTTCTGTAAATGGTTTTAAAAAGATATTATATGGATATCAATCTCTTCTTACAAATGACACCACTAATAATGCTCAATATTATCTGATTTCTATAACAAAATCCGGACGAATTTGAACACCATTAAAAAAAAAGTAATACTTTGTTTTCGATGAATATTAGATTAATTATTTACTCTTTTAAAAATGGATTAAGTGATTACTTATAGTCTTACCAATGAAATTTGGCCACACAATGTACCACTAAAAAGAAATCCAATGATAGACTTATACATACATATATTGTCTTTTATGGCTAATTGCTGATCTAATAAATTGTTCAAGCCTATGTAACAACTTGATCAATAATTATTTTACTTTGATTAAATGATTTTTTTTCCAAATCTTAATATTGCAAATAGGTTCATCCTAATAGTTTGAGATTTCCAAAAAGTAGTTTAAAAAGATGATATCATACATTTGCAATATAATTCAAATTAAAATGGGTTGAATTGTTATATTATGCTAATTTTTTAATTATAATTATTATTTTATAGAATTATTAAAATAATAGTTTTATTTCAAATATTATATTATAATAATATTTTTTTTTTTAAATAATTTTAATTTGAGTGATTGCAAAAAAAATTGTTTATCATATTTTTACATATTATATGAATCTTTTGATGGTGGATCGATGGCTTCTCTCTCCTCTCCTAGAAGTCTAAACTCCAAATAAAAAAAAGCAACCAATTGGCGCATGTGAAGCCCGATTATCTCAATCGATGGCCTCTCATAGCTACTTCGTCTTGATGTCAATCTCCATTCGTAACAAAAAGAAAACCAAGCCAAACCAGTCAATCTCATCCCAAAATTTAAAATCATCAAAGCCCCAATTTCAGCAGTCTATGAGAAGAAACTGATATAAGAGGATTTCCCAACATTGATGGATTCACGGAAGAAGAGCAACAAAGAAGGAGACTCACCGATGTTAATTAATAATCATATGTTCGAGAGAAGATCAGCTACATAACAAGAAAATTTCATTGGAAACAACATCTCATCCACTGATATCTTGGGAAACCCAAGAAAATATTCCAAACACTTAAAAGGTATGTATGAAGTTAAAGGATACTATAAATCCATTACATTTTAAGAATCAGATAAGGACCCTTTTAAAAATAACATTAGTTGCAAAATTCTCTTTCAAGAGACCATCATGAAACTAGAATCATTTAGATTCTCAGATGCATTTAATGTCTCAATTTTGGACTATAGACATGCTTTATAGAATTTTACCTAATTTAACGTAATAAATTCTTTTTGGAAATGAAACGTAAGAACTAGAGGACAACTTCATTTAGAATCCTTAAATGGTCCCCTGATTTCAACCATAGACTGGAGTCTTCTCAGACTCAAGTCTAGATTTCCTTGTCCAGGATACCTGAAATGCTATATAATTAAGACTTGGTAACTCATACTGCCAAAAATATTAGATTCCCTTTGGAATTATGGGTTCCACACAAAAAAAATTGAAGCTTAATCTATGTAAAGCTTGGGTAATTGCAGATGTGTCCAACCCTCTTCCCCAAAAAATCTGGATCAGTTTTGGAGAATGAGATCGATTTTGGCAGGATATCACCTATGGTGAGAAGCCTGCTTCTTGTCAAATATGTAAACACTTGGGTCACAATGCTAGTCACTGTAAGAAAGAAACTAAAGATAAAACAATTAATGGTTTAGAAAATCTAAATTTCTCTGAACCAATCAACACATTAAAAAAATCCACAGTTCAACCAAAAGAAGTATGATCCCAAAAATTACAATTAGTAATTGTTGATCCAAACACAAAAAAAAATCAAATAAATCCACCAAACTCCTAAATACAAATGGTAATCAAACTTCAGACATACTAATAACCAAACCCCAACAAGTAAAGGTGGAAATGAAAATTTTCATCAATAAAAACTTCTTCATTACAATATGAATCAAACTTAGTCTCAAATCAGACTAATCCTGGAAGTGTAAATGTCACTTTATCCATTAATTCTCAAATTATAACCAAATATGAGAAATTACTTATCATAAATCAAGCTAAAGAACTACCTGATATTTATGATAGAGAGGTGACTCAAGCAATTCAATACATCAACTTAGAGAACTCTTTTAGTACCTTCTATGATGAGGAAAATTATAAAAATAAAAGTGAAACACCCAAAAACATATCAACTATTAGCCTACCTCATTCTCCTGAAATGAAAAAAGCTTATGCACAAAAGAAACAAAAAAAGACACTAAAAAACCTAGCAAACCAAAGATTAAAATCTTGGAAAGTAATCTAAATCAACAAAACACTGAATTTTAAATGATCTACCAGATCCTCAAGCTCAATCTCTAAATGACTATAGCCATTTTAAGCTAGAATACAAGAGGCGTATGTAACTAAGGAACTGTAGGACGAATTAAAGTTATTGTCCAAGCAGAAAACACATATTTCATTTCTCTTTAAGAGCCATTGATCTATAATTATAAAATTTATAAAATAAGTAAAAAAATTGGTTTTGAAACAAATTTTGTAAACAAAAACAATAAACTTTCGCTCTTACAGAAAAATCAATTCAAAAATTATATTTTGTGCAACAATGACCAATTCTTAGATAAAATGGTGATCCATCCTTTTTCAAACAAATATTACATGGTCACCATTGTTTATGATACGTGTACCAGATCCCATAGACTATCTTTGTGGGATCATTTAATACAAATCTGAGAGACTAATTTTCCATGGCTAATAGTTGGAGACTTCCACACAATATCTAAAGCCTCAAAACAACTAGCCTACTCCACCCTTTGTTTGAGAGGAATGAATGAATTCAACAACATGATAATGGAATTTAATTTAGAAGATCTTAGATACTCATGATCTAACTTTACATGGTCAAACAATAATAAATGGAAGTGTTTTGACAGGACATTGCACATTGCTCAATAGAGAGATTATTTTGACATCACAAGGGTGAAACATCTGGCCAGAACTGGCTCAGCTCACTCACCCTTAGTGATCTCTGTAACATCAAATACAAACAGGCCTAAACCCCCATTCAAATTTCAAAATATGTGGCTTCTCCACAAAGACTTTCTAAAAACTGTTGAAAACAATTGGCAATAACCCATGTTTGGAAATCCCATATATATCTTATGGTCAAAACTAAGAAGACTAAAAAACACACTAAAAACTTGGAACGAAGAGGTCTTTGGCAATATATTTGATAGTATTTCCAAAACATAAGATGTCAAAATTTCTTAAAAGAATCTAGAAGAATCAAGCAATTCAGAAAACAAAATTAACCTCTCAAAATTCAGAGCCATTCACTTAAACTTGCTTGCCAGAGAAGAAACCTACTGGAAAAAAAAAGTGCATCTCTTTGGCTAAAATATAGTGAAAAAAACACCCAATGTTTTCATAATTTTTTCAAAAAAAAAGAAAGAAGAAAAAATAGAATATGTGAATTAACAATAAATTATGTTTGGAATGAAGATCAAACCCAAATTGCAGAATCTGCTGTAAATTATTTCAAAACTGTATTCAACTTCCAAAATAGCTGATCAAACTTAAGCATCATTAATTACATTATTCCAGAGTTACTAACAAACTAAGACGATCAACTCTTAATGAAAATTCCTTCCATCGATTGTTATGGATAAAACCTAAAACACTAATATGCCAAGATAATAATATTATTGATTCCAGAATATTTTTGAACATGCCCCTTTTACATCGTTCTTAGGTCTTATTTATACTACTTTCGACAGTTACTTTATTATTAATTATAAATAGTTAATACACATAAACTTAATTTGAAATGATTGCTGAGTACCCTTCTTAATCAACTGTCTTAAATGTTTATAACTGTTGATTGTTCATTCTTGATCAATGGTCTTTAATGAAATCTTCCACACCGACCTTCATAAATGCTTATCAAACGGTGACAACAATTTGTTTGAGTCGATTGAGTCGAGCTCGGTCTTATATATTTTACCTTTAGAATTTCCGACCGCGCATACTACATTTCGCATTCGCTTGATATTGCACGCGCCCAATCTCGTTCTAGTTCTGTTCGGCTAAACGCTCAGTGCGCTCGGTTTCATATCCGTTCTGCTCGGTTTAAATGTCCATTCACTCTTCCTTATTACTCTGAGTGTGCTCGCTCTTCTTATGCTTCGGCTCTCCCTTGATTTTCCCTTTGTTCTGCTCTACTTTAATGCTTCTACTTTATATTGGTTGTGGGTATCCACAACCTTATCAGGGTTCCCCCTAGTCTAATTAATAATTATAAAATAATTATTGAGTAGAATAAAAAAATTAAATAAATAAATAAATAGAGAAGTGTGGGTGACGTGTCACTCTCTGATGTGATAGCGCGTGTTGTATTTTATTTGATTTTCTTACAGAATACTGTAGGAAAGCGTGCCAGGCTTTTGAGTTTCTCAATGTGTGACTTGATGGGTGTCATTGTTTGGTGATGGTTGAGTGAGAGAACCGTTTCTAGAGTAGCGATTCATTTCGAATAAATCCTAAATTCTTAATCTTTTAAACTCTTATGAGAAAAAGACACTACATTTGGTGAGAAAACGTTAGAGAAAGAGAGTTTATGTCGTGAATTTTGTAGTGATTTTATCTATTGTTGGGAGGGAGTCATATTAGTGTGCAACGTGAGTCGAGAACGGAGTATTGATACAAGTATGTCATTTGATTTTTTGTTTTAATTTAATTAGACAGTCGTGTAGGAAACCCTTGATTAGTAGATAACGTTAGAAACTTGGAGGTTCTCAATATATACTCTTTTGTTTCATAAAATGCTAGGTTTAATAAGATTAGAGTCGCGTAACATAGGTTGACACCACATTCTGATAACAATTGTTGGGTAATTGCGGTCGGTTAATCATCGCGCCCAAGAAAATATGAAGAAGAAACCCATTGAAGTTAAATCGGAGTATGAGAAGATGGAGGTGTTAGAGGAGTATTTTGCTAAAATTTTCCTAAAATATGGGTATTTTACCGATGATTCCATGACTGACTTTAGGAATATATATGGATTTCCTAAAGATGTGACTATTAGGACGCCGCGGGCAGGGGATCAGCCTTATACCATTGAAGAAGGGGAGACCTGTTTATATACCACAGTATCAATTGGGGCTTGCGGCTCCCGTTACCACCGCTAATTATGGATTTTTTTTACTTTTATTAGTATATATCCTACTCAGTTAACGACGAATGGTTGGAGGACGTTGCTGAGCATCGTCCTAAGTTCACAGTACTTCAGGATACCCCTATGTTTGGTTGATGTATTGGTTGGGATGGAGGTGTCTAAATTAGTGCGGTCGCCATTTTTTTATCTGCAATTAAATGGAGCGAGACATATAGTTGATCTTCCCAATTCTCAGAAAACTTGGAAGCATAGGTTTATTTATGTGTCCGGAAATTGGGAGTATGAGAGTGCAAAACTGAATTTTCAATTAAAAAGGCGGTGGAAGTCCAAGTGTAAGATCTTTAGATATTCAGTATGTGGAGTTGATTGTAAATTTGATATAACGTTTTATATATTAGTGTAAGTGAAGGAAAGTAGCAGGAATGGTGCAAAGAGGGTCGGCCTAAAGGGTCAATAAATCTCGTGGCCAAATTTTCTGCTACTGCGCACGCTGCTTGGGGAGGCGAGCCGTTGCAAGTCTTTTGTGTGGTAAAATACTTGAAGTATGGTTTGTGGCGCATTCTTGAGATCTCTATTTCAAAGGACGGGAGAGTGATTGTGAGTGGTAGCAAAAAGGAGGCGACTTTGGAGAGGCTGCAAGCATTGATGAAGCAGCGGTATGCGGAAGGAGATTTTACAGGGCTTGGTCTACCGGTGCTACATGGACGAAAGGTGAGAGAGGCGAGTGAGTCATCGTTTACACTTGAAGGAGCGCAGAATGGTGATGAGATAGAAACGCAAAGTAAGAAGGCAAAGTTCCCGATTGTAGCCGAGGAAGTAGAGGCCACTGGAAAGTCGACCAGGCTACGGGAAGAGGATTCAGAGGAGGCGGTTAGTCCGTTGAAGAGGAAAAAGAAATGGGTCATTAGCTCGACTCTATTTTCTCAATGAAAGTTGGCATTAATGAACGAGGAGGAGGTGGATGGGGTACTAGGAGCGCAAGTAAATGATGCTTCACAAACAATGGAGGCAGAGAAATATTCCAGCAAGTCCCAGGAATTAGTTGTTATTGATGACAAAGTGCCAGAGTTGGAAGGATGGGCGAAGGGAAAGTAGGCTCCACCACCAGTAGTGCAACGGATGAAACATTTTGTGCATGATCTTGGGTCAGGGGTATCCTTAGTCAATGTTGTGATATCTGAGGATCCTCATTTTCAGAGGTCAGAAGGAATGGAGGACAGGGCTCAACAATCCGAGTTGATGCCATAACATTCCGCTAAGTTGGTGATGCCTGGGGCCTCACAAATGATCATCGACCAAGTGCGGCATGGCTTTGATCTGTCATTTTCTGATACACTGCGAATGAGTGAGATTCTGCAACGTCAATTGGAGTTGGCATTAGAGGTAAGCAATGTTATCCTGTATGCTTTTGTATGCAGTTATTTTAATTCCTATTAATTGGAGAAGGTAGTCGTATCGAATCCATTTGGTGTGTTTTTGCACAAATGCAGTATAACTCGCAGGCTCTTGCATATCGACGAACGTCGTTAGTTGATCTCCGAACGATGGAGAAGTGGAAGCCAAATCCTATGTTTTTTAGCTTGGTGCGAGGTTTGACTATTGAATTAGCTCACTTTACGAATGCCTATGGAGTGGCTTAGCAACGAGCGGAGAAATCACAGAAAGAAAATGAGGAGCTATTACGTCAACTGGGTAAAGCATGCTGAGGGTAAATCAAGTTGGGAATAAGCATTGCTTGGAGAGGATGAATAGTACCACGTTGTTGTAAGTTCATAATAACGAATTGCTGAAGAAGAATGAGTCGCTGATTACTCAAAATTTTCAGTTGGAGCAAAATATGTGCCAGGCAGGTAAGGTAGAGGAGCAGGCTGCCAAGGTGGCCGATCTGTCAGTTGAACTAGCCAGGGTGAAAGTGAAGTTGGCTGAGTTGCAGACGGAAAGAGAGGAAATGCCTCGTGAAGTAGCAGAGTTGAAGAAGAAAGTTGCTGCTGATTTTCAAGCCAGGGAGCGCTAGTGGTGCATGTAGCCATGGGAAAATACATAAGGCCAAAATGAAGCTTGTGGTGGAGCTGATGGTATTGAATCCATAAATGGATTTGGGTCCTCATAAAAAAATTGCTCGTTGTGGTGGAGAAGGGGAAGTCGGATGCTGTGGAGGAGACTGCGACGAATCATGCTAAACCTTAATATTGATTTTTTTTGTAAAGAATTATTATTTTAGGGCCTTAAAGGCCATGCGTCGGTGTTTATAGATATTTTGTTGTTTCTAGATGATCGGTAGCAATTGCGGATTATGTGTTTATACTTTTGACTTGTTCATATTTAGAACTTTTTCTGCAAGATCGAGCACAGTGGGGCTCATTGCGTAACTTATGACTTGATAAATCAGCCATAGTTAAGTCCACATAGCGACCGGTTCGACCATTTGTCTAACCAATTTGGCTTGGAGTAGTTCGCAATTATAATATCGGAGTGTAGTATTAAGCATAGTATGGCCCGTTAGCATAGCCCCGTGCGCATGGCCAATCGGCCCGTTTGTCATGTTCTTTAGATATTTTCTAAGTACGGTATAGTATGACCTCTTTTGCGTAGCCTTTTAGGTGTAGTCAATGACCCTATCGCGGAGTTACAGAAAATAAATATAAACACAAAATGGCGAAAACGATAAATGTATTGATAATAGGTGTATAGATGCCGTATTAAAAAACCCTCCCGCGTCCTCGGAAGGGAAAAAGAGCGCATCTAAATTTTTACATCGTAGTTTGATATAACTTAAGGTGACTGATGTTCCAAGGATGTTTAAGGAAATTGCCCACCGCATTTGCAAGGTGGAATGCTCCATGGTGGCCTTTAGCTATTATTGTGTACGACCCTTCCTAGTTGGGGCCCAGCTTCTCTAGCTTATGGTCACCAGTTCCATGGAAGACCTTCTTCATGACGAGGTCCCCGATTTTGAAAGTCCGCGGTCAAATTCTGGACTTAAAACGGCCTCGCATCAGACTTCGGTAATGCTCTACGCTGATGTGCGCTTGGTCTCGCCTTTTTTCAATTAAGTCAATATTCGTTAATCGCCCAACGTCATTGTTTGCTTCTGAGTAGTTAGCGACACGATGAGAAGTTACTAGCACTTCTGCGGGTACAACGACCTCAGACCCGTACACCAGGTCAACGGGAGTTTATCTGTAGTCATCATGGGGGTTGTACGATAGGCCCATAATACTTCGGCCAGCCTGTCTAGCCATTTTCATTTTGCCCCTTCCAGTTTCTTTTTAATACCATCCGGGATGGTACGATTGGTGACCTCGACCTGCCCATTTGATTGGGGGTAGTAGGGGGTGGAAAAGTTTTGTGTGATTCCGAATCTATCACAAAAAATGGAGAGCGCTTTGTTTTGAAATTGAGGCCCATTGTCCATCATTAGAACCTGTGGGATACCAAAGCGTGTGAGGATCTGGTGGTGTATAAATTCACATAACTCTTGAGACCTGGTTCACGCCAGTGCTTTAGCCTCTACCCATTTTGTGAAGTAATCGACCGCGACGATTAAAAATTAACGTTGGCCCGTGGCCATTGGCAAAGGTCCAACGAGGTCGATTCCCCACTTGTCGAAGGGGCAGGGATTATGGGTCTCTATCATGGGCTCGCTCTGCTTATGAGCGGTGTTAGCATATTACTGGCAAGCGTGGCATTGCTAGAATAGGAGCTTGGCGTCGCCCAAGCCGAGAAGGACTCGGAGGATAAGAGTGCGACGGCCGCAGTGTGCCCCATAATCTCATGCATGTAGATCATAAATAATTGAAGCGCCTTCATTTTTATCTAGGCATCACAACAGCAGCCTGGTTGTAGTTTTACGGTATAATGTGTTACCGAGTAGGCAGTACTTGGTTGCTTTGATCTGGAAAGCGCGGACGAGAACTTTATCTTTCGATTGAACGTGAAGATTATCCGTATTGTCGATTGAAAGAACTTCGCCAATCTTGGGCACTATCGATTGAACATAGCAGAGACGTCTGGAGGTAGTGAGCGGTGCAAGGAAGTTCCTGAGTTATGAGAAGAAGGTGGTCAACTCCCGCGGACACTTTAGCTAATGCATCGACGGTAGAATTTATGAGGCGGGGTATTTATTCATACTGGACAAAATGAAAATTTGCTTCATATTCCTTAAGGATCGCGAGATAAGTTCGAGTGGCCCCCTGTTTTGCGTCAAAAATTCCTTTACCTTTACCCTGGTTTATAACTAGTTGGGAGTCCGAGCATACATCTAGATTACAAGCACCACAAATTTTTTCCAAACGCATGCCTCCGATGACAACTTCATATTCTACGTCGTTATTAGCTGCTGGGAAATTGAAACGTATTGTGTGTTTGATTTTGCGCACTACTACTACCAAACCCAATGCGAGTTTTTCAAGATCCATGTCACGTGTTTCTGCATCGGCTAACAATTTGCTAGTGTAATAAATAGGGATTTGAAGCATATCTATTTTTTTAACAAGTACCGCACTGACAGCATGAGTAGAAACAGACAAATATAGATACAAAGAGTCACCTGGCGCCGGAGCGGTGAGTATTTCAGGTGAGGTAAGATAAACCTTTAATGTAGTGAATGCTGTGTCACATTCGTCGTTCCAAGAAAATTTCTTTTCTCCCCTTAGCACTCCAAATAAAGGGTGAATTTTATCTGAGACCTTTAATATGAAGTGGGATAAGGTCGTGAGGCGACCGGTGAGGCACTGAACTTCTTTAATGTTAGACGAGGGCACCATTTGTAGTAATGCCCGTAATTGAGCGGGGTCGGCCTCTATGCCTTTTTTGCTGACAATGTAACCTAAAAATTTTCTTGTTCGGACACCAAAGGAGCATTTTAGTGGGTTCAACTTTAGGTTATAATTACGTAATATTGTGAAGAAGTTCCTCAATGCTTTTAAATCTCGGTCGAGGTCATTAGTTTTGACTATCATGTCATCAATGTAATCCTTCACGTCGTGCCCTAATTTATCTTTGAAGATCTAGTTGACGAGGCATTGGTAAGTGGAACCTTCATTCTTCAGCCCGAAAGGCATAACATTGTACCAGTAAATGCCTCACTGGGTTTGGAAGGCGGTGTGCACCTCGTCGCTTAGGAGCATTCGGATTTGATTACATCTTGAATACGCGTCCATGCATGATATGTATTCACAGTCGGACGCAGAATCTACCAGCTGGTCGATGCGTGTCAGAGGGTATGCATCTTTAGGGCACGCTTTATTTAAGTCGGTAAAGTTAACGCACATGCACCAGTCACCATTTGTTTCTTTACCGAGACCGGTTAGCAATCCATACGGGATACCTTACATGGCGAATATACCCTAGCCCGAGTAGTTTGGCGACTTTCGAAGCGATTGCTGCCTATTTCTCGTTGGAGAAAGACTAACGTTTTTATCGTACCGGTTTAGTGTACCTATCGATTGTTAGCTATGATAGACGAATTTCTAATGGCTCGTCCCCCCTCCCCCTTCCAGACAAATTGCTTTCTGATTGGTTTGCTCGTATCAACGATCACCGATTAGAAAGTTTGTACCGCTCGTTCGCTGCCGCAGATAATGCCTACCGAATTGTCGAAGGGGTATCTAACGCATTGGCGAAATGTGCAGCGAGTTGCTTCCATTTTGTGTAACCAAGGGCATTCTATGATCGCGTGGTAAGGGCTCGGGGCGTCAGAAATAAGAAAGATAATGTTAAGTTCCTTTTTTGTTGCTAGTAGCTCGACTTCCCGACACATTGGGATGTTTTGCCTGCATACCCGGTTAGAGTGTGCTGCGTGGGTTTGTATGGTGGAACTCCCAGCATGAGAGAGAATGAAAGCTTCATCCTTATCCAAGAGCCATCTGAAGAGGTCTTACTTGCTCTGCAAGCTTTTGCCAAACTCGAAGCAGCAACCAAAGCATTATGCATAAAGGAAAATTGTTCTCGAACCCATTTAGAAAATATGGCTAAGGAGATGGTTCGATATAAAAATAATGTTGTTGCATATAAAAGAATGAGAGAGAGTTTTGGCAGACATATCGAGGAGAAAATATTTTGTATTCCAAATTGACAGGTCACAGTATATCCATTAACCATCTAACTTAAATGACATATTTGCTCCGTGCATGATTAACAACTAGAGGAGTTCAAGACTTCTCATGAGGCTAAGATAGAAAAAATTAATAACAAGCATGCGAATGAATTATCCGAGGAGCAGCAAAAGTATTCTACTCTTCAAGAATCGTTAAATGAAAATGAACAAGAGAAGAAGAAGTTGATAAGTGATATGGCTGATCTCAAGACTGCCCTTGGGAAGTAAAAAAAATGTTGAGGCCGCCAAAACTGAGTGTGGGAAAGACATATTGGCTGATATAAAGAATGTCGAGGAACATCAATCAATCAATTTGCTTCGTGAAATTCACGCAACGAAGCCTTTGATCATATCCCAAATGATTCCTCCGAAAAGACGAAACCATAAGAAAATGAAACTGATGAAGGAGATTCTCCATAAGAGAATTCCAAAGCCAAATAATCTGTTGTTTTCTTCCTTTTTTGTCCAAGTCACTTGATGTTGTGTGATGACTTGTTTTTAATGAATGCTAGTTGTTTAGTGTTCATAATATCTTTTTGTAAGGTCAGATTATCTTTTATGAATTAGAACTTCTCTTTTCTCTATATTCATTTTCCTTACCATAAAAAATTATAATTTTAAAAACAAAGTCATTTTTACCTCAAATAATAATATTGCCTTAAAATGCATTCAAAGAATGTAGCACCTCGAAGAACAATGGTGTGTTTAAATAATTTAAACACCTCAAATATAGATAGTGCGTTTAGAGAATATAACACCTCGAATATATAAAGTGCGTTTAGAGAATGTAGAACCTTGAATATGCATAATGCGTTTAGAGAATGTAGCACCTCGAATCTGTAACATAATTAGTTACAAAAATGGGTTAATTGTACTTTAGTCCCCTTATCTTTACAAACAATCTAAAATCTATCTTACATCTTTACAATTGATCATACAAGACTTTAATTCATTACATTTAAGCCCACAACATTATATATTTTTATCAAAGAGAACAATTAGCATGAAGGGAACCCATAGGAAGGTAGGGTGGAGTTGTTGGAAGAAGGAGGTGAGAGAGTGGGCGTGTGTCCCCGAGATGAGGATGAGGGATCTTGAGAAGAAATTTCCTTCTTAAAAAATGAATCATTTTATGGCGAATGTCGTACCTACATCTCAACGTAAGATTGCCTTGGTAGATGAGGAAAATGAGGTAAATAAAGGCCTAGTAGAATAGGAAGCGAGAGAAGCTTCAGCGCCCGTAGCTACAACACCTACTGGGAAAATACATGAGGTTCTAATTGAGGATGCGATGAAATATGAAGAACAAAAGAAGACAAAATCAAATGATCACTTGAGGGGTAAGAAGAAAGTGATGCCAGAAGAATTAGCACAACAGATGCAGAATTTTGTAAATGGTGCAGGGTCGGGGTCGACATTTGTGAATATCATGATACTGAATCACATGGCGTAGAAAATTTGGATCAGTGAAGATAACTAAGGCGTCAAGGTAATTGAAGATCTACCCCCATGAAGTTGACTATGTCGCGGCCTTCCTAACTAATGATAGAGCAGTTGAAGCACTGTACAGATTTGTCCTTTTACGATACCATGCCCATGAGTGACATTCTTCAACGCCAGCTGGAGCTAGCAATCAAGGTAATTGTCTATATATATATATAATGGTTCGAAATGATAGTCAAACGATAATTTTTTTTGTATAGATGCACCATAACTCCCTGGTTTTGATTTATCGACGCATGTCGCCGGTTGATTATTCGATTAAAGATAAATGGAAACCAAACCCTTTATTATTTGGGTCAGTTCATGGTATAACTATCAAGTTGGCTCAATTTAAGACTACGTATGGTTTGGTGAAGACACGACATGATAATGTGTCTAGAGAGAAGGAAAACTACGAAAAGAAATCCTTATGGTTTCAAATGAGCAAGACTCGTTCCACAGCAAGGATATTGAGTTGGTAAGCAGTAATGTTCTACAATATTTGTAGAATAATGACTTAGTGAAGAAGAATGATATGTTGATGTTGCAGAGTGTTGGGCTACTATAACCGAACATGCGCAATCCAGGAGGGTGGTAGAGCAGGCAGAAAAAATAGTTGAGCTAACCATGGAAGATTCTAATATGAAGGTGTCCTTAAGGGAGGCAAAACGTGAGAAGGACTGACTACGGGAAGATTTATTAAAAAAGGTTGAGCAAGTCTTAGAGGAGAGAGTGGTGGGACAAGTGATGAAAGTGGCGATGTGGATGATCCAAAGAGATCAAGCAAAGATAGTTGAGGAGTCTTTGGTCTTAAATGTTTGAATATCACTAGCTGCACATCAAAAGTTTACAATCCGCCCAAACTATTCAAATTTGGGAAATGTAGATGCTCTCATAGCTGATACCGCCACGGTGGCTGTTGGGGCGAAAAACGTACCGGCTGAGATCAATGATGCCCCTAATGGAATGGGATTAGGGTCCACCGCCACTATTCCAGAAGTGTAGTGTGTGTTTGAACAAGACTTGTATTCAAAACTTTTTGTATTTTTTGTGATGTTGGTGAACATGAACGTTAATGATGCTGTGTAATTGTTTTGTTAGTATAATCTATGGATATTTGGGTAGTTGATTTTCTGATGAAAATGGAAGCATATGTGTTTGTTTTACTTGTCTTCTTTTCCTAGTATTTTCTTACAAGATCAATCATAGTATGACCCATTGTGTAACACTAAAAATGAGAAGTATCCCTTGGCAAATACGCGGGAGCGACCATTCGGCCTATTGCGTAACCTCGTGGGCTTCGAGTAATTTGTATAATAATACTGGTATGAGTTATTGGGCACAGCTGGCCCCCTTGCATAGCGTCCATGGGCGTGGACAATTAGCTCATTCGTATCTTTTAGACTTATCTTGTCATGCTATAGTGTGCCCTCCATTGCGTAGCCCGTAGGCGTGGTTAGTGACTTGTTCGTGTAGTTGTAAGGAATGAGATAATTATAAAACAAACATATCCAGTTGGCGAAAGAAGTAAAATATTATTTAAAAGATAAAATACTTTAATGCCTCATTAAAAAACGCCTCTGCTTCATCAGAAAGGAAAAAGAGTGCATCAGTACATTACATGGCTAGGTGATTCAATCTTAGATAACTAATATTCCAAGAGTGCTTGAGGGTGTGTCCTTCTTGGTCAACAAGGCATTATGATCAAAGGTGTCCTTTGTAGATGATAGTGTAAGGACCTTCCTAGTTATGACCTAACTTTCCAATTGTTTTTATCTCCAGTTCTTTGAAATAACATCTTCATGACAATGTTGCCAACATGGAATATGCGGGGTCGTAATTTGGAATTAAAGCGTCCCCTCATCAAGATCTTATAGTGCTCAGCTCGTATACATGCTTGATCGCGTCGTTTTCTAATGAGATCAACACTGATAGATCGGTCCTCGTCATTGGAAGCGTCAGAGTAATTTGTGATCCTATGGCTCGGGATAATTTGGCATTACAGCCTTTGAACTATAAACAAGGGCAAATGGAGTTTCTCCTGTGGCTATACATGGTATGGTGCGATAGGCCCACAACACCTTAGAAATTTTATCTGGTCACTTCCCTTTGCTCCTTCCAGCTTTTTTTATATCGTCGAATATGGTTCAGTTAGTGATTTCAACATGTCCATTTGCTTAACAATATTAGGGAGTAGATAAAATATGTTCAATGCCATAACGTTTACAGAATGTGGTGACTGCGTAATTCTGGAATTGGCCATTGTGTGTCATAAGAATATGAGGGATATCAAACTATGAAATTATCTTGTGGTGCATAAAATCATAAATATCTTAAGATCTGGTTCGTGATAAAGCCTTGTCCTCAACCCACTTAGTAAAATAATCGACACCAACAAGTAGGAATGGGCTCTTCCCTTCATCTATCGCCAAAGGTCCTACCAATTTGATGCCCCACTTATCGAAATGGCATGAGATCAGATTGGTACCCATCGGTTCGCTTAGAAGATGGCCAATGTTATCAAATTATTGGCATGCGTGGCATTACTACACAATATTCTCTGTATCTGATGCCAATTCTAAACAATAATATCCAACAAGTAAATATCAACGGATGAGGCTACGATGACCACAACAAGCTCATGCATCGCCGGAATGTAAGTCAAGGGGACCTGTGGTAGCTTCTTCTTGACTTAAACAGTGCAGTACTGGTTGATTTTTACTTTTGTGTAGAGAATATTCTCCAAAACAAAGTTTTAGTCGCGCGTAGCAATAAAGTCATATTTGTTGCTTTGTCCGAGGGGATTTCGCCCTTCTTGAGGTAGAACAAATAAAGTTCTCTCTAGTCGGTAATACTGTTGATTGAGTAGATCATATGGTGAGAAGTACACGTTCTAGTGGTTGGGTGTTCTTGGAATATTACGAGTGGGTGCTCCCTTGAAGCGGCGGTCTTGGCCAAGGCATCAACGATTGAATTGTCGAAGACTGCTTCATATTCTGCTGCATTGTCCGTGATCGGGAAGCGAAAGCAGATAGTTTTTTTTTGGATTTCTTCCCCTATAGGAAACTTCATAATGATACCTTCACCATCGCCAAATATACTCGAAGCTCTATCAAGTTCCAATATCTACTTCATCTCAACGTCTTTTGGGGAAGGGTTGACCTTTAATGATACCTTCCCCTAAAGAGAATTTGGTAATAAAGTTGGCAACGGCTTGACCTTTAATCGTTGTGAGTGGCTCGAACTTGATTTCGTATTCTCTGAACTCAATAGACCACTTGGTAAGGCGGCCTGAAATATCCGATTTCTGCAATATGTTTCGCAACGGAAAATATATGCGTACTGTTATCGTATGGCCTTGAAAATAAGGGTGCATCTTTTGGGCGGCCACCACCAATCCTAAGACGAGCTTCTTTAGGTTAAAGAAACAAATTTCAGTGTCTACCAGGTCTTGCTCGTATAGTAGAAAAGTCGTTGTAAAATATCGGGTTCTCAGACGAGTACGACACTAACTGCAAAAGGATAAAGAGAGAGATATAGGTATAAAAGCTCACCGACCGTAGATGCAGAGAGGATTTCATGTGACGTGAGATAAGGTTTTAGTGAAATAAAGACAATATCACACTTTACATTCTAGTCAAAAAATTTGGATCCCCTTAGCACTTCAAAGAAAGGGTGAATCTTGTCAGATGCTCTGATATGAAACGAGAAAATACTGCAAGACACCCGGTTAGGCATTGGACCTTCTTCACATTTTTTTGTGGCCCATGGGATCTGCTTCAGTCCCTTGTTTGTTGAAGACATACCCCAAGAATTTTCTAAGGTTATACTTTCGTAAAGTGGTGAATATATTATTCAGTACTTCCAATTGTTGTTGAACTGGATTAGTTTTGAAAATCATATCGTCGATATATCCTTCCATGCGGTGCCCCAACTAGTCTTTAAATATTTGGTTGATCAAGCGTTGGTATGTAAAGCCAATGTTTTTCAAACCAAAAGGCATGATTGTATAACAATAGAGTCCACGTTCTGTTTGAAAGATAATATGCTTCTCATCCCTCTAGTGCATCCTAATTTGATTATAGGCTGAGTACGCATTCGTGAAGGACATAAACTCACATCCCAAGGCATAGTCCACTAGATGATCAATACGAGGTAATGGGAAAGTATCCTTGGGGCAGACTTGGTTCACCTCGGTGAAATCAATGCACATGCGCCACTATCCTTCATTTTTCTTAACCAAAACGGGGTTCGCAACCTACACTGTGTACCACGCGTGTCGTATGTGTCTGAGCTTGGAAATTTTATCGACCAATTTGGAAATAGCCTCTTGCTATTCTATGGAAAACGACCAACGTTTTTTCCTAACAGGCTTGATATATCTGTCAATTGCTAACTCATGGAATATGACCAAGGGGTCTATCCCCAATACGTCGCATGCAACCCACACAAAGATATTCAAATTATGTTATAATAAATTAATCAAAGAATTTCTAAAATCAGAATCTAAAGTTGTACTTACGTGTAATATGCGTCGTTCTGCTACCAACTTATCACATACATCCTCGGGAATGTAATCCAGTTGTATACTTTCGCTTGGATCATCTATAGGTTCAGATGACGGGTTTACAGTGTTTGGTAGAACTGGCATCCCCTTGCCAATTAACTGTTATTGCATTGGTTTTGTTGGGTCGACTGCACCGAATTAAAGGTGCGGGCAACCCTTTGGCTTCCCCTTATAACCCTCACACTATTACCCACCGGGTACTTAGTAGATTAACGGAAGGTAAAAGAAGTGGCCTCCATCCGATGCAGCCATGGTAATCCAATTATGGCATGATAGGAGCTTGGGGTGTCAGAAATCATGAACAATTTCTTGATCTCTCTCTTCGTAACTCCATGTCCCGCCTTTACCATGAGTTCAAATTATCCAACACACTATGATATTTTGCTTTCGTAACTCATTAGAGTGTGTTGTATGGACTGATACGATGGTACTTCCAACATCTGATCGTAACTTTCTTAACAAAATATATTAGTCGAACTGCTCCTGTCGACTAAGACCCTAGTGACCATGACGCCTCCTATATCCAGGTTGATTGTTAAAGTATCTTCATGTGAAGTGACTATCCTTCGTAAGTCATCGTCATTGAACATGCAGTCGACTACTGGTTCTCGATAGGTACCATAGGAGGAACCCTTGACTGAATGTATCTCCTGTCAAGCTTTCATCCGTTTCCTGGACTATTGATCCCTACTTGTCAAGGTTCCACCACCGGATTTTAAATTGCCATTGTTACTTTCCTATATCCACTATTTTGTCCTCCCAACGGGTTTCTTTATTGTTCTAACGTGGCTTCTCTTTTTTGTAGTTTTGACGATACCACTCTTGTTGCTTAACAAACTGTACAAGCTCACCGTAGTCCACTAGCCTCTGGATTTCTTCTTTTAGTTGCCAACACTCGTCTGTTGCATGACCATGATCATTATGGTAATAGAAAAAGTTCATGGTCGATCTTTTGTAGCTGGGGGCACTCATGATACAGGGAAATTTATACCGCTTATTATCTTTGATTTTATCAAAAATGATGGAAATGGAGTCGGTAAACATAGTAAAATATCTTTGTGGGGTTTCTTAGGCTACGAGCCGCTGGTAATTAATAGTTTTGAATCCTTAACATGGAAGGCTCTCGTCTAAAGTGCGTTTTTCGTAGGTCCCTCTCTTAGACTCTAGCGTGGTTGTTTAAGGGGAGTCTCCTTTGGTTGCATCGTCCATTCCGATATTTTTAACAAGGAAACGCACGAGATTAGCGTACAGTTTTCCCTTTCGGTCGAGGCCTCTCTTTAACGAGGTGAAAACCATGTTTTATTCCAGATCTGGAAGAGTATTCATTGCATGGACACATTATTTGACGTAACTCTTCCAAGACTCCTCTCTTTTATGATAAATATCCATGAGGGAGTCGCTCTCACGCCTCAAATCCTTGTTGTTGATGAACCTGTTTCTAAATGCACTCGATAGTCATGCAAAATCGTACATAGATACTTTTGGTAAGCTTCTAAACTAGTCTATGGCGTTACCTTTCAGTGTCATAGATAGAGCCCGGTATAGTATGGCATCATCTGGATTGAACACCATCATCATATTCCTGAATTTCTCGAAATGATTTTCTGGATTACCTATACCATCATAGGCTTCCATGCGGAATGAATAACTTTTTGGGAAGCTCAGCCACGAGAATCTTCTCCACGAGTGGAGACTCCTTAAGCACGTAAGCAGCCATTTTAGAGCATATTTGATTATATTGTTGGACTTTCTTTTCTTTGGTCCTTTTGGAAGTGGCTTGCGTGTCCTCTCGGGGGGTGCTCTTTTTATCTCGAGCATTTATTACTGTCGTTTTCATGAGTGCCCTCAGACGTTTTGTCGTGCTTAGTATACCCGTCTCTCTGAGCTACCCGACTTTCCTTGATTTCAGACCCTAGTTTCCCTCTGTCCCCATCTTGGAGTTTAGTTGTTAACGTGTGGAGAGCGTCATTCATCTTCACCCATATCGTTTTAGTCGCATGATCGTTAGCTTCCTCATCATGATATGACCTTTGTTGAGCTTACTACATGAGTTGAATATACTATTCTAGTTGCTGGATCCCTGTAGTGTTAGTAGGTTTTTCGACTCCGGCAGTTGGGTCGGCCTAATCTGCAACAACTTTTGGCACGAATGGAGCGATTCAGGATCGATCGAGATGGGATGCGTGCCCACTGGGGCCCTTATGCTTCTAGGGTAATTTTTGGGGTGGTTACAACATAGAGTGGGACGTTACTTGGCACAACAGCTTGGTCTAACACTTGAGTTTGGTTCATTATTACGAAGTTACTATGAGAGGTTTCTCTTTCAATCCTAGATCTCATGAATACCATTGGTTTAAACACAAATTATTATTTCAAAGAGTTTTCAGAGACAACGCCAAATTTGTTAAAGGAAAATCTAACAAATAATCGCAAATGTAGTAATGTTTATTGATTCGAGAAGACATATCATATTATACATAAAGTTAATCCTATTTAAACTATTTATATAGTATTTTCAGTCTATCTTTAGTTACATGAGACCACTAATCTTGGTCGTGGACTTGCATTTATGATAATGTCCCTTGAATAGTGGCCATTATTTTTGTCAACGTATGTTATATGGGCTGACTAGTCAACTGCTCCTTAAACAAGCATTAACTTGTTTATGATTTTTTCCTTAGTTGTTTCTCTTGATAACCGAGCCTTACTAGCGTCGTTATTATGCGTCAGTCTTTGACAACCTCTGATTGGTACCATCTATGCTCGGTAAATCTATGTTTCTTTTCACGTTTAATAATACATTTTTCTCGGTTTCCTCTTTGACTCTACTCAACATTTCCTCTGCAAGATTTTTTCTCAATCAAGCTCGTACTAAGATTTATCCTCTGCTCAGGTAATTTATCGTTGGCTCAAGCCTCAATTAGATTTTCGAGCTCCTTCTATTCATCTTTTGTTCTGTTGTTGTTCGTAATATGGCCTCAATATCTCTCGTACAGGCCTCACCCTCGTCATTGTTGATGATTCTTACTACGAAGTTGGATCTCCTCGGTTTGACCTCGTTCTTATGTCATTAAATGTTCTTTATACTTGTATCTTGTCCAATGATTTTAATATTGATAATAACGACGTCATCAAAATCCATTTTCAATTTTGGTCCCCAATTTGGGATAATATTTGAATTACGATCGAATTGTTTGTAAATATTTTTCTAAAAAACGTTATTGAAAGTGTTTGTTAGTGAGAATATATGGATTTTGAAAGAGTTTAGGATAATAAATAAGCTAGCCGTTTCCTAGCCAAGTCTAAAATAGATCTTCATGGCCAAACGAGTACTTGTTTTGTGTAACAATTATGTTTTTTCTAGCTGTTACAACAAATGGGTACCTGTTTAGCCACACAGGTTCTCTATTTGGTCACGGCTAGAAAATGGCTGGTCGTTACACTGAAACTAGTAGCCATTTGGCCAAGCGGGTAACTGTTTCAATGTAATGGCTTGCCAAAACCTAGATCTCTCTAGCCGATATTGAAACATGTAATTGTTTGGCCATACATAGACAAGTTGTGCTCCAGAAAATTGACCCCCATTATGTTTAATGAACGACTGATGTCGATTACCCATTTCAGTAACATCTAGGAGGAATTAACTATTATTAATTTCTTTAAAATCTTCGAAAATACCTCATTTCTTGATCTAAAATTCGATCAAGGTTCCAAATTTTAGTGGGGGATTATTGGTGATCAAAGACTTCAACAGATTTATTTTTTTTCTCTATCAAACTTGCTTTGGAATCAGTATACTTTATCTGTTCTTTTAATTGTGTTATTGCTTAATATTGGTACATATTTTAGTGGCATGAAAAACCCCAATTTACTACTTTGCTAAATTGAATTCAAATTCCTAAAAATATTTTTCACTAGTGACCGACCTAGCTCTTCGCGACCTATAGACCTAGATATAATTTAATGTTTGAGGAAAATATAGAGATACATGTTAATTTAAGTAGTAATAGTTTACAAAATCGTATATTCGAAACATAATCATCCCAAGTTAGCACTACCACCACCACTGGTTTTAATGTTAAGAAGAAAACATCTCGGGCATGAAATACTTTATTTGTCTTACCCAAAAACAAAAATCAAAATGTAGAAATTATGGGAAATTTTGTTCTATAAGCTAGGAAAAATAATAGTGGAATCACATGTACCATATAGTATTTAACTCAATATTATTAAAAATCTAAAGTTGAAGACGGGGAGGGGTCCGAACAACCATAAATCTGAATATCGATAAAGTATTTTATTCAAATAATATTCAATATAGATATGAAACGATGAGATTTACTCTTGGTAATGCACTTTCTTTTAAGTTTTCCAAGGGATGGAGATATAAAAAATTGAATAGTAAAGCATCAACCCGAAAGTCGATTACCTCCCATGAACCTCTATGAGAACATTATCATTCTAAAATTTTAAAAATAAAAACAACTTGTTATTAGTATTATTACATGTTTTTCCATGGAAATTGTGTTTGAAAAGTTATATAACAACATTTATTGATTTAATATTATGTAAGTTACTTTGCATTAGACTGATGTTGATTGTATACTTCAAAGAAGAATTATATATTTTGTTTCT
Source organism: Limnanthes douglasii subsp. nivea (assembly GCA_036936605.1). Taxonomy (NCBI): domain Eukaryota; kingdom Viridiplantae; phylum Streptophyta; class Magnoliopsida; order Brassicales; family Limnanthaceae; genus Limnanthes; species Limnanthes douglasii. The sequence goes on along the minus strand of JAUPFV010000004.1, from coordinate 172,489,244 downwards.
ATTACCAAACACAATATGATTCACAATTTAAAAGGTCTTATAGAAAGTATACATTATGTTAATGCATTATGAAAATTGATGTTGAAAGTTAATTCTCTAACACTGCAAGTATTGTGAGACTTAAAGTTGCATGCAATCTAGATTTTGAGTTACATTTATATATTAGACGTTTATAACATATACTTCAATTGGTTGAAAATGATAGAATAAAGAGGATATTGCAAGATTCTATTGAGTCTATTTGAAAGGCGGTTCTACTTGTCATTAACCCGGGTCTTAGAAAACATGAATATAAAGAAATGATTACAACTAGTGGAAATAAAATGAAAAAATAATAATTTTAGATGTCGAAATTAGATGAAACTTTACTTATGACCTTCTTATACATGCTTATTTTTTTAAGAATAAGGTTTCAATTCTGTATGAAATACATATACCTATGAATGTGGACTAGTAAAGAAATTTCATGGCTCAAAATTTGTTATATTGTCGTGAAATGATATATTTCTTAGCATGTTTAAAGAGTATACTCATGTTTTTTCTACCCAATATATTTTTAGCATTCATATAACCCTTGGATGTGTCATCAATCTTGTCATGCATTTACATGCAAGTAGAGATAAAAATGTGTGTAAAAACAATGGTGATGATGATGGAAAAACATTAAGTATTTTCACACGGTTATGATCTTCAGTGTATTTTATATTATGATCTCAAAATAACTATCTTTTATCACTATGTTAATCATTTTATGCTAGTATCATACCTACGGTGTTTATGATAGCAAGACATGTTGTGATGATATTGGAAAATATTTACATAGAATGTATAATTCTTATGCTGAGAAATAGGGGAACAATATTTGTAGTTCATCCGGTGTTTAGGTGGTAGTAGCACATGATGTAAAATTAAGTCTCATGACAGCTAATTGGAAAATGTTATGCAAAATATAATGGAAACGCTAACAACTATTTAAGAGATTATTTAGTTGAGAAACAAGGGCTTTAAGAGATTGTTCCATTGGCTTGTCAATGCAATACAACTCTTGCCTAGCTTTCGATGTTAGAAGAACCTTCCATGTTTCCAAATCTTTCACAAAACACATATTTTTGTAAAATGCAACAAACGTATTATTTTGAGATATTAATTTAGAGACAAACAATAAGTTTTTGGAAATCATAAAAACATAAAGAACATCGTTTAGGTTAACTTGTATATTTTTAAAATTAGATAACCTAGAGTTACCAACATGTTTAATCAAACATTTTTTACCATTTCCAAACCTCCACAATCCATCATTTGACTCAAAATACTAGAGTTATGAGTCACGTGATGAGTAGCTCACGAGTCTGCACATCTAGTAAATGGACATCTTCTCGATCGTGCGAACCAAGGCCTGATGAGGCATCTTATTGCGGTTAGGGATGGCGGGATGCACCATATCAAGCATCATGAAGATAAATGGTACAAATAAGGGGGGCCTTATATTGGGAAATTGTATGTCGAAAAACCAAAAATTTGGTTCAAGAGGAAGGGAGGTGTTGATATTCGGGCTTTCTAAATTTGAATCAGACCTAAAATAAAATCAGTATATGTATCTTAATCTGCAATCTAATTTTAATAGAAACATATTTTCCAAATAAAAACGATATTCTTCTTAGTTTTACTATCTAAAAAATTCAAAGATTCGAACGTAAAATCCATGTTACTTAGTCCATTAGAATTACAAAACTCATATGGAAAGTTAAATGTTTTAACTCACATTGGGATTTCTTGGCGGGGGTCATTTAAAATAGAATCCACTGGTCTCTCCTTTTATGATGACAACCAGAAACTCAGGATTAAATTTTCCCAACATTCCCTTTGTGGTAATCTTAATTTGCATCATATTAGGCACTTAGAGAAAAACGTATCCAGATATTCAGCTGTGCCAAGTCTTGGGATACCACATGATAAAATTGTTAGGTGTAAGCTACAAGTAACTCAACAATAGAGATATTGCTGAAGGATTGCATGGGTATTTTTGGATTGGTTGTAACATGTATACGCAACAACTTTTGAAACTCTTTATGTGAAGCTAAATCCTAACGACTGAGAAAACTATCAAGAATAGTGATTGTTAAGTCATATGATATATATGTTAGACGTAGGTTGGTTTAAATAAGGTTGGTCTAAAGCAGGATTATCCAGAGCGAGCTGATCTGGAGTGAGCTAGATCGTACACCACAGTTGGACCAAAGGAGAGTCCATTATTTGTTATGTATCTTATATTTGATTAGGTCTCAATTTTTATCTTTCTATATTAGTTAGATTTCTTATTAATTGGGTTTTCTATATTAACTAGGTTTTATTACGAGGTTTTCTATCTTAAGAGATTAGGATTTATTTCAGCCTTTGATTAATGGGCTTTAATTTGGAGCGTGTGCTAAAGAATTACGGTTTCCTTAAACCTATAAATATAAGAAATGTATGCAATTGCAAAGTATGATGACACGACGAGGCTTTCTTGAGCATCATATCTCTTAAGTGAGATTAACTCATGGTTTTTTTAGAGATGACTGAAGTGAGAGATAAACACTGTAGAGAGGGTTATATGAATCCTGTAATATTTTCTAGCAAAACGTGATTGATTTTTTTTTTTTTTGAGATTATTCCTCTAACCTACTTGTTTGTAAAATAGTGTATGTTTATGTAAGATTTCTTTACAATTTGAATCATTTTAAATATGTCTTAATTTTTTGAAGGTTTGATACTAACATAATATTTATTTCCTCACACGAATGGTGATTTTACAACAAGTGTTGCAGTGAGTGTTAAGCAACAGTAGAAGTAGGAGATTATTCGTTGATCCATGGGTTGTACAGTAGATCACGGCTGGAAACCGAAAGACATGAAAGATGAATTCCACTTGAATTGTAGCACACAGATCCAAAGGCACCTAGATGGTTACAACTGAGTATACTCTACTTGAATATAGGTTGTCTGAAGGTGGAGGAAGAGAATCCAACAATCATCCTCTTAAGTTTTCTACCGAAGGGTCCGAACACTTCATGGAAAACATGTTCTATGATAATGACTCATTTATGGTGGTCGAAAGTAAAGAGCACCATGAATTCCAAAGATATTCAAATGATAAATGTTATAAATGGTGATTCTAAAAGGAACAGACTGAATGTGAGAGGTCAATCAGGGAAGATAGATTCAAGTAAGAGAATAAGAAACGCTCGGCCGAAGTCCAAAATTGATACGAAGAATTCAAAAGTAATATATTAGGTATCCAAGAAGAAAAGACATATAAGATGGAAATTCCCAAATAATAAAATTTGAGACAACTATCAAATGATGAAGCCGAAGATGTTGCAATGGTGTTTGATTACTGCTAGTACGTTGATTGGTAAATGAGTTATTATTCTTGCATGTACAATAATAAATAAGTGTTGGATTGGGTGTGTCATTCCATATAACTTCCGATAAGCATTGATTTGAAGAACTTATAATGCTTAATAATGGAAGGTCATCTTTGAGAATAATGAATCTTGCGATTTTAAATGGATTGAAACGATTCACCTAAGTTATCTACAAAAAACTCTAGAGATTGATTAACAACGTAAGGTATATACTCAAGTTAAACGTAAACCTCTTTCTATTGGGATGTCCGATGATGAAGGATTTTATTATACAGATGGAGATGATAAGATTTTACCTATAACCTGATATTTTATGTAAGAGCATGAGGGTGAAGTTTATACCTAACCTCCAGACATCCAATAGAGTACTTGATTATGCTCAGTTGAGATCCGGCATGAGAATCTACCATCGTTGATTTACGATTATTGCAGGAAAGTATGAGTTTTACTGTTGAAAACCAAAAATAAAAAGTTTATTGCTTTTTTTTTGCTAGAAGATTTTGGTACATAATCAGCGAATGTAAGATCTGATTTATGGTGGAGATGAGTGATATCGAAGAAGGTAAGCTTTTGAACACAAAACTGGACCTAAAACACCGATCGATTTACCTTATGGTGTTGCAAAGAATGACATCGGATGATTTTAACTTGGCTGAACGGTTTCAAGTGGTTCCTCGATGTCGGCGTCCCATGGTTGAATGTGTTGCGAAAGATAACCCTGAATGTTTTCAAATCGAGCGGTACCCCACAGTTGCACATTTTGCGAAAAATGACACCGAACAATTTCTACTAAGCCAAGCTGTTTCGATTCGGTGTCTTCTCCTTGGCGTCTCACGGCTACATGTTTTGCATGCTTGATACCAAGCGATTTGAACTGGATCGAGTGGTTTCAATAACAGTCGCACATTAGTCAAACGGTTAAACATGTAACACAGATCCGTTCAGTGTACACTAATGGAATATTAATCAACTTAAACACAATAATTAATACATTGTATGCCTCTCCTCGTACTAATATTATATTATAAATTAATTAAACACAAAAATTTAATTACCCACAACTATAGGTACATTGTATGCCTGTCCTCGTACTAATATTATATTATATGTGATCTAAATAGTGAATTGGTATTTTAGCGATATATGGTTGGGAATTGCTAAAAAAAGTCAAAACTACTCCGTGAAGTCGCATGTTTTTAATTTTTTATATTTACAAAAATGTCACTAGACAAAAAAATCCAAAAAACGTTTGAAAGTTTAATTAATTACAACTCACGCCATTGAGCACTTCTAACTACTCCATGAAGTTGTAAACACAATTTCAAACATTCACTATAATCATCTTCTCCAAACTACCTAAAACCTCCAAACACAACAACCCATATACCCATTTTTTAAAACCTCAAAACCTTCAAACATGGCCGGAGAAGAGTCGGAACCACTTCCCATCCAGAGCACTATGGACACCGAGGAGGTTCATTGCTTACACCCCCCTCTTATTTTTGCGAAAATCAGATGTTTTCAAAAAACCCATTTTTTGTGTTCGTCGCCACGCGTTGGCGTGGTTGGTGGGTCGTACGCCATGAGTGTGGCGCGCATTATCATCCCCACGCCAAAAGATGACGTGGTCACCATTTCTTTCGCCACACGTGTGGCGTCATTTAGGTTGATTACGCCGCTGGGTGGCGTAATCAAGATGTCCGGCGCCACACTCATGTCGAAATCCCGTTAACTAATCTGGAATGCCGGTTAAATTGGTTTAACTACTTCTTATGTATTGCAGGATGTTACACAATGTGAAATTTCGCTTCTTTCGGACTACGCTCATCATTTCACCACTCTCGACCATTATAGCTTAGGATTTTGTAATTTTATAGGCGGGAGTAATTTTATCGGCGGGAATCTTTTTAGGCTTTTATCATTATCCTTACCTTCTATGCCATGTGTCTTATATTGGTTTGTATTTTTTGGCGAGAGTTGATTTATGTTTATCTGATGTTTTTACTCGTTGTTTGAGTCGTTATTTGGGTTGTTGTTTCAATTTATCCGCCTTTGCTTGATGACTAGACGATTGTAATGAATGTAAACTTTGGATGTTTTTTGTTTGGATGTTTATCTTAAAAACAATAACACTTAAACTTCTTAATATGTCGATTGCATTAAAACATTACATTTTAATTAAAAGCATTGCATAATTAGAAATACATAAGCAAATAACTTAAAACAAATGATAGATAAGCTAACCCTGAGTTAGCATAGCACACTTAGTTTTATGGAGACGGATAGTTCCATCCATGCTCAAAGCGTTTCTCGAATGGATATTCCTCTTCCTCACTACTTCCTTCGGGAGTTGAGTTAGTATCAACGGCGATGGCTATTGCGTCAGCAATTTCTTGATTCATTTGCTGCATCGCATGTGACACCATCTCCTGCGTAATTGTACTTTGGAATCCCATGTTGAATACATTTCGGACTTTGCTTCGGACTTCGTAAGGAAGTGACTCAATATGTATAGTCACTGTTTTAAGATAAGTTAACCTAGCGACCACTTCTTCGCGTCCACGTGGTCGGGGCATTAAACATCATGGATACGATGCCTCCCTACCGTGGTTGAAGAACATTCTGCACAAAACCGCATCGATGAAACCAGGAATCTCCTCTTGCATCGTACCTTTGACGAAGTCAAATGCGCTTAGGAGGTTTGCATCTTCGTGCACGTTCCAGCCTGAATCACTTATTTTTATAACTTAAATGTTTAGTTTCACTCGAACTCGGTGGTTTAATTCTAAAATAATTAGCGGGAAATAGTGTTTTTGTTCCCGCGTAAAAGTTTTTAAGGCGGGAAACCTTCACTCCATTTGTCTCTTCCCGCCGGGTGAAGAGTTGAGAATTACCCCGGCGGTTGGGAGTTTTATAACCGCCGAGGTACCTACTCTAATTTATTATAGCAAGATACAAAAATACAATATTATAATATCAAACAAAAAGGAAAAAGTATCATACATGAACCGAAACATCAAAATACAGAAAATACTACGTACATCAACCATGAACGGGAGCACCAAAATATAGAAAACAATATCATACAATTCGAAACCCAAAATGATACGTTTGATACATAATATAAATAAAACGATCTCACGACAAGGTGAGATTAACAACATTACATAATGGAAATATAATTTCTTAGTCGAAATTGTATATTCTGTTCTCTGGAATAGGTCCGAAGTTCGCAATGTCATCTTGTATCTCAACAACCCTACTTTCGAGATATTCTAACATATATTCAGTAACAAAATCTGCCCTGAACAGGTTCCACTCAGCAAGTGCTACTTGTAGAATTTTGTAAGGCAAGTTGGAAAAAAGCTGCAATGGTTCAGATTTCGCATGATTGTACCTGCTTTTGACTTCTTCACGATTGTGTGGCGGTGGATTTGGAAACTCCAATCGTCCATAATCATAAAACATCCTACAAAGCACACGATCGAAAAAAGAATCGGTCGTATCATCGGACATTGTTAACTTAACAAACTTCACGGCCTGAAGCAACCGATGGTCTTCGTTCACACAAAAGTCCATACCTAACTCCATAACCTGAAAATAGAAACACAAATGTGAAGGAGTACTTGAAAATACTAAAACTCACTTGGAAATCTGTTTTTCTAACAAAAATATCATAAACACATATAATAGACACCAACAAACAATATTAAACCGGTCCCCGTACATTCCGTTGATCAGACGATCGACGCCGTGGCAATGTCGTAGGAATGGATACTCACGCCATGGAAATGGCGTGGGCGTCCATATATACGCCTTCCCCTGGCATGAGTGTCCATTCCTACGCCATTGCCATGGCGTACAGACCTTGTTCTTTTCCCCCGTGTGGCGAAGAACATTTTCGCCATGGTAGAAGCTTCAAGCTTATGCCAGATCCTTCCAATAGCCCTAAACTACACTACTAGCCTAACTAAACCTAACTAAACTATCTAAAAACAACGAAATGAACTTAAAGTAGATTGTTTTGATTCTGATTTGGCGGATTTCCTCGCTGGTGGGTGGTGGTGTGTTCCGGTGACGAAGACGGCTTCGGTGGGTGGTGGTGCGTTCCGGTGACGAAGTCGGCTTCGGTGGGTGGTGGGTTTGTTCGGTTACTGAGGGTTTGAGTTGGGTTTTGCGTGAAGAGTGAGAGAAGAGAGGTGAAAAGAGGGGTTTGGGTGGGTTTTGTTACTTCGGGCTTGGGTAGTTTAGGTTAGAATTGATTTAATTTAGGTTAGATTGAATTTTAGCTTAGATTTATTTTAGGTTAGATTTAAGTTTGGTTTAGTTTAGGTTAGATTTAGTTTTAATATTTGTTTTAATTTTAGTTATAATTTTTTAAAATTTTTAGAGAGAAGGTAGAGAAACGTTAGAGAATTGGATTTTTTTTGAAATTATGATAACTTCGTGGAGTAAATAAGACTATTTATAAGATTTCGTAAGGTTAAAATCGTTAAAAAAAATAACTTAACGGAGTAGTTTTTTTAAAACATTATAAGCGACTTTGCGGAATAGTTTTGGCCGTTTTTTTAGAAATTGCCTATGTACTTAGGTTTATAAAATTACACGTACTAATATTATATTATATCTAATCTAAATAGTGAATTGGTACTTTAGCAATAGGCTTTCAACAGTAAATCATCCCTAGACTATCACATTTGGTGACATATAGTTCCTGGACTTTCAAAAGTCCGTTCGTAGTCCTTGGACTATCCAGTTTGGATAAAGTTAATCCCCTTATATTTATTGACTATAATTTTTTGTGGCAGAGAGTCCCTCAACTGTTCATTTTCGATAAATTTAGATTTTGACTTTCTATTTTTGATAAAGTTAGTCCACTTAATAAACATGCACATGAGACTAACTTTATCCAAACTGGATAGTCCAGGGACTACCAACGGACTTTTGAAAGTCCAGAGACTATATGTCACCAAAATGGATAGTCCCGGGACTACCAACGGACTTTTGAAAGTCCAAAGACTATTTGTCACCGAAGTCGATAGTCTAGGGATGAGTTACTATTCAAAATCTTTAGCAATATGTACTTAGGTTTATAAAATTACAGGCATGCGAACTTAGGTTCATAATTTTGAGTTTTATTCCTTCTTAATATTCGCTTCATCGCTTTTTGCAGGCGTTTTATATTTTTTTTACTTTTTTTCATGCGGCATTAGTTTTAGAACATGTCTAAGCATCTGTGTTTTTACGGTCTTCTATGTATTGTTTGTTGGCCGCTAGTTCATTTATTCATAAATAATTTGCGATTTATTATCTATCTTCAAATACTGTTTTATTTTTTAAAATCTCTAATTTGAGTTATCACGAAGGCTTCGATCAAACAAATAAATGTTCATTTTCTTTAATTACAAATTTCACATAAGCCTCTATTTCATTCATCTTTCAAAATAGGATTTAGATTCTTATATTTTTTGCTGCAATTGATTCAAAACATGTTACATTAAAGATTGATTCTTTATTTTGTGTGTTTTTATATTTACATTTAATATTTTTTAAATATTATTAGAAAGACATATAAATGATTATCAAACATACTTAATATCTAGTTTTTTCTTAAAGAAACGGTAGATTAAAAGTTTGACTAAAAACAATATCTTATTGTCTTTAAAAGTTTTAGGAAAGATTCATATCAATTTTTAATATTTAATTTTTTGAGTTTAAATGAATTTTTTTAGTCAAAACTCAATTTAAACCAAATTCTATAACGAAAGGTTTAAATTGAGTTTTGGCTCAAAACATTTATTTGAACTCAAAAAATTAAATATTAAAAACTGATAGGAATGTTTCCTTAACGACGATAACATATTTTCTTAGTAAAATTTTTAATCTATCATTTTCTTAAGAAATAAATAGATATTAAGTGTGTTTAATTATAATTTATACTTCTTCCTAATAATTGTTTATTTTTAAAATGAATGGAAATATAAACACAAAGACATAAAGAATCAATCTTGAATGCAACATGTTTTAAATCAAATACAAGAAAAAATAATAATTAAGAATCTAAATAGTAAGAAAAACATGTGTACTGATTATATATTGTAAAGTTTCTAGAGAGTTCTCTCTCTAGAAACCCTAATTAGGGTTTGAAACCCAGTCGTCAATGACTATTTTTAGGCGATTTAATCCCTTCTCTTTTATATTCCAGATTCTTTTTTTTGGAGTTTTGAATGTAGAGTTTATCCATTCTTCTTCTTCCGAGTTATGGTCATATTATTGGTAAAACTTCAATTTCTTTTTGTTTCATATTTCTACTTTTTGGATTTCATAGTCGTGGTTTCTCCTCCGCTATGTGGTCGTCTTCCTAAGGGGTTTAGATAGGAATTGAGGAATGTGGTTTGTAAGAAAATAGGAAACCGTCTATTGGTTGTCTAGTGACTCCTCTGAGCTTGGTTGTCCAATAACTCCTATGTGCGGGGATCGATAAGTATCACTATTAATGGAGATTTGTATGGCCATGGTTTCACGGTGAAACTTTCACGGAGAAGGTGCATGCACTAGTAAAACAGGCGACTCCAACAATTTCTCGGTATGTTAATCAATATCTTCTCTTTTTTGGTAAAGAGTGTGGTTTCTAGTTGGACACTAAATTTTAGATGGTTGTTTGTGTCGAATAGGTACATTTTTCAAGCGGTACTTTTTGATCCGAAGACTAAGATGATAGTGTCTATCTGATCTGATTATGTTTTAGATTTGGTTCTATCTATCCTTTATGTATCTATGGAGTAATTGATTTTTAGTTTTTTCTTTGTGTTTAGGTGCCAAAATCTTTATGGGTTGTATTTTTGTCATATTTATGTACCGGGTTCGGTTTGATTGTATTTCTGATGTATTTAGGTGCCGAAATCTTTATTGCCGGTAGTATTTAGATGCCAGAATCTTTTTCCGCTGTTTGTAGATTAGGATATGTTGTATTACACTGTAATTTTTTTAATTATAAATTTAATGCTTTTAAAAACTAAAAAAAATCTAAATCGTACCTTGAAAGATGAGTGGAAGAGCATCTGAGTTGAAATTTGACACTCTAAAAAGCGAGATTTTCTTTCTTTGATGGAAGGCTTCTTACCAATGATAACTAAACTTATAGATTTTAAAAAATAAAAAAGTTTCTTTGGATGGGCAATGAATCACAAATTATTTAGTATGAATGAGAGAACTAACGAGCAAGAAATAATATATATAAGATTGTAAAAACACCGATGCTTATATGCATAACACGTAGCAATCAGATGCTTATACGCAAGACACGTCCAAAACTAATGTCGCATACAAAAAATATATAAGACGCGTGTAAAAGGTGATGAAATGAATATTAAGAAGGAATAAACCTTAAAACGTAAAATTATTGGTCTAAGTACGCAGGCCTGTAAATTTATAAACCTAATTACATATTGGTAAAGTACCAATTCAATGTTCATAAGCACAGTGAATTGGTACTTTACTTTAGAATATATATAATTTTAAATTTAATTTCTTAAGTGGTATAACATAGCACATCTTTATTTATGCTTTTAAACCAATTAACATAGAAAATATAGTTCATGGATAGAAAGGGGAGACATGCTTATCAAGCACAACAAGTCCAGATGTCCATTGAGTGGTATGTTTCTTAACATTACTTGATTTTAGATTTTCTCTTTAATTTTTGTATGAGTAACATTCTTTTACTAGTAAAATTTCACACGTTTTTGTTGTTTTTGTTTTTTTATTACTAATTTAAGGTTTAAAAACTTTATTAAGTTCAAATGGTGGACAACGTATATCATCCTAACTCATGTATGTCAATTTCAATCTGATTGTAATTTCAATACAAGTTTATTGAAACTGGTGATTTTATTGATAATATTTTATCTGAGTGTTGTAGGTTCTTAGAAACAGACACGACTTGGATTATTGATGATATGTATTTTAACATGCATTACTAATTAAAATTTGAGAGGTTCTCTACTAGCACGTCTATTTATTATATAAACTTAAATATAAATAGCCTTAAAAAACTAACAACATTGGTTTCTATTATATAACTTGAAACTCATTTTGAAAATTGGATTTAATACAAATAAAAAAAAGTGATAGAAAGGGAAAGATCATCAACAATATAATTAAATAAAACCTAAGACAATATAAGGTAATATTTCCTGAGAATGCACAACATTAGCTTTTCCCTCCTATAAGCTTGGTAAATCATAATATAAAATATGTTAATATTTTGAAAATGAAATTTAAAAGATGTTATATGATGTTGATTTCTATTGTTGTTACTAGTATTTAGATCTAAATACTCTTTTTGTATGCTTAATAAATTACATACCATGATTGTTTAGTTATTGGAGAACTTCAATATTTTTTTACATGTAACTGCAGAGAGCTTCATTAGTTCAAGTTTCTCTTCCGCGATTACAGGTAACGTTTTTGAAAACTAAATATTTTTAAATATATTTATTATTATGATTGCTATAAAAATTTGTCTAATTTGAATAAAAACGTTTAGCCCAACAAGCAAAAGCAAAATTGGACAACGAATCCGACTTTAACATCAAACATCTAGGTATGTAATATTTGTATGTGAAGTATAAAACGTTATATACATATGGTATTTGATCTATGCTTATTTTTTTTATAATTTTGTTAGATTGTTTAATGTTTTATAAACTCCATTTCAAGATTTATATTATCACGTTTTTCGGATTAGTTGATGCATATATATATATATATATATATATATATATATATCCATATGTATAAAGGGTTAAGTAAGCGTAATATTTTTATTGAGATTGGACAATCTTCTAAGAAGGGTGATGAAGATAATCTTTCATTCTAAAGCGAAAGACCATCTAAATTGATGGAATAAGTTAGTCGGAGTGATAATAGCCACAGTCAAGCATTTCATCAGAAAAAAGTAAATATATTTGACTTTATTTTTTATGTTTATAAATATTATATATTTTTATAAATATTTAATTTGTATTTTTGTTTAAATTATGTCTTTTTATTAGGAGAAGACCAATGTTATATAGATTTTGGAGAGACAAATATTGAATGTGAATATTGTGGTGCTTTATTTTGGATTAATGAATCTCTTCAAGGCAAATCAAATACGAATGGATATCAGTTTGGAAAGTGTTGTTTAAGTGGTAAAGTGAAACTAAGATTATCAGAATCGACTCCAATTTTTTAAATAATTTATTAAATCCAAATAATAATGAGTGGTAAAAAAATTTGAAATATATAAGAGCATACAATTCCATGTTTGCATTATCTTCAATGGGAGCTACGGTTAATACTTCAATTAATAATAGTACATCACCTTATATTTTTAAAATTAAGGGTCAAATTAATCATTTAATGGGATCATTAATATCACCATATGGAGAATGTCCAAAATTTGCTTATTTTTTATATTTATGATATTCAAAATAAACTAAGTAATCGGCTTAACATTATGAATTTCCAAGATTCTCTTGAACATGAAATTGATGATGGTCTTATAAACATTCTTGATGAAACTAATAATTTAGCCAAACTTTTTTAAAGTGTTAAAGATAGAGTTAATGAAAACTTAATTGCTTCATTAAAAATGAGATTAGTAATTGGTGGTTTGATAATTGGAGATATCATAGAGTTTGATTCCAAAAGAGATATCATAATAGAATATAAATCTAATTGTTTACAAAGAATAACAAAATTACATCCTAAATTTATGTCACTGCAATATCCACTTCTTTTTCCTCACGGCGAAGACGGTTATAGAATGTTGTTAAATTTTTAAAAGGGAGCTACTAGTTTTGAAGACATAAAAATCGTTGGTGGGATCACACTTTAAAAAAAGAGGCTACAAGCACAGCCACATGCTCTGAATTATGATATTTATTTGTTACTATAACTTTGTTTTGTGATGTTGCAAATCCAAATATTTAATTTGAAAACAATTGGAAGCATATTTGCGATTATATATTACATAATTTAAAAAAATATATTTAGAATGAAAACTTTAATTATATCAAAAAAAAAACTTAAAAATTATGTTTTATACGAACTAGAAAAATTATTTAATGCATCAAGTAGTTGTTTAAAATATTATAGTTTGTGAAATTTTGAATACATATTCTCCATGCATGGGAAATAGTAGGAGGTGATTTTATTAACATGTGATTTTAGAAATTTTTTACCAGTTATAGCATGGGGAATAATAGAAAAGATTGTCAATGCCTTTTTAAGCGGTTCTATTTTATAGAAACACTTTAAAATATTATTTTTAAGATAAAATATGAGATTGTCTGACGATGGCTTAAGCGATATAGAAGACAATAACTAAATAATTTTACTGATTGGATATTAAAAATTGGGGAAGGTTATATTTCTGATTTAATTATACCAAACAAGGATGAATATTCATGGATTAAAATTCCACCAGATTTAATTATAGAACCATCGGATAATCTTATTCACTTTATTTTCAGTGTGACATATACAAATTTCTGAATAAGTTTTAGTACTTAATCTTATTTAAGACAAAGAACAATAATTACTCCAAAAAATAATGCAGTATCAGAGATAAATGAGTTTATATTAAATTTAGTACTGGATAAAAGTCACAATTATTTAAGCTCACATTCTATATGTAAAACATGTGGAAATTCAAAAAGTTTTGAACTTTTGTATCTGATTGAATTTCTTAATAAATTAGAATTTAATGGTATCCCCAGACACGAGTTAACACTAAAAATTGGTGTACCTATAATGTTGTTAAGAAATTTGAATCCATCTTCAATGTTATGCAATGGTATAAGATTAGTAATAACACAAATGGGCAATAAAGTTATTGCAGCCAAAATCATAAATGGTTGTAACATTGGTGATACGGTTTTTATACCTCGCGTTGATCTTTGATCAACAGAAAACAAATGGTCATTTATATTTAAACAGAGACAATTTCCTATTAGACTATGTTATGCAATGGCTGTGAATAAAAGTCAGTGGTAGTCTTTGAATAAAGTTGACATTTATCTTCCTCAACTACTATTCACTCATGACCAATTATATATCACGTTATCTAGAGTAACCTCTAGAAAAGGACTTCAAACTATTGTGAACAATGATGAAGACATTCCAAATTCATATACAAAAAATATCATATGCTGAGAAGTGGTTAACAATTTATAAAAAATCGTACCGAAGAGGTTGAATTAGACATATATATTTATAAACCTCACATAACGATTACATGTCTACATAAAAAATGATGTAATAAATTATAGTTTGATAAGTTTATATTATCCCGAACGATTTCTTTTATTTAGAACAAATATTCATATAATTAAAAATAATTTATTATAATTTGTTTTATATATAAAAATAAATTGTTAATTTATATTTATACCAAACCTCTTATCAAATTAACACCTGCAAACATAACTCACTACACCCGTACAAAGGTAGTTAAATTTTGGACAGATAACAATTGGGACTTATCAAAACTTTTCTCTTGTGTATTGCCTGCCAACATTAACATAATTAATAAAACATATATCAACAAAGAAATGGAAGACACCATCATTTGGAAGCTTTCCACTGATTGAGCCTTTAATCTAAAGAATACAGTTAATATAATAAGACACAAAGGCATAACCTCAATTATTAAAACCAAGATTTGGAACAATATCTCTCCAAAGAAGTTCTCCCTCACCCTTTGGAGAGTATTAAACAAATTGATAAGTGTTGATACTATTTTACAAATAAAAGTTTTCAACTTGCTTCAAAATGTATTACATGTCAAAATTATGAAACTTTAGACCATGTCTTCATAACCTGTGAATCTTCTTGGAATGTTTGGCTATTCTTTTCTGAATTATTTAACATTAGAATAAGTAGATACATGACAATTAGTCACATTGTTAACTTACGGTTTCTATCAACATCTAAGACAACTCATGTAAGAACTATCATACCTACATTAATAGTCTGGTCAATATGGACAGCTAGAAACAACTTTAAGCATAAGAACATAGTTATTTCATACAAAAAGATCATTAATCAGATTTCTTACATGCTCACATCATTATATATTTCGCTACCACTTAACATAAAATATTGAAAGATGATTCTCACGTAGCTAAACATTCGAATTGTTATAAGCACCTAAAATATTTTAAGCCTTTTATTTACACAAAATGGAATCTGCCTACTGCTAATCGACTTAAATTGAATTATGATGGCTCATCTTTAATCAATGTTGAATCAAGCTATGGATTTATATAAAGGAATTAACAAGGTGAATTAGTGATAGCTAAAGGTAGTTTAATATATAAATGTTCACCTCTAGTTGCTGAAGTTTACTCACTACTGAATGGTTTACTATGCTATAAAGAAAAAGACTTAAAATAGATTGACATTAAAATAGATTCGTTAACGATGTTTAGTATCTTAGCTTCAGACAAATATCCTTGATATTTAGATAAAATCTTACAATGTTGTAAAAACTTGATACAACCACAAATGACCCTTAAACATATTTATAGAGAATAAAGTTCGGCTGGAGATTGGTTAGCCAAATTCGCATTAAAAGAACAATCAGATTTCATATTCTTTGCTAACCAATCTCCATGAGCATTAATTGTTATTTCAAGTTAGTAGCAATGAACTTAGGACACTTTAGACTATTAGATGAACACTAACAGCTTGTAAGGTCTAAAAAACCTAACCAAATGCATATCTAATGTTTTCTTTTTTCAAGATGATGCAATTGCACAAGAAGCACATACACATGAAGAGGGAGGCTGATAGAAACAAGGAAGAGGAGGAGAAAGCTACCATGGATAAAGTTGGAGAATAAAACTTACTCAAATAAAACGTTTATTCATCATGTATCTATGCCTTATCTCCTGAATTTTTCTTCCATTCTTAAGCTTCTATTACCTTTCGAACCCAAATCCGCGGCATGAGTAATCATGTAAGTGTTTATGAAAGAGGTTTCTCGTATTCGTTTTTCAAGATCTCTCCTCGGTTTCCTTATCAATAGATTTCATGCTTATCCATTGGTAGTGGTGATCAGTTGGGTTCTTACGCATTTTATTTTATATCGACGCGGTCATCATCGCCCGAACATCCTTCTGCGTCGATGATCTCGTATTCACCCGCTTGGATATCCCGTCTAAGTACTCAGATATATGGAGGTTTTGTCCTCTCGGATGAGCCGTTTATTCAAGATCGGAAACAGATGAATTTCTCCCTTTTTCTTTTCCGTCCTTCCGGAATTTGAAGCCACTACCGATTAAGCGTCTTTGGGTTGTTGATTGGTTTGAACTCTTTCGGTATCCTCCCCTCTCACCGGTCAATGTTAACCATGGCCTCGGGTTCTTCATCCTTTTCTCCGAGATTGGCACTGGAAGCCTCTTATGCATCAAAGTTCAGACCAATATTTTCTTCGATGGTTTCCTTGTTGTTAACGGTAAGTTCCCTACTTCATTTATGCATGGTGTAGGTTTTGTTTCTGTAGGGAATATTGGGTCAGTATATTCCGCCTTTGTATATAAGTAAGAATACTCCGATCTCCACAATAGTGTGATATTGTCCGCTTTGGGCTCACTGGCCCGCACGGCTTTGCTTTTGGTCCACTTCCAAAAGGCCTCACACTAATGGAGATGTATTCTTAACTTATATACTGATCTTTCTTCCCATGTTTAACCGATGTGGGATGTGGGACTTTGGTCGCACCTAACAATCCTCCTCTCGAACAAAGTACCACTCTAGCCTCCTCTCAATTGACTTCCATCCGCCTACTCTAGTCAGGTGAAGAGAAACCTGACCTCTAGAGCTTTAGGGCGGATCTATCTGCTCTGTGCCGCTCCTTGATCAAGCCACCTGCTTGATGAGCCATATGGCACTCCTTCTTTAGATGAATCTGCGCCGCTCCATGATCAAGCCACCTGCTTGATGAGCCGTGACGCTCCATCTTTAGATGAATCTGCGCCGCTCCTTTATCAAGCCACCTGCTTGATGAGTCGTGCAGCTCCATCTATCCAGCAGATCATTCACCTTGAGTATGGCTCTCGGCTTCTGGTATGATGTTCGCAGAATTTCACCCACATCACAATCCACCACATCGCATTCTATCTGGGCCTGGTGCTCTGATACCATTTGTAGGGAATATTGGGTCAGTATATTCCGCCTTTGTATATAAGTAAGAATACTCTGATCTCCAGAATAGTGTGATATTGTCCGCTTTGGGCTCACTGGCCCGCACGGCTTTGCTTTTGGTCCACTTCCAAAAGGCCTCACACTAATGGAGATGTATTCTTAACTTATATACTGATCTTTCTTCCCATGTTTAACCGATGTGGGATGTGGGACTTTGGTCGCACCTAACAGTTTCTTCATTTATGCATGGTGTAAGTTTTGTTGGTAGCGGTAGCACTAACAGCTCAATGGAAATTAAGTATAAGGTTAGTAGTGTACAAGTTAACCTATCCGATTCTCGATTGATAGGTTTGATGAATTAGGGGTCCATCTTTTCTATAGGATTTTCAAAACCCGGTCCAACATATTTCCTCTAATCTTAAATTGGATTTAGATATTTTGTCGGGACTTTTTGTTTTTCTTTACTTGTTTTATCTTGTTTATCAAATAATATAAAACATAAATTTAATTTTCATTTTATTTTTAAATTCAGCAAATTTAAAAACTACTTTTTTTAAAATTTATATTTATCTTTTTGAAAAGACAAACCTTTTCGATTTTTTGGACTCTGTCACTACAAGTGTGTTTTGAAGGTGAACTATTTTTTGTCGACTCGTGGTATCATAGTTATGACCTCCGACGGGATCATCGACTACCTTCTGTCGTTTAAAGAAGCATGCAACATTATGTTTATTTATCATTTGCAATTTTCGCATGGTGAGTCTTCGCTCCGTCAAAATATAGTCGTTGTACAGTTTTGCACCACTCTCACTTTCACTATAAGTCTTTAATGTTTATTTCATCTTGGAATGTTCGTGGGTTGAATAAACCTGTACGACAAAAAGATGTCACCGATTTTATGATTAGAAATAGTATCACAGTCATGATCCTTGTGGAGACTATGGTCCGTATTTCTAATGTTAACTACATTATTAGAAATATTTCTCATTTTTGGAAATATGCCACAAATCACTCGTCCTATAAGTTGAGAAGGATTTGGGTTATATGGAATCCTAGTGTTTTTTCTATCTATATTCTTTCCTCCTTCTCTCAATTCAATCATTGCAAAGCTTGCAGCCTTAATTACTATGCCCCCTTCTTCCTCACGGCTATCTATGCATTCAATGGTGGGCCCAAGCGTCGTCCTCTGTGGGCAGACTTGGAGAAAATCTCGGCTTCTTGCTGTAGCTATCCTTCGGTTGCTCTCGAGGACTTCAACGCTATATGTAACCCCGATGAATGTACTAGCTTGTTCTCTTAGGGTGAGATTGATGATTTCAACCTTTGTTGCTATTGTTGTGAATTGAGTGACTTTCGTTCGTATGGTTCTCATTTTACCTGGATGAATAAAAACCCCCTAAAGCCTATTGCTTCAAGAAATGATCGGGTACTTGTTAATATCATTTAGGATGAATCTTTCTCCATGTTCATTGCCCACTTTGGACATGCCTGTTCTTATGACCACTCTACTGTTAAAATTAATTTGGGTTCCCCGAGGCCACGTACTAAAAAACATTTCAATTTTTTTAATATGTGGTAGACCCATCCTTCTTATAATGAGTTGGTGTCTTCTTCATGGAACCTTCTGATCTCAGCTAATGGTATGAGATTGGTTTTTCAAAAACTCCGTCGGCTTTGATGAGTCCAGATTCTGTCATCACCTCGGACAGGGTCAGTTCGGACACCATCATCCATTGAACTGTTCGAACAGAACTAAAGTACTTAAAACCTAATCACTTTTTGACTAAGCTGCCTGTTCCCCTACTTAGAACTAGTGGGTCCTTAAACTTGACCTGAGTCCATTAAACACGACCCGAAAGCCCATGTGGCCCAAACATAAGGGTATAAATACCCAACCACCAACATTAAATGAGGGTAATGAAAATTAAATACAACCAGGCAGCTTAATTCTCCCTCTACATTTTACCCAAACATTAAGTACTCACAAAACTCCACAAAACTCTAAACAGAAATTACAAACTTACCCTCAGACGAAAATAAACCACACCAAATTGGCGACCACAGTGGGAGCACGACGGTGCCTGAATCTAGCATTCAAAACCATCAGAAAAATCAGTCCAAATGAATCCGGACGTACCGAAAGTACCACCAGCTTTTCTCGAAGTGGTGGGGGAAATGATGAATATGCCATCGAGGAGCGTGATAGATTAAAGGGCGAAATAGAAGCTCTGAGGGCAGAAGAAGCAAAGATGGGCATAAAAGAGAAATCAAAAGCATCAGGTGCTCATCATACTAACAGCACTAGAGAGCATGAGCCTTCGAAGACCCATGTGAGTACGAAGAAGACTCATGCTAGCTCCAAAAAGTCTCACCGGTCCAAGCCAATGGAGAGCTCTGATTCAGACTCAAAATATTCCAGTAGCTCCTCGGACGAAGATGGAATAGAAGAATCCTTGTCCTCCAGCAGCGATGAGGGCCGATCTAAAAAGAAATAAAAGTTGGTTAAGAAGTATTCAAGAAAAAAGGATAGGCATGGAAAGTTAAAGAGGCATATAGGCAAAGGATCATCTCATAACCGGAGACACATAGACCAAATGTTGGTGGATCCCTTTGCCTTCCATGATGAGCCAGGTATCTTTGCAACTCCTAACGAGGATACCGTTTTCAGTCATGGCCAGAATTGGAGACAATCTCCATTGTTTTCCAAGATCCTGTCCGGGAACCTCCCCAAGAGGTTCGATAGTACAAAGATGGAAAAACAAGAGAGCAGTAAAGACCCGGAAAATCACTTGGTACAATTCAAAAATTTCATGATGAATTTCGATGACGACGATAAGTTGCTTTGTAGCGCATTCTACCAGTCTTTTACGGGAAGTGCCTTGAAGTGGTATAACAGCCTACCACAGGGGTGCATTAGAAATTTGATACCTTTTGGGTGGCCTTCCGGAGGCAGTTCGTTAGAAGTAAGGAGGTAAAGGGCAATGGAGATACCATTATCCATTGTGCCCAAGAACCGAAGGAATCTCTGAAGGAATATATAAGTCGCTTTGTAAATACCAAAAATGGGTTGGTTGATTGCTTCGAGCAAGTAGCAATAGCTTCTTTGAGGCACGGTTTAAACCCTGGAAATTTGGCTGATTCGGTGACCAGAAAAAAGGCCATGACATGGGGAGGTTTACTGAATCAGGTCGGAAAGTAAATTAACATGGATGAAACAAAGAAAACTAGGGTGCACAGGCAGGTGAGGTCTGCCCCGGTTGCACCAAACTCCAACCAAAATCAGACCGGGAACAAGGCAAGGGAGGCCGGGCAGGGTCATAACAGAGCTAAAGCTCAGTCTCAGCCAGCTGCGCCTGCCCAGAGTCAACAATCTAGAAACAAAAGAGGGCCTTGGGTTCAACTGGAGTGGTTTGCTGAGTTAAAAGAAAGTGTGGCCACCATTTATGACAAAACAAAGGAAGAAGTACACTATAGAAGGCCCGCTGCACTGCAATCTCCTAGGGAGCATCGTAACAATTCCTTCTGTCAGTACCACAATGATATTGGCCATACCACTGACGATTGTATTTCTTTAAAGCAAGAAGTCCAGAATTTGATTGAAAGAGGAAAGTTGGGAGCATATGTTAAAAAAAGAGGAGGAAATAGGCCTGATAATGCTCATCGGCCTGGCCCGAACAATGCAAGCACAACCGCTCCTGAGGGAGCTATGGTGATAATCGAGAGATTCGATGTAAAGTCAAAGTACTTGGACCCTGATCCAACTCGAAACAGAGTGGGTGTCATTGAGGAACATTGCAAAACAGTGTCCGGGCTTATTAACTTTTTTGAGCCACTCACAATTTTCGGAGGGGATACCATGACAACACCCACAGCTTCTTCAAGCAAGAGGCATGTTCATACTTTAGCTACCCAACTGGAGGGAGGCATGACTTCCTACCAATCGCAGATTCCATTTCCCTTTATTGTATTCGATGAGGATGACTTGAGAGATATAGTAGGTCTTCATGAAGATGTTGTTGTCATAGGATCATCCATTGGGGGCAATGACGTAAGAAGAATTTTGGTGGATACTGGGAGTTCGGCCAATATACTCTTTTTAACTTCCTACAAAAAGATGAAAAATCCTGCGGTAATTCAGCGTTCGAACAGGTCAATTGTGGGTTTCACTGGAAGCTCAGCAGATGTGATCGGGGAGTTCGAAGAGGAAGTTTTATTGGGCAAGGGTCCTTTTAAGAAGATGGTTAGAATACTGTTTGTTGTAGTGGATTGTCCCACTTGTTACAATGCTATTCTAGGGAGGTCTTGGCTCTCTAGGATGCATGCAGTGGCCTCAACAGTCCACCAATGTTTGAAATATGTTGTGCAAGGACAAGTGGGAATTGTTCGGAGCAGCCAAAAGATTGCAAGAGAGTGTTATGCAACAGAACTGGCCCCTCGGACGTTGGGGGCAGTTCGTATCAATGAAGAATAGCAGTTTGAGGGGCTTTTTGGGGGTGAGGGTGAAATTGATGACCCCAAAGAGACCCCTGGAGTTTTAATACCGGTTGAAGAAGTTGAAACACATTCTTTGGGAGAGGGAAAAAATGTTAAGATAGGGTCCAAAATGGCCTCTGAACTGAAGGGTAAAATGTTGAAGTTCCTAAAAGACCATCAGCATATTTTTGCTTGGTGCAATGCTGATGTTACCGGGGTACCAGCAGATATCATATCGCACCACTTGTCCATCCGGAGAGACATAGCACTTGTGATACAAAAAAGAAGAACTTTTTCCAAGGAAAAAGCTAATGTCATTGTTCAAGAAGTCGACAGGCTTACTAAAATCGGGCATATAAAGGAGTCTCAATATCCTTTATGGACAGCCAATCTGGTCTTGGTGAAAAATAAAAATGGCAAGTGGCATATGTGTATTGATTTTACAGATCTCAACAGGGCTTGCCCAAAGGATTTGTATCCTGTCCCCCGGATTGATCAGCTCGTGGATTCTACATCTGGAAATAAGCTACTATCTTTCATGGATGCCTTCTATGGGTAACCAGATTCAAGTCGATCCGAACGATCAGGAGCATACTACGTTTGTCACTGTTACAAGGTGATGCCTTTTGGGTTAAAAAATGTTGGGGCTACCTATCAGAGGTTAGTAAACAAAACCTTTACTGATCAAATTGGAAGAAATATGGAAGTGTATATTGACGACATGATGGTAAAAAGCATGGACGAAGAGCTACACTTGGCAGATCTACAAGAAACTTTTGCTAACTTAGTAAAAGTAAATTTGAAACTAAATCAAGAGAAGTGTGTGTTCGGAGTGCAGTCCGGAAAATTCCTAGGGTATATAATAAGTGAGCAAGGGATACAGCCCGATCCGGACCAACTTAATGCTTTATTCCAAATGGAACCTCCTCGAAATATTAAAGAAGTACAAAGATTGACCGGGAGGTTGGCAGCGTTAAATCGACTCATTTCAAGGTCTTCGGATAGGTGTGCCCCATTTTTTCAAACTTTAAAAGATGCAAAGGGATTTGACTGGACTTCACAATGTGATGAGGCCTTCAATGAGATTAAAAAACATCTGCCCTCCCCAAGACTCTATTTAAACCTATTGATGGAGAGACACTCTTCGTATATTTGGCAGTTTCCAGTTGTGCCATCAGTGCTGTGTTGGTAAGGGAGGTGGATAATTACCCCCGTCCAATGTATTACATCAACAAGAGCTTGATAGATGCAGAAAAACGCTATCTAAAGCTTGAAAAGTTAGCACTAGCCCTGGTAATTGCTGCTAGGAAGATGAGGCCTTATTTTCAGGCTCATCCTATTATTGTCCGGACGTCCTATCCCCTGAAAAACATTTTGCAAAAGGCGGATATTTCGAGTAGAATGACTAAGTGGTCAGTGGAACTGGGGGACTTCGATATTGATTTTTCTCCTCGAACAGCAATCAAAGCCCAAGTTGTGGCTGATTTCTTAGTTGAATTCCACTCGGATAGGGATACAGAGCAAACGACTGAGATGAAAGATAAAAAGGTTTGGGTCGTCCAGACGGATGGTGGATCAAGTACTATGGGATGTGGTGCAGGGGTATGCTTGACCTCTCCGTATGGTGACAAAATGTACCAAGCTATATGTTTTGCTTTTAGGGCTTCTAACAATGAGTCCGAATATGAAGCTGCTATAGCTGGTTTAACGTTAGCTCTTATTTGTGGGGCCAAAAGGGTCAAGTTGATGAGTGATTCGAAGCTTCTTATCCACCATGCGCAAGGTCAGTCTGAAGCCAAAAAGGAGCAGCTAGTAAAATACTTACTTCTTCTCAAAGATGTGGGACTTAAGTGCAAGAGTACTGTTTATGAGCACATACCCGAACAGAAAATGAACTAGCAGACTCCTTGGCAACCATAGCCTATACTGAATCATACCCTTGGATCCATGTGCTGGAGTTCCCTTCCATTCAACTCAATATGAGTAAGGAGGAAGAAAGCTTCGATATACAGATGAAACAGCCCCAAGATTGGAGGTTTCCTCTTCTTCAATATATTTTCGATGGCATATTGCCTCCAGTTTTGTTGGCTGGTTATTATTGGCCCACTATAATGCAAGATGCTAAGGAGCTGGTGAGAAGGTGTGACCCATGCCAGAGATATAGCAGCGAAATTCATGTTCCAGCCACCCCGTTAGAGTCAATTTCTGAGTCTATACCCTTTGCTCGATGGGGGCTGGACTTGGTGGCCCCTACCTATGGTATCCGGAGGGCGCAGAACAATAATTGTGGCTATTGATTATTTTTGAAGTGGATCGAAGCAGCCCCACTGGCAGATACAATATCAAAAGCTGTCATAAAATTCATTTTATCCAATATCTCTTGCAGATTTGGCATTCCACGGAAGATAACAACAGACAATGGGCCCCAGTTCGACAACAAGGAAATGGATAGTTTATGTGCCACTAGAGGTATACGACATTGTTTCTCTTCACCTTTCCACCCACAAGAAAATGGTCAGGTTGAAGTGGCTAACAGAATTATACTGTTCGGTTTGAAGAAAAATTTAGAAGGGGCTGCTGGAAAATGGCCTAGTTATTTACAAGAGGTTTTGTGGGCCTACTGGACTACACCTGGAACAACAACACAAGTATCACCTTTTTGCCTTAGTCTATGGGATGGATGCCATAGCTCCTATAGAAGTAACTCTCCCTTCTTTTCGAGTTCATAATTTCTCTGCACACGCTAAGGAAGTGACAATCAGAGGTCAGCTTGACTTAATAGAAGAAAGAAGAGTTAAGGCTCACCTTAGAGCTGCACACTATCAGGGTTTGATGAGAAGCAGGTTTGCTTCCAGAGTTAAAAGAACAGATTTTCAGCCGGGGGATAAGGTGTTAAGGAAAGTATTCTTACACACTAAAGAGAAGCTGCTCGGCAAACTAGCACCAACTTGGGAAGGACCCTATACGGTCATTGAAAGGCTTAAACCTGGGACATACTGGGTAGAAGACAAGGATGGAAGGGTTTTGAATCACCCTTGGAATATTGAACACCTCCGGATGTACTTGGAGTAGAAACTATGTAAATATTTACTTTTTTAAAAATCCATATAAATATTTGGGGGCATACTCTTTCCTACCCTGGTGGCGCAGGGAGGTTTTAATGAGGTGTCCGAGCTCTTTTATAAAATTTGATGCCTTCTTAAAAATTCGGAGTATTCTTACTTTGTTTCTTTTCAAATTTTTGTTTGAACACCGGCCGGATTGAATTAAAGGAATGATGACTACTTAAACATTTGTCATCGGAGAATTTAAACACTCTCACTTTAGAATATTTATGAAATAACTAGGGGCTGTTTAAACATTAGCCACCAAAATTAAAGGAGTGCAAGAGCTGTGTAAAATAAAGACATCCATTAAATAACCGAAGTGCCTTGGCCATCCAAGGACTTTAAGTTGTCAAAACAAACAGACCTGTCCGGTAAAAAACCGGACGCAGTTACAAAAATTCCTTGGCCTTCCAAGGACTTTAGTTCAATCAAAACA
The DNA here is from genome assembly GCA_036936605.1 of Limnanthes douglasii subsp. nivea. Lineage (NCBI taxonomy): Eukaryota > Viridiplantae > Streptophyta > Magnoliopsida > Brassicales > Limnanthaceae > Limnanthes > Limnanthes douglasii. Next base: position 172,463,625 of record JAUPFV010000004.1, on the reverse strand, counting down.
AAAGGTAAAAAATAGTTGATATTTTAAGACTGAGCTTTTGAAGACGGCTCAGCCTCACTCGTTTTCTTCTTCTTGAGGTCATCATTCTCCTCACCTGGACTCTCCCCGATGTTTTCTTCTTCATCGGATGAGGATGCACTGGAGAAATAAAACCTGTCACCCTCAGCCATTGTATGGAAGGGAAGGTCTGGATACTCTACAAAAATCCATAAGTCCCCCAAATTCCTCTTCGGAAACTTCTCATGAAAGAGTATAACCATGTCCGACTTCACCTTGGCATACATTTCCTCCTGAGTGTCAATCACATTGTCGGCATAAGCATCAATCTTGGCTTGGAGTTTTACCTCTTGCTCCCTTAGCAGATCGGCTTTTTCCTCTTCAGCCTTGGACACCGATTCATCGAGTGCGATCTTGTCATTGGTCAAAGTATGAATGACTTGGTTCTTGGCTGTTATCTCCTCTTTCGAAAAGGAGAGATCCTTCTCCAACCCGGACTTCTTTTCCCAGAGGCCTTTGATAGTATCTTCTAGGGCAGCTACCTTTGTGACCCAGCCCTCCTGGTTCTTCTTTAACTCCTCGTTTTCTCTCTTCAAAACATCAGCGTTTTGGTTGGCAATAAGGAGGTCTCCGGAAAATCTCTCCTTGTCAGAGTTAAGGGAAGTAATGATTGCTGACTCACCTCGCACTTGTTTCTCCAGAACTAACATTGGCTGAACACTACTCAATATAGAGTGGGTTATAACATCCTTTTCACTTGAAACGGTGAAAGACTTACCATTGAAGGTAACAGTGTCCGAAGTGCTTGGAGGGAGGTAGGGCCCAGAAAAGTCGTCTCTGGGGAGGTTTTCAAAGTAGTCACCAAGTCCCTCAAGTCCTGTAATGTCGACACCGTCGATACTGATGTCTCCTCCTCCAACCTCATCGGTTTGAAAGTCACCGGGGATCTCTTCTGCTCTTGTTGGATCAGTAGGGTCAACAGGAGGGAGGGGCTCCAGAGGCCGGAGAGAAAGTTCATCACCCCTGGAGGTCTTTTTCTTCTTGGCCTTCATGTCTTTGCTTTCTCCTCCCTGTTTCCTGTCTCTCTTAGGAACCCTTGGAGGTTTTGGAGATCCTGCCTCTTCCCTAGTGCTCTCTAGCTCCACAACTTCTAGAAGAGCAGCATCAATCTGACTTGGAGCTGACCCCTCTTGGTTGGTTGGAGCAGTTTCCTCCGCTTCAGTAGGATTGGCTTCGAATACACACTTCTTGCCCTTCCCTTTTTTTCCTTTCATCTTACTTGGGGCCTTGGCTCGACCTGGCAAATACAGTGACCCGTCTGGTGCGTGTGTTCTTTTAAGGACTACATCCGGAGGGGGTGGAGTGGTAAGTTCCTCCCAGGTCAAGTCCCTCCGGTCAGTAGTGTTCTAGAGATGGACCTTGTGAGATTGCCTCCGGTAAAGGCGTCATGAAAACGGTTTCTCCACTTTTCAGCAGCCTAAGTCTTGATCTTGGTACAAGTGGTCTGCCCGGCCTTTAAATAATCATTGAAGTCTTTTGGCAGCTATGTCAAGAAAAGAGACAAGACCAGTCAGTTAAACAAATTTGATAAAAATAAAAATAAGAATATAAGGTGGGATTCTTACGATCACTTCGCCATCTGCTGGTAAGAAGACTCGGGTTGACTCCGACTTTGATCTTCCTCCCATTCTCCCAAGCGCCACTCACGAATAAGAAATGAGTCCTCCAATTTCTCTCCGACTCGAGCAGATCATATACGGCTTTGTAGTTACCACCCATGTTGAAGTGATAGAAGGGAATATGGGGATTTCTACAGAGGCTGGCCACAGCTGTGAATTCCTCCATTGGAAGAGGAATTCCGGAGAGCCTGGAAGCCATGATACAGGCCATGAGAGTGTACCAGGCGTTAGGGCTCAGCTGACTTGGGCAGAGCTTGATGAGGTGGAAATATTTGACTATCTCCGGATCTAAGGGAAACCTTAATCCTCAATTAAAAAGTTCAGTAAAGATGACCACTTCACTAAGCTTGAAGTCCATCGGCGTTTGAGGGTCTATTGGGATCCTTATTTTTACATTCTCCGAAATCCCCCACTTCGTTCGCATCCGACCCAGTTCGCCTGTGTGGATGAAGGCATAATTAATTTTTTATAAAGCAAGTAAATACTTAACATTGACCTTGTGGAAACAAGGTCCAACTTTTCCCTTAAGGATCTCTGGCAGATCCGGATGCCTTAGACATAGTTTTTCTTTGCCTTTATCCTTCTTGGTAGCACCAGCGTCACTTGTTTGTCCGGAGACTTCAGACTTGAACGGATCCTCTTCAATGGAATCCTCCATTGCTTCCTACATTACCAAGGAGGGGTTTTCGGTTGTGTTTGGGGGAGGGGAGTTAGGAGTTGGTTCAGTCTGGCCTCCAGACTGTTGGGCTTCAATACTTTCCAGAACTCTGGCCTTCGGCTGGGGCTCAGATGTGGTAATTTCTCTTCGGAGGTTTGGGCTAGAGGCCTCCGGACCGGACAGGTTGTCCTTAGGAACTTTTATGGGTGCCTCTGACCCCGTGTTGCTGTCTTTGGCCCCAGATTTGAAGGTGTGCCTTTTTGAAGCCTGCCCTTTTACCAGGCGACCTCTTCTCCCATCAACTAGTTTATTGGGGAGACATCTACATCTGATCCCATGGCGATAAATGGGGAAGGCTTCTTGAAACTGGTAACTGCTTGCCCTGGTTCAACAATGGGCTCCGATTCCTGAACCGATGAGCCTGAAACAATTGGCGAAAGACTGGGTTAAAACAATCTCCTCGGTTTAATGCTCCTGGTTGAAGAAGAGCCCTAGTCAAGCTCTGTGTTTGGAATTTCTGGTTTGTCGACAGGAGAAGTAGGAAGGCCTGCAGCAATGCACCTTTATCTTTCAACTTTTTGAGCCCTTTCTAACTCAGATACGTTAAGCCACCCGCCTTTGATTAAAGCGTTCCTAGTTGTGAACATAAACTCCAACAACAAAAATTTGTGTTTGAGAGAGAAAGCTCTGAGATTTAGCAAAGTAAGTATGAAGATGATATTGAAACAGTAAAGAAATGCTTAATTTATAGTAAACACACAAAAAGAGGCTTTGATACCTAGGAGAATTCGAAAGGATTGCAATGATTAGGGAACAGCGCTGACGTCATCTTCATTAAATGAAGAGGTTGCTTTTCAGAGAAGGTGGGAGCGAAATTCTAGGTGAAAAATGGCTGAAATAACGAACTCTGACAAGAAACCGTTTAAATCCAAGAACCTTTTTCAGTCGGATAAAGCTATAACACAATTCGAAGGACCTGTCCGGATGTAACTGTCACTAGCAACAGACTGTTTTTTAGGTCTTGCCAAAGGTTTTTGAACACCACCTAAAAAAGAGGCTACTGATGAGTCCAAATTCTGTCATCACCTCGGACAGGGTCAGTTCGGACAATGTCCACCTAACCGGACAGGGTCAGTTCGGACACCATCATCCATTGAACTGTTCGAACAGAACTAAAGTACTTAAAACTTAATCACTTTTTGACTAAGCTTCCTGTTCCCCTACTTAGAACTAGAGGGTCCTTAAACTCGACCCGAGTCCATTAAACACGACCCGAAAGCCCATATGGCCCAAACATAAGGGTATAAATACCCAACCACCAACATTAAATGAGGGTAATGAAAATTAAATACAACCACGCAGCTTAATTCTCCCTCTACATTTTACCAAAACATTAAGTACTCACAAAACTCCACAAAACTCTAAACAGAAATTACAAACTTACCCTCAGACGAAAATAAACCACATCAGGCTTCAAGTTACCCTTTGTGACCTTAATCGTAAGGAATATAGCGATATTAGTTCTAGGGTGTCTATTGTCCAAAACCATCTTTTTTGGCCCAAAAGCTTTTAGTTAATGACTGCTTGAATTCATCTCTTGTCTATGCCAAGATTTCTGCTTCTTCTGTGTATATCTCCCTTAGTCGTGCTGAATAATCTTTCTATAAACAGAAGTATAGAGAAACTTGGCTCAAACTTGGGGATCATAACACTAAAATATTTCATAATAGTATCAAAAACCAAATTCTAAGAAATAAAATTGTCTCGATCTCTAATGATAACGGTGACCTCGCAACTTCCCCAAATAAGGTGGTGAGTGTCCTTGTGAACTATTTTTCTAACCTTCTTGGCTCTGTATCTCCCTGGGATACCATGGTCTCGCTCGTATTTCTGCTCTAATTTCTTCAAAAGTGAATCCTTAGGACCGTTCTTCAATGACTCGTCATGTTACTTGTGATGATATTAAAAGTTTTTTTTTAGTATTGATAGTGATAAATCCTTGGGTCCTGATGGTTTCAGTGCGGGTTTTTTTTTTAAATATTCTTGGAATCTCATCGGCAAAGACATCTGCGATGGGGTCTTAATATTCTTTAGTACGAGTCTTCTTGAGCCTTCCTGGAATGCCACCAACATTGCCTTAATCCCTAAGAAGGACTGCCCCTCTATCCCCGAGGACTTCAGGCGAAATGCTTATTGCAATGTGGTTTACAAGATCATATCCAAGATCCTTGCCGATAGGATCAAAGAATCTTTCCCATATCCGATTGACAAATCTCAATCGACTTTTGTAGTTGGTCCAAATATTACAAACTCCTCACGGTTTACCAGACCAACTGTAAAGGCCCGAGGGTCGCTCTTAAAATTGACTTGATGAAAGCTTTTGATAACGTTCGTTGGCATCTTATCCTTGACATCCTAGTGGCTATGAATTTCCCTGAGCAGATGATCACCTGGATTATTCAATGCATCGCCACCCCTTCGTATACTGTTAATATCAACGGTGATCCTCACGGGCATTTCCAAGGCAAAAATGATCTTGGATAAGGTGATCCATTATCCCCTTTCTTATTTGTCTTGGTCACGTAAGTTCTCTATAGTGTTCTTAAAGAGAAAAGTAGTGATGCTAACTTCAATTTTCAGTGGAAGTGTCACTAGCTTAAGATTGTCAATCTCTGCTTCGCAGACGACCTGTTGATTTTCTCTCACGGTGACATTAATTTTCTCAATCTCATTAAGGATGGTCTTAATGATTTCTATGATCTCTCGGGCCTCAAAGTCAGCCCGCCACATCTTCCTCTCTGGGGTTAACCCCTGTCTTAGATCGGACTTGATCAATATCATTGGCTTCAATGTAGTCTCCCTCCCAGTTAAATATCATGGAGTCCCTCTTCTCCCGGGTCGACTTTACCATAACGATTGGCAACCCCTCCTCGATAAAAATAATACTCGTATTGCCTCTTGGACTTCCAAACACCTCTCTTATGCGGGTAGGCTTCAACTTATTAAGTCTGTGCTTTTCGTGGGGCAGGTTTATTGGTCTTCGATCTTCAACCTACCCGTTAGAGTTCTTAAAGATCTCTCTCAGTCTCTCCGTCGTTTTCTCTGGTCTGGACATGAGATGAACGTAACCGGTGCTAAAGTGGCTTGGTCTGTTGTGACATTTCCCATGTTAGAAGGCGGCTTTGGGATTCTAAACCTAAAAATTTGGAATCAAGCGGTCGTCCTCAAACATTTGTGGTCCATAGTTCGTAATATGATAACTTAATTTGGTGTGACTGGATTTACTCTGAGAAAATTAAAGATAAAAAATTCTGGTCTTTAAAGATTGACGCTACCATTATGGGCTTAGTACTATTCTGGATTCTCGTATGGGGAGTAACCTCAAGGTGTCTGATATCATCCGAGATGGTATTTGGAATTGGCCTTCTCACTTAAGGACTGTTAGTCCTAGAAACCATCGTTCTTTCTAAGAGATCAACCATCTCATCATCTCCATTTGTCATGTATGCATCCTTTGCATTGACGCCCACTACTGGATTGCTAAGAGAGTAATCATCAACTTCACAATCAAGCATACGTACAATGTCATTCGTAGGCATCTTCTTTGTGTTGGGTGGGTAAGGTTAGTTTGGCATAAATTTAATATCTCCCGTTATTCTTTCATCCATTGGCTTGCTATCCAAGAAAAACTTTCTACCTGTGATAAGATTTTGAGTTAGGATTTAATCACTCCCCCAAATTGTATCTTATGCAATCTTGCCTATGATACTCTTAATCATATCCTTTATGACTGTAGTTACACTCAGAGTATTTGGGGTTACACAAGCTCCAAACTTGGTTTTTCTTTAAACTACAATAATAATTGGGTCTCTTTGATCCATGAGGCGTCCAACTGGCCTCCATCCACTTTACGATACCTTTGGCGTGCCTGATTTGACGTCATCATCTACCATGTCTGGTGTGAGAGGAATGCCAAAAAAATTTGCTCCTTTCCTACTCTTGCCTCTGCAATTTTTTACCGCATATTTTCTGACTTACAGTTCAGATTTCATGGTACGAAAGTTGCTAACTTATTTAACCTCTAACTTAATTTTGTTTTGTTTTTAGATTGTCGCAGACTTTTATCACCACCGACCTGCTAGCTTTGCTGACTTTCGCCGGTGCTTATTAGTTTGTTTGGTCATATCAGGCCAATTCAGTCCATTTATCATCTTCTTAATTTGGTTTATCTTTCGATTGATGAAACCATTTTTCTCTATCGGTCCGCTATATTCGCTCACTTCGACGCTACTACTTGTCTCATTGAGCATTTTGATTTTTGTACTTCTTTTTGCTCTGTTGTACTTCTTTGGTCTAGTTTAGATCAGTTTCTTCGATTCTCTCTTTCACGTCTCTTAAGCCACTCCTCGGGGTATACCCCATATATTTGTAAGAACACTTTTTATTTTTATTTAATGTATTTTTTCTATAAAAAAAGATTAGTAACATTTGTCATAATATGTAAACAGGATTGTACTTTATTTCAACATCAATCAAATTTTTAATTCTTGGGAACAAGTAAATAAATAAATAAACGGTTAATTTGTTTATAATTACCAAAAAAATATTATTTTCAAAATTAAATTGACATTTATTAATGAATAAATATAAAAAGACGATTTAAAATTAAAAATAATATGGCGCTAATTCATATTTTTTATAAAATTAAATTAAAAAACGAGTTATGAATTTTATTAATTTGAGAAAAAAAACATTTAAAATTAATACAAATTAATAAATATATTTTGCTTTATATGTAAATATAAAAACAGCTTAAAACTAAAATTAATATATTTTTTATTTGTAATTTTTATAAAATTAAATGAACCAAGAAGTATAGAATTAAAGAATAATAAAAGTTTTAAAATTAATTGAAAAGTAATTGATTAAAAAAAAACCTATTCAAACTAATATACTTTTTAAAATTAATAACAATCAATAATTTATTTTAAAAAATTATCATCTATATTAACGAAAACAACCCGATTAAAAATCATAAAACTATGTACCTCTATTCTTTCATATTTATTCATTTGTTTTTAGAAGATTATGGTTTCAAATTCTTAAAATCCTAGAATTTATTTTATTTTCCGGTGAAAGGTAGATACATGGTCGATTTTCTCCCAACATTAGTTGAAGACCTTCTTCTCATTCTCAAAGTAAGTTTTAGAGTTTTGTTCTTCGTCTATATTTTCTTCTTTTGCTGGATATATGTAGTTTGATTATTTATAATTTTGTTTTTAGAGTATTATGGTAAGGTTAAGATTTAAGATTGATCGATCATTGGTTTGTGTATGTACTCAAAGTACTCGATTTTGTTTAAGAGTTAGATGTCTTAATGTCCATAGTTAATGTTTTCTATCCCAAAATATTATGCATCTTTGCCCGGAGAAAAATCTGGGTACGGTGTACCAGCTTCATATTCCCATAACATGTTTGAGACTCATCATATCTTGACGGAGGCCTCAGATGTTTTTACACGTAGGGTCCAACCAATTTATACAATTGCGGCTTATAATCATGTTTCAAAGGAGGTCTTGAATTACGATCACGCAAAGTTGATTTGGACTCTTCTTTTTGTTATGTATACAAGTCAAATAGTCTACGATTCAAATAAATATTGGACTTAAAAATTACATTAATATAATGGATTTTGAAAGACTTTATTTGATATGTTTAGACTAAATTGTAGTATGTAGTGTATCATAAATTCACGATTAACCCAACATCATAGGTTTAAATTATTTTTGTTAAGGATTACTGTATTCTATGTATTTAAAACTCCTACAATATTTATCGTCATAACATATCATGAATTTTAAAATTATTGCAAGAGGAGTCTTATGTTTTAGAGTTACCGATTTTGTGGCAGCGTCTAGAATTGGGTCCTAATTAATGGTAATTCATAAATGTTAAGATTTATTGTTGTCCATGTGTTTATACAAGACTTTGTGTCAATTGACACTATACATTTTACCATTATATTTTATAACTTATTATATTAATTTATTTATTTATATAAATTCATTAAATATATAACTTATAACATTAGTTTATTTATTTATATAAATTCATTAAATATTGTATATATTTATAGAGTTAGTTTTATCCTTTCACGTTAATGTGTCGAACTTATTACATTAGTTAATGTGTTTTATATATAACCCAAATCTATATTCATGTTTTTATTTTTCATTTTCATTTATTCATTCTCTTGTGCAGCATTCGCTACTCAGAGTGCAACTCAGAATGCAATAAGTGCATACATGGTAAACTTGAGTCTGTCGCAATAGCCAACGCCAAGAGGTAAACCACACACAGTGACAGATTCAGTCGAGAAAGTGTATGTAGAGAAACTCGAACTCATGACCTTTGGTCACAAGCATGCATTACTAAATCAACTCTGCTACCCCTTGGGGGCTTTAGTTATAACATACCTGGTTTTATGTTCAAGGGTTTTCTATGGTGTTAAACGTCTTGTTTAGCATCAACAAATGTTAGGATTTATTAAGAAAATGTATTCACATATACTTATAATAAGTTTAATACCATATTTAAAAATCTTAGAATAAATTTAATTAGAGATTTAAAAAGAAAGTTTAATACAGGGTTTAAAAAGCTTATATTAAACTAGATTAATAAGAAAATGTCTCGCATAAGTTTAGAATAAATTTATAGAGAAATACCAGTAAATACATACTCAACTACCTAATTACTTACTAGTCCCAAAATTAGGATAGTGTCACTTGGTAGCTTCATCTGAAATTTGAACAAAAATACCACTGACTATATATATACCCGTTGGTACCTTCACAAGTACTAACCTGAGAGTTGTTTGAAAAACTAACATAAGAGTTCAAACAATCATATTTAAAATAATTTAAAAGTTGAAAATAGTATCATAACATTGTTCAAATCAGTTTTTTTTTCATTCATAGAACGGTTAAAATTGTTTGACTTCGATCAGTTTTTTATAATAGTAAAATAAAATATTTAGTACCATAAATACCATGTTTGACTTGGGCGTTATTTTTAAATTTTTTGTCATGTTATTTTGCAAGAAAATTTATTCAACTAGGCTTTAAAAAGATTTATCCATACAATTTTTAAGAAAATTTGATTTTGTCCTTTTCTTTAAAAATCCGTCATACACGTTGTTTTAAAATAATTTACCAATCAAGTTCTTTTAAAACAAATTCTCATGCCACCTAGTGCTTTCTTTTTTTCTTTTCTTCTGTTGTCTTTGTCTGTTTTATCATCATTTGCACATACCACCTAGTATTTAAACAAACAAAAATGGCAGTGATTTTCATTGTTTATTTTGATAAAACAGACAAAAACTTCACCTATTTTATATTATGAAAGGTCTCCATTTGATTTTCATTTTCATTAGTGACTAATTTATCTAATATTTGTAATCTCACTAATATTCTTTTCAAATGTATAAGTATTTTTTGTTTATATTTGTAATCCCAATAGTGATTAATGTTCTTTTCAAATGCATAAACTTTTTGATGATTTATATATAACGATCCGCCGAATATTTCCCTCGATTAATCTATAATTGTTGCTTAATTGTAAATAAAGAATCAGTAACCCATATAATAAATTAATTAATAACAGTAGCGTACCTATACATTTTTTTACTTTTGATATTGTTGTTTTCTATCTTTTTGCATTTTGAACGTCCATATCTTATAAGATGAAAATATAAAAATGACACAGTAAAAATATATAAAATTATTAATATAATTATAAATACAACATCTATAATTAAACAAGATATAAATTTATTAATAAAAATAAAAATTAATATATAGTTTTTATTTATTTTCTTGTTTTTATTTTTTGATATCTAGAGCATTCATAGCATTTTAATAAATCATAAAAAAATTCATAAGTGGTTTTTCCGATACAAAAATTGATTTAATCGTAATTGATCGTTGAAGCACCTTCATTAATCGAATAACAATTCCTTTTTTACTTTTAAGCTAATCGTTATACAACAAAATGGTAAAAAATCGTGAAACTTATTAAAAAAAGAGGATCGAAAATTGTCGGGATTTAGAGACAATCTCTTTTTTATCATTAAAACAATTAATCGAAAAAACTCTTTGGCACATGCCACATTGCTACTAAATCAGGAGAGAAATTTGGTGTGATATTTTTTTTCTCTCAAAAATCAAAATTGATTTTTAGGAAAATAAAAGATATAATGTTCACACAGACTGCGCCAATTTGACGAAATAAAACTTCAATCAAACATCAAATAAGTTGTTCTAAAGGGAGAGCAATGTAAAAACCTAAAAATAATTGAGAAAAAGAATATATTGGATGAATCATCCCCCTTTTACCCCTAGAGTCTCTCCTAGTTATATTAGTCACAAAGATCGTTTATTTTTTCATATTAACTCCAAATCTATTACATATTTGAGATAATAAATGAGTAGTAATGTTTCTAACATTTCTTACTAACTTATTAATCATCATAAATATATTTTATGAAGATGAGGTGTTGAAGAAGAGGTCCTGAAGATAAGGTGCTGAAAAGGAGCTGTTGTAAATGAGGCTGACCAAGCCAAGTATGACTGGTTGATGATAAGGAAGGATATTCTTTAGGGACTAAAGTGATAAATTCTGTAATTATAGGATTAAATTAGGCTTTAGGCGAAACCGAAGGGTTAAATTGTAAATATGACAATATGTAACCGTTTCTCTAACTAACTCACCTGGCCTATTTAAAGAGGCTAAAAGAGTTATTTTGACCTATGAAATATTCAGAGGTACTTTTCACTATTTGAAATTCTCACTGTGGATTCTCTGTTCTTAATTCACTCATTACAACTTAAATTCACACCAAATTGGCGCTAGAAAGAGGGGAGAGGATACCTTGATCAACAGATCAAAAATCAACGTTCGAGTTCTCGTTTTTTAAGTTTTTCGTTCGAATTTTCATATTTCGTTTGATTTTTCGCTGTTTGAAGATGAATCCAGAGGAAGGTGACAATCCATCTGTTCGCAAGGCGATAGAGACGCTGAAATCCGATTTGCAAGAGGCAGGTAAATCTGTTCCAATTCAATCAGTCCAATTTGACTTTGAAGGAAAAATGAATGAAATGATTAGGAAGGTGGCTGAGCTTGACGAATTGGTAAAAAAGAAAGGAGATGATAATGGTGCTAGGCTTAGGTCTAAGATAGCAGGAGGCGATCGTAATGATCAGTCTGATCAGTCGATGGATGAGGGTGATGATCACTATGAGCAGCGTAGGGCACGTTCTGAGCAAAAAAAAGAGTATAGCGGGATAAAGAAGAGGAAGGAAAAGTTACAAAGGCGACTGTATGAAAACTCTAGTGATGAGGAGGATTTTGAAGATTCTGAATCTGATGAAACACCTAGGTACGAACGTTCTCGAGGCCGTTCAAGAGAAACAGAGCGTGAGTTCCGGCCAGCTAAGGCGTTTAAGGAGGGAAGGAAGAAGAAAGAGAGGCGAGTATACTCACCTCGGAAATACTCGTCTCGGAGGTGTTCGCCTCGGAAATATGAAGGTGAGTCCAGCTTGTATGCAACTGTGGGGATGAGAAATGAGGACCAGTATGTCCAGGGGTTGATTGGAGGGACTCACCACTGGTCAGGGAGATCAGATCTGTACCGCTACCGAGGCGGTTTGATATTTCCAAAGTTGAAAAGTTCGATGGGACTCAAGATCCCGATGACCACATAGAACAATTTAAAAACTACATGACTAATTTCGAAGATGATGATAGATTGGTGTGTAGAGCTTTTTCTCAAACGTTTAAGGGAACTGCGCTAAAATGGTTTAATAAGATTCCTAAGGAATCGATTGCAAATTTTAGAAGTTTCTACACTGCTTTTCGGAGGCAGTTTGTGGGAAGCAAGGAAATGAGAGCCAATGGAGACACAATAATACAGTGCAAGCAGGCTGTGGGAGAGAAGTTGAAGGATTATACCAAGAGGTTTGTGTCAACAAAGGCTGAATTGGATGACTGTGAAGAAAGTGTGGCTATGGCAGCGTTCAGGCAAGGGCTGTTGCCTGGGGATTTAGCCGATGAGACTACGAGGCGCAGGGCGTTAACTTTTGGAGCTCTTATGGCCCAGGTTGAGGATCAGATTAAGGTCGAAGAATCGACAAGGGTTCGAGGAGGTGCTAGTACTGTTCAGAAGGGGAGTGGACAATCTAACGTCTCAAACAACAATACCTCGCGTCCGAAGAACAATCAAAATGTTTCTAACCGAGGAACCTCGAACTCGTATCAAGGGGGATATAATCAACATAATTCTAACAATCAGCAGTAATTTAGGTCCAGGTCGAATGTGTGGGTAAGGCCGGATTACTATGCAGATTTAACTGAGAGCGTGGCTTCAATATATGAAAAAACAAGAGGAACAATCAATTTTAGAAAGCCACCAGCTATCAACAGGCCAAGAGAGGAGCGCAATAATAAATTTTGTAGGTATCATGAGGACATTGGCCATGATACAAATGATTGCATTGCTCTAAAGAAGGAGATGCAGATTCTGATCAAAAATGGAAAATTGTTGGAATATGTCAGGAAGAATGCTAAGGCAACAGCTCCTAAAGGAGGTAATCCTAATTCCAAGCAGGAAACTGCGTTAATGATTTTAGATGTTGCAGGTGAGGCAGATGGTTTCGATGTAGCCTCGGAATATGTTGAACCAGACCCCAGTCGACTTTTGTTAATGTCGATAGATGAGCCGATGCGTCAGGGACGTGTTCGAGATTTATGTGCCTTTTTCGAATCACTAACTATATTTGGAGGGGATTCGATGACGAATAACACCAATAATTCGAGGAAGAGGCATATAGTAAACTTAACACGACAAATTGAGGGAGGCGCATCGGCACATCTAAGCAGCAGAAAGGATGTGCCCTTTATAATATTCGATGGAGATGATTTGAGGGGCATTACTGGGCCACATGAGGATGCGGTGGTCATTGGAGCAGAAGTATGCGGGGTGGAGATTCGACGAGTGCTGATCGACACAGGAAGTTCTGCTAATGTGCTTTTTAAGTCAACGTATGATAGGTTGACTGCACCACCTCGAATAGAAAAATCAGAGAGGACTATCATTGGGTTTACCGGCGCATCAGCAATTGTAATAGGTGAATTCGAAGGTGAAATTTCCTTGGGAAAAGGGCCTTTCAAGAAGAAAGTACAGGTACTTTTTGTGGTGGTGGATTGTCCATCAAGTTACAACGCTATTCTTGGGAGGTCATGGTTGGCCAAAATGTACGCTGTAGTTTCTACAGTTCATCAGTGTCTGAAGTATGTGGTCGAGGACAGAGTCGGCGTAGTCCGAAGTGACCAAAAGGTGGCAAGAGAATGTTATGCTGCTGCATTTAGGCTACGTGGTAAAAGTTCTGATGATCTCATGGAGAGTTAGCAGTCTGGGGGGTTGTCTTGTGGTGAAACGGACGAGGGAATTGATGATCCGAGGTCAACCCCGAGTTCTGTAGTGGTCAATGAAGAAATAGAGGAATTTATTTTTAATAATGGCAGGGTACTTCGAATTGGCACTCTGTTATCTTTGTCGATGCGAGAAAAGTTGTTGAATTTTTTGTCTGAAAACTTGGATGTGTTTGCCTGGAGATCCGAAGATGTAGTAGGGGTCCCAAGCAACATCATATGTCATAGCCTAGCGGTTGATCCGAAGGTCAAACCAATTATCCAAAAAAGAAGGGCTTTTTCATTGGAGAAATCTGAGGCCATAGTTGCCGAAGTGGATCGGTTATACAAGATGGGGCACATTAGGGAGGCCAATTATCCGAGGTGGACGGCTAATCCGGTGGTAGTAAAAAAGAAAAATGGAAAATGGCGAATGTGTGTGGACTTCACAGATTTGAATAGAGCCTGTCCAAAAGATCCTTTTCCGGTGCCTCGAATAGATCAGTTAGTGGATTCCACTTCGGGAAATAAAATTCTGACTTTCATGGATGCGTTTTCGGGGTATAATCAAATTCGAATGAATCCAGATGATGAAGAAAGCACAACTTTTATTACTGATAGAGGTTTGCATTGCTATAAAGTAATGCCATTTGGATTGAAGAATGCTGGATCAACATATCAGAGGCTGATGAATAAGGCGTTTGCTTCACAGATTGGGAGAAATATTGAAGTGTACATCGATGACATGCTTGTTAAAAGCAAAGGTGATGATGAACATATTGATGATTTAGAAGAAACGTTTTTGAATCTTAGAGCCATTCAATTGAAGTTGAATCCAGAAAAATGCACATTTGGAGTCCGATCTGGCAAATTTTTGGGGTATATGATTAGTGAAAGAGGAATCGAGGTGGATCCAGAACAGTTGAAGGCCCTGATATCGATGTCTTCACCTCGGAATATCAAAGAAGTGCAAATGTTAACAGGCAGGTTAGCAGCTCTGAATAGATTCATTTCTCGTTTTTCAGATAAGTGCTTGCCTTTTTTCCAGGTGCTGCGTAAACCCAATAATTTCGAGTGGACTTCGGATTGTGAAGAAGCTTTTTTGAAGATAAAAAATCTTTTGTCCTCTCCTGAAATATTATCAAAGCCTCGGAAAGGAGAGCAGTTATTCTTGTATATAGCAGTGTCAGATTATGCAGTGAGCGCAGTTTTGATCAGTGAAGACACAAAAATTTCGAAGCCTGTTTACTATGTCAGCAAAAGTTTGGTTGATGCTGAGAAACGTTATTTGAAGCTCGAAAAATTGGCACTGTGTATAGTAGTCGCAGCAAGAAAGATGCGCCCTTACTTTCAGGCACATACGATTGTAGTTCGAACTTCATATCCATTAAAGAATGTTTTACAAAAGCCAGACATTTCAGGAAGAATGACCAAGTGGTCTGTGGAATTGGGGGATTTCGATGTGCTTTTTTCTCCTCGAACAGCTATCAAAGCTCAAGCTTTAGCAGATTTTTTGGTGGAATTTCACTCAAGCAGATCCGAGGAGAAAGATGCAGAAAAGGTGAATGAGAATCTGACGTGGACAATTCGAACTGATGGGGGATCCAGTAGTAAAGGGTCAAGTGCAGGAGTTGAATTAGTGGCACCAACGGGGGAATTTATGTTTCAAGCTATAAAATTTGGCTTTCATGCTTCAAATAACGAAGCTGAATATGAAGCTGTGCTAGCAGGGTTGCGCTTGGCGAAGATTTGTGGAGCAATGTTTGTACGCTTGGAAACAGATTCACAGTTGGTAGTTAACCACGTTAAAGGGGTGTCAGAAGCTAAAAAGGAGCGTTTGGTTTTGTACCTACAAGAGCTTCGGGGGATGATGGCGCAGTTTGAAAATGTCGAAGTGGAGCATATTCGAAGAGGGAACAACACTATGGCTGATTCTTTGGCAACAATGGCTTATTCAGAAGAATACCCATGGATTGTAACACAACCACCGCCTTCGAGCATACCAAATTCTGAGCAATGTGAAGTTCTTGATGAGGTGGTAAATAATCCGATGTGCGCTCGAGGAGACTGGAGGTTTGACTTGTTAAACTTTATTTCAAATGGAATACTACCTATGGATAAACACTTGCGCAAGAAAATAAAGTACAAATCCCTTGGCTATGTGGTACTGGATGGAGTATTGTACAAAAGGTCTGCTTCGAGACCTTTACTTCGATGTTTAAGCAAGCATGAGTCTCAGAACGTTCTGTCCGAACTGCATGATGGGGATGGGTCAGCTCATTGTGGGTTTAGAGCTTTAACGCGTAGGGTATTGTTGGCAGGGTATTATTGGCCTACCATTTTGCAAGATGCCAAGTCGTTAGTTCGAAGTTGTGACACTTGCCAAAAGTATGCAAATTTAATACACAAACCAGCTGTACCCCTAATGACAATTTCAGAGGCGGTTCCTTTCGACAGGTGGGGAATTGATTTAGTGGGACCATTACCTATGGCTTCTGGTGGAAGACAAATGATTATTGTTGCGGTTGATTATTTTTCGAAGTGGGCAGAAGCAGAGCCCTTAGCTGGGACAAAAGCTAAGGATGTAATCAAATTTATTCAAAGTAACATTTGCTACCGTTTTGGAGTACCTCGGAAAATAACAACTGATAATGGTCCTCAATTTAATAACAAAGAAATGGACTCTTTTTGTTCTTCGAAAGGGATACAGCAATGTTTTTCCACTCCTTTTCACCCCCAGGCAAATGGACAGGTAGAAGTTACGAATAGATCTATTTTGGATGGCTTGAAGAAAAATTTGGCAGGAGCAGCAGGGAAATGGCCAAATTTTCTTCAAGAAGTATTATGGGCATATAGAACAACTCCTAGAGAGGTTAGAAAAGAGACCCCCTTTTCTTTAGTATATGGGATGGACGCTGTGTGCCCTGCTGAATCTACGTTGCCCTCTTATAGACTCCTACAATATTCCGATGCAGATAACGATGAGGCTAGAAGGGTGGAACTTGATTTGTTGGAAGAAAAAAGGGTTAAGGCACATTTAAATGTGATCCATTATCAAACGTTAATGAGAAGCAGGTATGATGCTAAAGTTAAGAGAAGGGAATTCAAAATTGGCGATCTAGTGTTGCGAAAAGTGTTTCTTCACACTAAGGATAAACACCTCGGAAAATTGGCTCCGAATTGGGAAGGTCCTTACGAAGTTACAATGAGGGTCAAACCAGGTTCTTACAGGTTATCAGATCGAGAAGGGAGGATGCTCAAGCACCCTTGGAACATAGAGCACTTGAAATTGTACTGTGAGTAAAACTGAACTTTGAATTTTTGTAAAACAGACATACTCTTTCCTTATCTGTTGGCCCAGAAAGGTTTTAACGAGGTGTCTGATTAATATTGAATTTTTTAATAAAATTTCTTTTGGCCATTGGTTGTTTGTTATGATGTGTGATTTATTATTTTGGTAATTTGGCAAGGATTGATCATCTTTGAAAGTTGACCAAGAATAATTTTCCGAAGCGATAGCTTTGAAGAAACAACCAAATTTTTCGAGGTGCCACGTCTTATGAGTGCATCTATTTTTCGAGGTGCCACGTCTTATGAGTGCATCTATTTTTCGAGGTGCCACGTCTTATGAGTGCATCTATTTTTCGAGGTGCCACGTCTTATGAGTGCATCTATTTTTCGAGGTGCCACGTCTTATGAGTGCATCTATTTTTCGAGGTGTCATGACTTAAGCATCTATATTTAAGAATAACCAGTTTAAACAAGTACGCCAGAAATTTAAGATATAAAAAAAAAAAGATAAGTGATTTCCTCGTGGAATAAAATACGAATTTTACAAAAGGAAAAGGAGGGAGAACTTAATCAAATACACAAAAAACAAAAACAAGTTGCTTAGCCTATTAAGCATCATCTTCTTCTCCTTCTGATGATTCCTCTTCGGAACTATTTCCTTCTTCTGAGGAGGAGCTTGGTGGTGCTTCGAAAGCTTCCTTGGGGCGCTGATCTTCTGGAACTCGTTTCCAAAGGTCTGATAAGTCTAGTCTTGGACAAGCAGCATGAACTTCTCGAAGAAGCTGAATAGATGTATCAATTTGAGTTTTCTTCATGCCTTCGAGCATCACAGAACTAACTTTGGTTTCAGCCTTTTTGACTGCAGCTTTCTTTTCTTCTTCGAATCCTGTTCGAAGTGTAGTAATCTCATTTTGGCTTTTTTCTAGTTTGTCTTTTGTTTCCTTAATAAGTGCCGTAGCATCGGAGATGGCAGTAGAATGTTCAGCCTTCAGACTTTCAAGAGCTTGCAGATGAGTAGTTTTAAGAGTTTCGACTTCCTCCTTGTGTTTTTTAAGAAGCTGTTCTTTCTCAGCTTCGAATTTTTGGAGTGCTTCATTTTTCGAAGTCTTTTCAGACTCTGTTTCTTTTCTGCTTCTAACTAACTCTTGGGCAAGACGCTCCAATTGGCTTTGAGATTTGCTCACCTCTTCGTATAGTTTTGTGACTGCAGTAATTAAATTTGGGAAAGGTTGAAGAATCGAAGTTACCTCATCGGATTTCTCTGAGTGAGGAAAGACCAATGGCTGATGAACAGGAGCGAAGGGGTTAGATGCTGAAGCTGTAGCAGCCTCGGTAAACATTGGTGGAACAACGTTGGCAGGTTGAGAGCCAGAAAGTACAAAATCTCCACTTGAGTTGAAATCATCAAAGTTTAGATAATCATCTACTTGTTTATCTCCAAGGGTTATTCCTCCTTCAGCATTTTCCTCAACAAAAGTTTTACCTTGTGCTTCGGAAGCTAGCACAGCTTCTAGTATATCAGCCTCATTCTTTTCATTGGGCTTTTTAGACTTATTCTCTTTCTTTTTTGGAGAAGTGTCCCTTTTCTTTTTCTTCTTCAGGGTAGGCTGGTCTTCTTCGGTTATGGTGGGAAGTGAAGGTGCAGATGTTTTTCTTTTCCTTGTACTCTTCGAAGTCAGGGAAGGCTTAGCTCTGCTTGTGCTGGCTTTCTGGGTCATTTTCCTTTTCTTTTTCAAAGGTAGATGGCTGTCACTTCGGTTCCGAAGAGGAAGATAGCATTTCCCATCTGGTGCAAGAATCCTCTCAACTGCCAGAAGGGGATCTGGTGGTGTCATCGGATCCTGAGGGAAGTCGGCCCCTAAAGATATGCGCCAGAGATGGCTATTAACGAAGTTGATGGGCTCGAATGCTGAATGAAAACCATTGCCCCAAGATTTTTCAGCCCACTCAGCCATCTTTTGGAAGATAAGCTTGGCTTCTTTTCGACGACCCTTAAACCGCCTCGGAATTTCTAAAGAGAGAAAAATAGTTAGCTAAGTAGATCGATTCAAAAAACAACTAGATAAACAAGGGAAGGTATCACTTACTACTGTCTCTCCAAGTAAGGGTGAGTCTGGAAGGATTGGCATCGGAAATTTCTTTGCCATTTTCCCAGGCGCCTGACAGAAAGACAAACCTTTGTTTCCAGAATTTATCGGCTTCGAGGAGGTCGTCGATAATTTTCAAGTCATCTTCAAGGGTTAAATAATAAAATGGCAGAACAGGGCCATTTGACACTTTAGTTACTGAGATGAAGTCCTCGATTTCGAGGGGAATACCTCCAAGCCTTGATACCATAATCGCTGAGAACAAGGTGAAGAGCAAGTTGGGAGTAACTTGTGTTGGGCATAGTCTGTGGATTTCGAAGAACTTTACGATCATCGGATCCAGGGGAAACCGAAGTCCCCAGTTAAAGAGCTCAGGGTACACTACCAGCTCATCTTTTTGGCAGTTCAAGGGTGTCTCTCCTTCCACTGGTAGTCGAAGTGTCATGTTATCAGTTAACCCCCATAGCTTTCTGAGGTGCTCTTTCTCCGATTCGAGGTAGTAGCTGTAAGGTACATTCTTCAAGGCAAGAATGTACCAAGCAGAAAGAGGCTTGAGATTTTCCTGAACTAAGGAGGCAACGTTCTCAGGCAGTGTAATGAGACCTTTTTTCCCTCGAGTTTTCTTTGGAGGAGCTACACCATCAGCCTCGGATTCCTCCTCGGCATCAGATTCAGTAGCTTCTGAATCGTCTTTTTTGTGACTTTCCTCGGAGTGACTTCGAATTTGTGTCTCTTGTTGAGTCACAGGAATTGGCTGACTACATTCTGGTGTAGTATCATCCACTTCTTGTGGGGGAGGAGGAGAGTGTTGAGGAGTAGAAGAGGTTTTTGCTTCTTCACCCATTACTAAGAAAGGTGATTTTTTGGAACGTTTAGCTCTGATAGCCTCGAATTGAGGAGGAAGTGTTTTGGAATGAGAGTTTTTTGTCTCTTCGACTTGAAGGACATGTGATTTGAGTTGTGGTTTGTTATAAGTGGGTGGCTTGTCTAAAGTAACTACTTTAGATTTTCGATGAGGTTTTAGTAATGAAGATTTGGCTGGATTTTGGAGAGAAGAGGTTGTTGAGCTATTTTCTGGGTTAGAAGCTAGAGGTGAAGACGAAGTGGCAAGGTTTGGATTGAAGTTACCGTATTTAAAAGTGGTGCAGGAAGAGTGAGGACCGTTATAGATCAACCCAGCAGCTTTGTATTCTTTGGCTCTTCGAGAAATACAAAGATAATCGTAGGCCCCGAAGACTTGGTTACTGGAACCAGGAAAAAGATTTTTCTTTGATCTTACTGGTCTTCTGGGTTTAAATCTATTGTATCTAGGGTATCTTCTCATACAATGGGTTTTGGTATGAGAGATTGCTTGGGTAGACAAGAAAAGATGAACAGGTTGAAGATGAACAGGTTGAAGATAGACAAGAGAAGATGAACAGGTTGAAGATGAACAGGTTGAAGATGAGCAGGTTGAAGATGAAGAACAGATGGGAGATGGTTCAAAAGGTGGATTCTCTAAAAAACTCTTACTGAATGAATAGCTGAGTATTTATAGGGTAAAGAGTAACGTCGAGAATGTGAAAGTGTGGAACAAGTAATCTGTTTTCATTGGGTGGAATATGGAACGAAAAGGAAACTAGTGATGTCACAGGTCTACTACTAGAAGTCTAATCAGTCCATCAAGTAGGGTTTAGAGATTTCGAAGTGTTATTAAACTATGTGTGAAGTAATAATGTTTGAAAACCCAAGGCAAAGCAGTACCACAAGAAGTCAAATTCGATGAAGAGTTAAATTCGAGGCAGTTGAGAAATTCGTTTACACTTACTCACCAATTCGAAGAGAGTTCTAGTTCATTGAATTTAATCGTAATAAAGAGGTAAAACGATGCTGATCCGAGGAAAGATTCGAGGAGCTAATAGTTCTTATACATTAATATATAAGAACTAGGGGGGCTACTGATAAGGAAGGATATTCTTTAGGGACTAAAGTGATAAATTCTGTAATTATAGGATTAAATTAGGCTTTAGGAGAAACCGAAGGGTTAAATTGTAAATATGACAATATGTAACCGTTTCTCTAACTAACTCATCTGGCCTATTTAAAGAGGCTAAAAGAGTTATTTTGACCTATGAAATATTCAGAGGTAGTTTTCACTATTTGAAATTCTCACTGTGGATTCTCTGTTCTTAATTCACTCATTACAACTTAAATTCACACCAGTTGATGTGAGCTTCACTAACCGAGCTCCCTAAAGATGAGGTGCTTGAAGGTGAGGTTGAGTGAGTTGAACATGACCAAACAATTCAGCATGACTAACCAAAAAGGTCATAAAGATGAGGTGCTGAAGTGGGGGGGGGGGGGAAGGCTACTACACGTGAGGCTGACCGAGCCGTGTATGACTGGCTGAGCTGAGCATCACTAACTGAGCTTCCTGAAGATGAGATGTTGAAGGTGAAGCTGACCGAGATGGGCATGACCGATTGGGTGGAGCATGACTAACCAAGAAAGTCCTAAAGATGATGTGCTGAAGGTGAGGCTGACTGACTTGGGCATGACCGACCGGGCTGAGCATGACTAACCGAGGAGGTACTAAAAATGAGGTGTTGAAGATGAAGTGCTTAAGGAGGGCCTACTAAGGTGAGGCTGACCAAGCTAGGCATGACAGAACAGGCTGACTATGACGAACCGAGCTAAGCCTCACTAACCCAACGGAGCATTATTAACAGACTTGTATTACACCCTCATCAAGTATAAGGGAATGAAGTAATTTATTTTAGTACAAGTTCACGCCTTAGCTAGTTTTCTGGCCAACAATGGTTATACGCATATTGATAGCTTGTGTTATACATAAATCAGAAAATCAGTTGAGAAGAAGCATGCTTACACAAAATAGGGAAGCCACGACCGAGAGAACCTCTGCCAAATGTACACATGGAACTCAAGGGACCAAAATTATGTACCAAAGCACGCAAGTCCATCTAGGAAGCTCTAAATCTAGCTAAAAAGAAGGGGAGTACATCCATACCAAGCAACAAGGCATAAAACGATATGAAATACAAAGGTATGGCACATATGTGAATATGTTACTTTCTAACAAGAGGTTGTTAAAGATAACTCGATTGGAAAGACAAATGACTCTTATATTCTAATAAAGTAAGGACAAATATTCTCGCATTATAAATAAATAAGGCTACACACACCCCAAAAATTATGATATTGTACAACAAGAAACAAGTTTACAAAAAAAAGAACACCGCGATAATTACTTGTGCTTTCGCTACCCTCAACCCAAAATATTTTATTGTGCCTTACCTTTACCTTGAGATGAAACCTTCAGAGGAACAACATAATAAGGTCCAAAATCAACTTAAGCCTGGCACGCTCCAATACTTGGGATTCAAGGTCGTTTACTTGTTACTTGGCATGTTCCCTCTTATCTTTCATACTAAAACTATATAATTTAGGATATGTTAAATCTCTCCAAGATTGTTGCAAGTTTCTCATCCGAAAGTCATCTTTGGGAATCATAGGAGGCAAAATAGGAAGTAGGGTGAGAAATCGCGGTCTCAGAATCAACACCAACACCATTATAGGATAATACAGAGGTCATGCTCGGGGAAGAAAGCTGTACATTAGCAAAAGATTATATATCGTAGTAGAAAATCTCATCAAAGTATGACTCCAAATTAATATGAGGATAAAGCTTCTGCATTGGTTGGATGCCTTTAGCCTCACCTCATTTGTGGAAAATTTCCATGACAGTAAGTGTCACTTTCTCTTGTCGGTTTTAGTAAGCCGAATATCGTGTAAACGTTGCCTCTCAGCCTCATCATAACAAATCTTCACTATCCCATTGTGTTGGTTTACTATATCAACACTAGTAATGTGAGCAACCTTCTCACTAATTAGCTCATCTTTGAATTTCTTAACCCTCACACGGTATGAGTTCTTAGACTTCTCTAAGGAACCTATAGTTTCCTTAAGCCACACAAATTCAAGACCAATAAATCAAGGGACTTCGTCATAAACTAACCTTTCTCCCACTCGAACCACATCCTTATGAGTAAGATAATAATCCTCAATGATAGCCACAACTAATAACACTCCCTCATTCATCTACCTAAAATTTTATGAATGTCTTTGAAATTTCAACATAGCCCTTGCCTTCTCAACCCCTTTGCTTCGGTATAGCTTTTTTTTCTCCCTTATTTGGTAATGAGCATCAATCGGAGGACCAAGATATACAGCTTGGGGAGGTGGCGGATATTATTCACATTTATGTATAAAATCTTGATCAGAAGGTGGAAACCTTTTGAACCCAATGTCATGGTAATACTAAGATAGCTCAGGAACATCTTTGTGACGAGTACACTTGGACTTGGGGAACTTTTAGGATGATAAATCCAAAAGACTAGGATTGATAGCCACAATCACTAGGTCGGTGCCAGTACTTTGAGATGAGGTTGTGGCTCTTCGTCTCAATTGGCATTAATAACTCGACTTGGAAACTAGAAAAACACAAGACTAAATGAAGTCGGCAGGTTGACAAATATCTATGAATTGACCACAAGGAAGTATGGTGTCAAATCCATAACTGATGAGAAGAGTAAGCAAATGGAGATAAAATCATGCGTGGAATCTTGCTCATGAAACAGTTTGGTACGTTTAGCTGCAAAATATAAGAAGATAACATTGGTGGATGAATAAAAGGAACGTAAGCACGAAAGGAAGGAGAAGGAACATGTCCACTAGAGGAAAAAGACCAATTCTCATTCATAAACAGAAGCAATGATTCCATATCATTTTGGATTGAGCCAAACCCCAACCACAACGAGGTATGGCTGAACACGGTAGAAATGAGTCTTCTTCATTTTCTTGAGAAAACAAAAATAGGTAAATAGTAGGATCATAGGGTAACACCTTTAATGCTGTATAATACTCGAAAGGCTATTAAGAGATGTCATCCATTCAGGTTAAGTTGGGTTGGTGCAAGGTTATCCCATGACAAATAACCCGACATGAATTGATATGATGAGAATCTACGGCCATAAGTAAAGGTCGAGTGGAAGAATATGATCTTATTAAGATAAAAATCGAGGGGATTTTTGTCGGGACGCAAAATGTGAATATTTATTTCATCCGATATATCAATCTGATGATTGATCATATACTCCTTAGCAGCGTCAAAATTAGAAGTGGAAAGACCACCGAGGCCTCAACCTTGGAATCAATCATCATCATAGTAAAGGATGCCCTAATAAATAAGGACATAGCGATAATAATCATCAGTAATATATGACTAATCTCCAGAAGGGCCTCGAGAGATTTAAAGTTACAAGTATCGTCTACTACACACAAGTCAAGCCTTCCCGCATCACCTTATTCCAAGATAGCTTCTAGTGAGAGAAAGTCAATATTTAGAGAGTGGTACCCTCCATGAAAATGAAGAACGAAACAATGAAATTACAAAGTATTTAAAGTATAAGAAGAAACTATATATAGGGAGAAGACCTAATATTATAATATAAAAAATAAAGAAAACAAAGTAGTAAGAAGTCGTCTTGAAGTAGAAGGTTGGAAAAATAAGAAGTCATCTTGCAGCATAAGCTTGAATAATAGATAAAATAAGGATTGGGAATATTCAATTAGCTCAAGATCAAGAACCAGAGTTGGGTCAGTTATTGACACAACACGAATAAGTCTAAGGAAAACTAACCTAAAAATACAAAGTTATATAACCGTGCAACTTCGCATAACTAGAAGGGACTTGGCAGGAAAGTCGACCCCAAGTCCAAAACTCTTGGCCTTGATGCACGGCACAACCAAACAGGTTGTCCGCTTAGCCTTAAGCGACCAACATATCCTCTTGGTTTTAAGCGACCACCATGGTCGCTCAGCCTCGAGCAACCATTTCAGCAAAGCCTAGAAAACTTTGCCACACATGATCTGTCCCATCGACGTGCTCTAAAAAGAATGACCCACGTGCTAAGTCCAAAACGAGCACGCATTCGGAAACGTTATGATTATTAGCTAATTAGCACTTAGGATTCATCGGTCTCTCCGCTCTTCAAAGAATTGCTGAATTGTATATAAACCTTGTCTGAAAACGTACGAAAGCTATGTCAAACATTGTATGATAAAACTACCTCCAATAACGTACTTTTGTCTCATAATGTCCATAGACAACCAGAAAATGCTACACCAACGAGGAGGAAACAACCTAAGAGTCATCCAAATCAATACCACTATATAAGAAGTTAATGTGTCATTTGTAAAGTGGGTGAAAGTTAGAGGGAGTAATAGTTTTAACAATTGATGAGGTGGCTACTACTGAGCAATGTGTTATTAGGCAAGATATGGCTACAGAGTGATAAAAACTACGGTAAAGAAATTCGAAGAAATCAGTATAGAAGCATGATACTAAGGGGAACCCACGTTGTACCGAGATTGTCTATAAATTAGAGTATACAAGCATTATAATCAAAACATAACTGAGGCCTACTCATGACATCTAACCGAGGGGATCCTGAGATTAAAGACCGAGGGAGTCCCGATCATTAACATAGACATTCTTAATCGAGCAGTTTGACCAAGTGTCAAATGAGCAAAAAAATGGACGTGACGTAACCGAGCAGCACATGTGTGATAAAACCGACGTGATTTGGAGGCCTATCGAAGCAGTTTCATATACTATCGAGGCCACATCTGGGTAACGGTTTCAACATCGAAAAAATAAATACCAACATGCAATAAAGCGAGCATTAAAGGTAGTTAAGTAGCATTAAAGATGATCCTCGATCAACGGACCTATGTTACTCACCATGACTGAGTTAATGGTCATAGATAATAGTCCACGACAATAATGAATGAATTAATGGGCTTAGTGAGAGAGATTTAAATACACGGTGAATTGTATAAATAGGGTTACAATTTTATAAATTGTATATTTTCTTCTTGGATAAATAAAACTACTATTTGACATATATTTGTAAGATTTTACCTTAACAAATTGGGCGTCGTCTGTGGGAAAGTTTCGCTAAATAAACACTAAGTCTTAAGGAAATTGTAGTAACTAGTTTTGATATTGAAAGAGAGACCTCAAAGAAAAATATCCATGTTAGAAATCGAATATCCACCCCAGACCAACTAGGTGAACAATCTCATATTCCACCCCTCGACGTGATCCAGCAAGAAAACCCGAATGTAAGCATAAACATTAGCGATAGGTGGTCAGCGCCCGACCATAATCGGCCTGAAAGTTGCTCTGATAGACGCAGCTGTTATACCAGACCAAGTGGAGCCCGCCGTCAAGGCCACAACCCCGACAACTGTGTCTACAGTCCATAGATTGGAGCAACAAGTCAAGGACATGCAACAAGAGCAGCAAAGGGCCGCTCACGACCAAGAAACCAAGAACTATATGGCTAGAGCGACTTTGGCAGAGATGAATGATGCCCTCCATACATTAAACTATAAGGTAAGGGGAGGAACCTGTGAAAGGAAACAATCCAAGTAGAAGTCATTCGGGCGCATCAATGAGACAGATCCTCAGAGAAAAAAGAACCTGGTAAACAAGAAGGCGAGAATAGCGCAAATAAATGGTCCCAATAGGGGGAACCAAACTGCGAGGTCAGGAAGGCAGCCCCCAAGAGAACAAGAGAGAATAAAGCCCCGCAATATGACCAAGTCCGACCAAAGATGGCTGCATACGTGCTTATTGAAGCATATAATGACAGAATTCTGAGTTTAAAAAATGGGGGACCTTCTAGCCCAAACAGACTAGTTCATCTGCGTCGATGATGCAGAAAAATGAGACTCCCTAGATAGATCCCTTGGGATATCAAAGGGGGATCGTATGACAGACAAATAAATGATGAGAGGCCTCACTGGGACACTGCGAGAGGCTCAAGTAACCGTATGATGACCCTTTACGAGAAACCGACGCGGCGCTTCACTCTTTTAAACCAAACGATATTGGTCATCTACGACAGGACTAAAGGCATGCTAGATATCAGCCTCCATGAACCATGATTCCTCCTGCCCACAAGCACTCCATTAGGAATTTCTATTCTTATCAAAATTACCACGATCATCAGACAGATGAGTGTTGGAATATCAAAAAAGAGATTCAAAGGCTCATTGGTAGCATAGAGCTCGTGAAATTTGTGAAGAAATAGAAGAACCAACACCAAAAAAAGAAAGAAAGAAGAGGTCCAACAAGAAAATGATAAGGCTCAACGGAAAAACTAAAGACGCTCTTTAACAGGGCGAGAAACCTTAACAGACGACGACCAGCAATCTAGAAAGAGGGATAAATTTGAAAATGAGATGCATGTTCTCGAGGGTTATTCTTATCATAATTATCATCACCGGTATCTGGCCTCACCTTCAATGACAATGGTTTGTGAGGGACTGTGACACCTCTCGAGGATTCCTTAGTTGTCAATCTCAATATCAGAGGAGCCAACACATTCTTTGAAGCCAAGTACGACGAAATGTTGTAGGTACCACCATACCGATCTACTCATCGAACTCTAGTTAGATATGACACAAGTCATACCAGTGCATGGGCGAAGTCGAGCAATGGTAAAAGACGCTCTTTATGATTTATGATTCCCCCAACTCCTACCACGCTATCATTGGAAGACCATAGCTACATATGATGGAAGCCAATGCCTATACATTCAGGAAATGTATTAATTCCCCCATTGGTAATTTCGTAGGTATCATAAGGGGGTGCCAGTAAACCGCACTAACCTATTATGCAGTGATTGTCGCCTCACTAAACCACTACGATAACAACTGACCTACAACGGGAAAGGGGACCGAACGCCCAACCCCACCATGTTGCCCGACTTGGTAGATGAACCTTGTTAATGTGATCTACCAATTGACTTTCTTGGAAATGCAAGCGATGAACTGGTGGAGCGCTAGTGATGTATCAAGGGTGGACCCTTCGATAATCTTCCATGAGCTCGCAATCCATACACGAGCGAAACCCATTCTTCAAAAACGTCGATCATTTTTCATGAAAAAGCAAGAAGCCATTTGCAAGGAGGTACATAATCACTTTTAGCTCGGGTATATACGTCGAGGTTGATATCCGGCATGGGTGGTGAAGCCCGTATTGGTTAAAAAGAAAGAAGGCCAATGACGAATGTGCGTTGATTTTACCGACCTTAACCGAACCTTCCCTAAAGATGTCTTTCAGCTACTAGATGTAAACACTTATCATTTATGGACGCATACTCAGGATATAACTAGATCCACCTGCATTCTAATGACAAAGAACATACCATATTACATACTCAATAGGGGTTGTACTACTATATTATTATGCCCTTTGGCCTAAAGAATGCGGGCTCTACCTACCGACGACTTGTAAACTAAATATTCAAAGACAAGTTGGGTCATCATATAAAGCTTACATCAACGATATGATGGTCAAAATTAATACATGGATCAACAACTAAAGGTACTGAGTAACATCTTAGTCATTCTACTAAAGTTTAATCTCAAGATGGACCCATTTAAATGTTCATTTGGAGTCTGTAATGATAAGTTTTGGTGTTACATCGTCAGCAAGAAGGGAATAGAAGCAGAAGCTAATCAATTGTAGGCACTATACAGATGGAGCTCCCGAGAAACATCAATGAAGGGAAATTCCTAATTGGGTACCTCGCAACAATATCGCGCTTCATATCGAGGGCATCAAATAGAATTCAACCCTTCTTTGAGGTGCTTCGGGAAGCAAAGAAGTTCTCATGGAATGAAAAGTGTAGCGAAGCTTTTGCCGCACTCAAGGATTACCTCCCGTCGCCGAGAATATTATCTACTCCTACATCGGGTGAGCCCTAATCCTTTACCTCTCGGTTTCTCCTTTCTCCGTTAGTGTTGTGTTAGTTTCAGATTCTGAGGGCATCCAACGACCAATATTATACCAGCATAAATGTTGTTGAGGCAGAGGCTTGCTATGCTAATTTAAAGAAATTAGTGTTAAGACTCGTGGTTGAAGCACGTAAGACGCGCCCATACATTCATGGAAACACTATCCTCATGCGCACGTCCTTCCCACTGAGGTATGTATTGCAAAAGCCCGATGTATCCGGTTGGGCTAACAAAATGGTCCGCTAAGCTAGAGTAGTACGACATAAAATTCAAGCCACGAACAACGATCAAGGGACAAGTCATTGTAGATGATGAGTCCGAATATTGCTACCTCTCCGGACAGGGACAGTTCGGACCAAGATCACCAGACCGGACAGGGAAATTCGAACATCTAGCCCATTGGACTATTCGGACTATGACAAAAGTACTTAAAAACCTAAATACTTCTTGACTAAGCAGCTTGCTCTTCTACTTATATCTCATGGGTCTTTGAACATGACCCAGATCCATTAAACATGACCTGAAAACCTATAAAGCCCAAAAATAAGGGTATAAATACCCAACCACCTGCATTTAATATGGGAAATGAAAATTAATAACAAATTAAGCTTCTTAATTCTCCCTCTACTCTCTACTCAAACATTAAACACCTACACACCTCCAAAAAAGTCTAAAACAAATTACAAATTCACCCTCAAACGAAAATTCACCTCACCAAATTGACGACCACAGTGGGAGCACGAATTTGCCTGAATCAAGCATTCGAAACCAACAAGAAATGTCAGTCCGAATGAATCCGGACGCCCTGGAAGTACCACCAGCTTTGCTCGAAGTGGTGAGTGAAAACGATGAGTACACCATCGAGGAGCGCGGTAGGCTAAAAGGCGAGATAGAAGCTCTGAGGGCAGAAAAGGCTAAGATGGGCATGAAAGAAAAATCGAAAGCGTCAGTTACTCATCATACCGATAACCCTAGAGAGCATGAGCCTTCAAAGACTCATGTGAGTACCAAAAATACTCATGCCAGCTCCAAAACGTCTCACCGGTCTAAGCCAGTGGAGAGTTCTGACTCAGGCTCAGAGTCTTCTGATAGCTCTTCGGATGATGACGGAGTTGAAGAATCCTTATCCTCTAGCAGCGATGAGGGTCGAACTAAAAAGAAGCAAAAACAGATCAAAAAATATTCAAGGAAAAGACATAGACATGGAAAGTTGAAGAAGAATATTGGCAAAAGGACATCTCACAGGCGGAGACATGTAGACCGGATGCTGATGGATCTTTTTGCCTTCCACGATGAACCAGGTATCTTTGCAACTCCCAATGAGGATACTGTGTTCAGTCATGGTCGGAATTGGAGGCAATCTCCACTATCTTCCAAGATTCTGTCCGGAAACCTCCCTAAGAGGTTTGACAGCACTAAAATGGAAAAGTACGATGGTAGTACTGATCCGGATAACCATTTGGAGCAATTTAAAAACTTTATGATGAACTTTGATGATGATGAGAAGCTAATTTGTAGAGCATTCTCCCAATCGTTTACGGGGAGTTCTCTAAAATGGTATAACAGCCTACCACAAGGCTGTATCAAGAATTTCGATACTTTTTGGATGGCCTTTCGAAGGCAGTTCGTTGGGAGTAAAGAATTAAAGGGCAAAGGGGACACAATAATCCATTGCGCCCATGAACCGAACGAATCCTTAAAAGAATATATAAGTCGTTTTGTGAACACCAAGAATGGGTTGGCTGATTGCTTCGATCAAGTGGCAATAGAATCCTTAAGACAGGGCTTGAACCCTAGGAATTTGGTTGATTCGGTGACCAGAAAGAAGGCCATGACTTGGGGAGGGTTGCTGAATCAGGTTGGAAAACAGATTAACGTTGATGAAACAAAGAAAACTAGGGTGCACAGGAAGGTGAGGTCTACCCCGGTGGCACCAAACCCCAATCAGAATCAGTCCGGGAACAAGGCGAAGGAAACCGGATAGGGGCATGGCAGGGCTAAAGCTTAATCTCAGCCAGCTGCACCTACCCAGAGTCAACAATCCAGAAATAAGAGAGGTCCTTGGGTTCAACCAGAGTGGTTTGCAGAATTGAAAGAAAGTGTGGCTACCATTTATGATAAAACAAAGGAAGAGGTGCACTGTAGAAGACCGGCCACACTGCAATCTCCTAGAGAACACCGCACTAACTCTTTCTGCCAGTATCACAATGATACTGGCCATACCACCGATGATTGTATAGCTCTAAAACAAGAAGTTCAGAACTTGATTGAAAGGGGAAAGCTGGGGGCTTATGTCAAAAGAAAAGGAGGTAATAGGCCTGACAATACTCACCGGGTTGGTCCAAGTAATGCTTCTCCGGAGGGATCCATGGTTATAATCGAAAGGTTTGATGTGGAATCTGAATACTTGGATCCTGATCCAACTCGAAATAGAGTGGGTGCCATTGAGGAATGTTCTAGGACAGTCTCCCGGCTCATTAAGTTTTTTGAGTCACTTACGATTTTCGGAGGGGATACTATGACAGCTCTTACTGCTTCTTCAAAGAGGCACGTTCATACTTTAACTACCCACCTAGAAGGAGGCATGACTTCCTATCAATCGCAAATTCCATTCCCCTTCATTGTTTTTTATGAAGATGATTTAAGAGATATAGCTGGCCCTCATGAAGATGCTGTTGTCATAGGAACATCCATTGGGGGCAATGACATAAGACGAATTTTGGTGGATACTGGAAGCTCAACCAATATCCTTTTCTTAACCACTTACAAGAAAATGAAAAATCCAGCCGTAATTCAGAGTTCGGATAGATCAATTGTGGGCTTTACTGGCAGCTCAGCAGATGTGATCGGGGAGCTCGAAGAGGAAGTTCTATTGGGCAATGGCCCTTTCAAGAAGATGGTCAGGATACTTTTTATTATGGTAGATTGTCCCACTTGCTATAATGTTATTATAGGGAGGTCTTGGCTCTCTAGGATGCATG
Source organism: Limnanthes douglasii subsp. nivea (assembly GCA_036936605.1). NCBI lineage: Eukaryota > Viridiplantae > Streptophyta > Magnoliopsida > Brassicales > Limnanthaceae > Limnanthes > Limnanthes douglasii. The sequence goes on along the minus strand of JAUPFV010000004.1, from coordinate 172,431,596 downwards.
CAGTGGCTTCAACAGTCACCAATGTTTGAAATATGTTGTTCAAGGATAGGTGGGAGTTGTCTGAAGCAGTCAAAATGTTGCAAGGGAATGTTATGCTACAGCCGTGGCGCCCCGGACGTTGGGGGCAGTTTGTATCAACGAGCAATAGCAATTTGAGGGGCTTTCTAGGGGTAAAGGTGAAATTGATGACCCCAGAGAGGCCCTAGAGTATTTACACCAGTCGAAGAGGTAGAAACACATTGTTTAGAAGAAGGAAAAAATGTTAAGATAGGGTCTAGAATGCCACCCGATCTGAAAAGAGAAATGTTAAAAATTTTGAAAAGCCATCAGCATGTTTTTGCTTGGTGCAATGCTGATGTTACTGGGGTTCCAGCAGATGTGATATCACATCACCTATCTGTCCGGAAAGACGTAGCACTAGTGGTTCAAAAGAGAAGGGATTTTTCTATGGAAAAGGCTGATGTTATTGTGCAAGAGGTTGACAGGCTCACAAAGATGGGGCATATCAAGGAGTCTCAATATCCTTTGTGGACTGCCAATCCGGTCCTGGTAAAAAAGAAAAATGGCAAGTGGCGCATGTGCATTGACTTCACAGACCTCAATAGGGCTTGCCCAAAAGATTTGTATCCAGTTCCCCGGATTGACCAGCTAGTTGAATCCAGTTATGGGAATAAGTTGCTATCCTTTATGGATGCTTTCTCCGGATACAATCATATCCAAGTAGATTTGAAGGATCAAGATCATACTACATTTGTCACTGACAGGGGTCTTCATTGCTACAAGGTAATGCAGTTTGGGTTGAAAATGCTGGGGCTACTTATCAGAGATTGGTGAACAAAGCCTTTGTTGATCAGATTGGAAGGAATATGGAAGTATACATCGATGACATGATGGTGAAAAGTGTGGATGAGAAATTGTACTTGGCTGACCTCCAAGAAACTTTTACAAACTTAGTGAAAATGAATTTGAAGTTAAATCCAGAAAAATGTGTGTTCGGAGTGCAATTCGGGAAGTTCCTAGGTTATATAATAAGTGAGCAAGGGATACAGCCCGAACCGGACCAGCTTAATGCTCTATTTCAAATGGAGCCTCCTCGGAATATTAAAGAAGTACAACGATTAACGGGGAGGTTAGCTGCTTTGAACAGATTTATCTCAAGGTCTTCGGACAGATGCGCCCCGTTTTTTCAAACCTTGAAGGGTGCGAAGGGATTGGACTGGATATCACAGTGTGATGAGGCTTTCAATGAAATCAAGAAGCATCTGTCCTCTCCCAAAACCTTATTTAAACCAGTTGATGGAGAGACACTCTTCGTATATTTGGCAGTTTCAAGTTGTGCCATCAGTGTTGTGTTAGTGAGAGAGGTGGATAATTACCCCTATCCATTATACTACATCAGCAAAAACTTGATAGATGCAAAAAAGGCGCTATTTGAAACTTGAAAAGTTAGCATTGGCCCTGACGATAGCTGCAACAAAGATGAGGCCTTATTTCCAGGCTCATCCTATTATCGTCCGAACATCTTTTTCTTTGAAGAATGTTCTCCAAAAGGCAGACATTTCAAGTAGGATGACTAAGTGGTCGGTAGAATTGGGGGATTTCGATATAGATTTTGCTCCCCGAACAGCAGTCAAAGCCCAAGCTGTGGCTGATTTTTTAGTTGAATTCCACTCTGATAGAGATTCAGAGCAGACTACTAAGATGAAAGACAAAAAGGTCTGGGTCGTCCGGACGGATGGTGGATCCAGCACTATGGGATGTGGTGCAGGGGTGTGCTTGACTTCTCCATATAGTGACAAAATGTACCAGGCTATATGTTTTGCTTTCAGGGCTTCCAATAATGAGTCAGAGTACGAGGCAGCTATAGCTAGTTTGAAGTTAACTTTTATTCGTGGGGCTAAGAGGGTCAAGCTATTGGGTAACTCCCAGCTTCTTATCCACCATGCCCAAGGTCAATCTGAGGCTAAAAAGGAGCAGCTAATGAAGTATTTACTTCTTCTTAAAAATGAAGCACTCAAGTTTAAAAGCATTATTTATGAACATATACCCCGGACAGAAAATGAGTTGGCAGATTCCGTGGCAACCATAGCATACACAGAGTCGTATCCATGGATCTATGTGCTGGAGAGCCCCTCCATTCAACTTAATATGGGTAAAGAAGAAGAATTTTTTGAAGAACAAGTGAAACAACCTCAGGATTGAAGATTTCCTCTCCTGCAATACCTCTCCGACGGCATCGTACCTCCGGATAAATCACTGACAAGAAAACTGAAACACAAGGCTCGTGGTTTTATCATACTGAGAGACATTATGTATAAAAAGTCTTACAGTAAACCTCTTCTGCGCTGTTTGGGGGATGATGAATCTCAAGTAGTCCTCTCTGAACTGCATGATGGCGGAGGATCAGCTCGTTGTGGATTCAGGGCTCTAACAAGGAGAGTTTTACTGGCTGGCTACTATTGGCCATCTATCATGCAGGATGCTAAAGAGCTGGTAAGAAGGTGTGACCCATGCCAGAGAATCAGCAATGAAATTCATGTCCCAGCCATTCCTCTAGAGTCAATTTCTCAGCCTATACCTTTTGCTCGATGGGGGTTGGATTTAGTGGGGCCTTTCCCTATGGCGTCCGGAGGGCGCAAAACTATAATTGTTGCAATCGATTACTTTTCAAAGTGGATTGAAGCATCCCCTTTGGCAGGAACAACATCAAAAGCCATTATAAAATTCATTTTATCCAACATTTGTTGCAGATTTGGGGTTCCACGAAAGATAGCGACAGATGATGGGTCACAGTTCGACAATAGGAAAATGGAGAGTTTCTGTGCCTCGAGGGGTATACAACATTGTTTCTCTTCACCTTTCCACCCACAAGAAAATGGTAAGATTGAAGTGGCTAACAGAACTATACTGTCCGATTTAAAGAAGAATCTGGAAGGGGCTGCTAGGAAGTGGCCTAGCTATTTACAAGAGGTCTTGTGGGCCTACCGGACAACACCTGGGGCTTCAACACAGGAATCACCCTTTGCCTTGGTTTATGGGATGGATGAAATAGCTCCCATAGAAGCAACTCTCCCATCATTTCGTGTTCACAACTTCTCCGAATGCACTAACGAAGTGGCAATCAGAGGTTAGCTCGATCTAGTAGAAGAAAGACGAGTTAAAGCTCACCTTAGAGCTGCACACTATCAAGGTTTGATGAGAATCAGATTTGCTTCTAGAGTTAAAAGAAGGGATTTCCAGCTGGGGGACAAGGTATTAAGGAAAGTCTTCTTACACACTAAAGAGAAGCTGCTCGGCAAGTTGGCCCCGACTTGGGAAGAACCTTATATGGTTGTTGAAAGGCTTAAACCTGGAACATATTGGCTAGAAGACAAGGATGGAAGAGTTTTGACCCACCCTTGGAATATCGAACATCTCTGGATGTACTTGGAGTAGCATTTGTGTAAATATTTACTTGTTTAAACATCCATTTAAATATTTGGGGGCATACTCTTTCCTACCCTGGTGGCGCGGGGAGGTTTTAATGAGGTGTCCGGGTTTTTAATGAAATTTGATACCTTCTTAAAACTTTTCCGAAGTGTTCTTACTTTGTATTTTGTCACACCATCCAGATTGAAATAAAAAAGTGATGACCACTTAAACATTCGTCATCGGAGAATTTAAACACTCTCACTATGAAATAACTAAGGGCTATTTAAACACTAGCCATCAAAATTGAAACAGACTATGAAAGAATGTGAGAATTGTGCAAAACAAGGATATTCATTGAAATAAATTAAGTGCCTTGGCCTTCCAAGGACTTTCAAATTGTCAAACAGAGTAAAAGATATATCCGGTCAGATACCGGACACGCTTACAAAAAAGATGCCTTGGCCTTCCAAGGACTTTAGTTTAGATAACGTGAATAGTAAAAAATAATTCATAATTTAAGACTGAGCCTTTGAAGATGGCTCAGCCTCATCCATTTTCTTCTTCCCCTTGGGATCGTCTTTCTTTTCAGGAGGACCCTCCCCGGCATTTTCTTCTGCCTCGTCAGAAGAGGAAGCACTGGAGTAGTCATGCAAGTCTCCATCAGCCATGGTGTGGAAGGGAAGGTCTTCATACTCTACGTGAAGCCACAAATCACCCAAGTTCCTCTTTGGGAACTTCTCATGGAAGAACAAGACCATGTTTGATTTCACCTTGGCATACATTTGCTCTTGAGTGTCGATCACGTTGTTGGCATAAGCATCGATCTTTGCTTTGATTTTGGCGTCCTGCTCCCTTAACAGATCAGCTTTCGCCTCTGCAGCCTTGGACACTGTGTTCTCCAGCGCAATCTTGTCACTGATCAAGTTGTTGATAATTTGGTCCTTGGCCCTGGTCTCCTCTTTTGAAGAGTTGAGATCTTTCTCTGCTCCGGACAACTTCTCCCGGAGATCCTTGATGGTGTCTTCCAAAGTAGCAACTTTGGTGGTCCATCCCTCCTGATTCTTTTTCAGCTCCTCGTTCTCCCCCTTTAAAATATTAGCATGTTGAGTGGCAGTGAGAAGGTCATCGGACAGCCTCTCCTTATCAGACTTGAGGTCTTTGATGATGTCGGCCTGACTTCGAACTTGTTTCTCCAAAGCAAGAACCGGCTGAACATTACTTAATAAAGAGTGAGCAATAACATCCCTTTCACTTGAAACAGTAAAGGTCTTACCATTAACAGTGACGGTGTTTGAAGTACTCGGAGGGAGATAAGGCCCAGCAAAATCATCTCTGGGGAGGTTGATGAAGTACTCACCAAGCCCACCAAGACCAGCGATGTCTACCCCATCAATGCTAAGACCTCCCCCTTCGACCTCATCGGTTTGAAAGTCACCAGGAATCTCCTCTGCTTGTGTTGGGTCAATGGGGTCAACTTGGGGGAGAGGCTCCGGAGGTCGGAGAGAAAGTTCATCACCCTTAAAGGTCTTTTTCTTCTTGGCCTCCCTGTCTTTGCTTTCAGCTCCCCGTTTACGGTCTCTTTTGGAAGCCCTTGGAGGATTTGGGGAGTGAACTTCTTGCCTAACACTTTCCTGCTCTATCGCTTCTAAGAGAGCAGCATCAATCTGGCTTGGGGGTGGCCCCTCCGGATTGGTTAAAACAGCTTCCTCTACCTCAGCAGGGTCCGCTCCACCTGCCACTTTCTTGCCCTTCTTCTTTTTTCCTTTCATCTTACTCGGGGCCTTGGCCCGGCCTGGCAAGTAAATTGTCCCATCTGGTTCGTGTGTCGTCTTGAGCACTACATCCGGAGGGGGTTGAGTGGTGAGCTCTTCCCAAGTTAAATCCCTCCGGCCAGTAGTGTTCCAGAGGTGAGATCTTGCTAAGTTGCCCCCCGTGAAGGCATCGTGGAACCGGTTCCCCCACCGATCAGCAGTCCAAGCATTGATCTTGGTGCAAGTAGTCTGCCCGGACTTTAGATAGTCATTGAAGTCCTTGGGCAACACTCCTAAGAAAAAAAGATAAAAACAGTCAATTTAAGCAAATTTGATAAAAGAAGAGATATGAATATAAAGAAAAAGTCCTACGGTCACTCCTTCATCCCGGAGAGCCGAGAGGCCACAATGCAGGCCATAAGGGTGTACCAAGCATTGGGACTCAACTGGCTTGGACAGAGTTTTATCAGATGAAAGTATCTGACAATCTCTGGGTCCAAGGGGAATCCGAGCCCCCAATTAAACAGCTCCGTGGGAGTTTCGGGATCTATAGGAATTCTTATCTTCACGTTCTCCGGAATTCCCCATTTCGTACGCATCCGACCCAGCTCAGCTGTGTGGAGGAATGCGTAGTTGATCTTTTGCAGGGTGAGGAGGTACTTAACATTGACCTTGTGAAAACAAAACCCCACCCTTCCTTTGAGACACTCCGGCAGATCCAGATGCCTCAAGCACAACTTTTCTTTGCCCTTGTCCTTTTGAGCAGTAACAGCACCACTAGTCTATCCGGAAGGCTCAGACTCGAATGGAGCCTCTTCAATAGAGTCCTCCATTATTTCCTCCATGATTGATGAGTGGTTTTCAGTAGCAGTGGTAAGGGGAAGATTTAGATTTGGCTCAGCCTGACTTCCAGACTGCTGAGTTTCAGTATTTTCTTGGTTCCTGGCCTCCGGTTGGGGCTCTGGTGTAGACATTTCTCTTCGAGGACTTGAGCCAGTGCCCTCCAGACCGGACAGCCTGTCCTTTGGTGCTCTAATGGGTGCCTCTGACCCAGTACTACTGTCCTTGGCACCCGATTTCGAAAGGGTGCCCTTAGAAGCTTGACCCTTGACCAGCCGACCTTTTCTTCGGTCAACTAATTTCTGAGGAGAGGTTTCAGCGTCTGACCCCATGGCTAAGAAAGGGGAGGGTTTTTTAAAGCTTGTAACTGTTAAACCTGGTTCAACGATGAGTTCCGACTCTTGAACCGAGCAGCCTGAGATAATAGGTGAAAGATTGGTTTGAAATAACTTCTTCTGTTTGATGCCCTTTATGGAGGAAGAACCTTGGTCTGATTCTGTGGGTGAAGTTGCTGGTTTGTCGATGGGCGAAGCGGGTAAGCCTGCTGCAATGCGCCTTTCCCTTTCAACCTTTTGCGCCTTTTCTAATTCAGAGAGGTTGAGCCACCCGCATTTGATCAAAGCGTTCTGAGCCGTGAACATAAACAATCTGGGTAAAAATTTATTTTAGAGAGAAAAAGCTTTGAGAATTTGCAGAGTAAAAACGAGAGTGATGATGAAACAGTAGAGAGCATTTCAATTTATAGTAAATCTGAAAAAGGAGTTTGATTCATAGGAGAATTCGAAAAGATTGGTAATGATTAAAAGACGACGCGGATGTCACCCTCTTTAATGAAGAGGTTGATTTTTAAAGAAGGTGGGTGCGAGATTCAAGGTGAAAAAACGGCTGAAGAAACCAACAAAAAAGTGACACGTGTCCCATAAACTCTGGCAAAAAACTGTTTGGATTCACAAAGCTTTATCAGTCCGGATAAAGCCATAACACAAGTCGAAAGACCTGTCCGGATAAAACTGCCCTGTTATCGAACTGTTTTTCAGGTTTTTGACAAAGGCATTTGAACAAACACCTAAAAAAGGGTCTCCTGATGAGTCCGAATATTGCTACCTCTCCGGACAGGGACAATTCGGACCAAGATCACTAGACCGGACAGGGAAATTCGAACATCTAGCCCATTGGACTGTTCGGACTATGACAAAAGTACTTAAAAACCTAAACACTTCATCAACGAATCCATAATACCGCGTGGAAAATCCATCATAGCTGCACCCTTGCCAGATCACGCCAACCAGGACTGGATAATCAAAGATGACAGGTCCTCAAGTATCTCGAGCGGTGGTGCAAACATAGTAATGAAACTACCCACATGAGAAGAAATTAGGAAAACCATCCGTTTTGATTTCCGGGTGACAAATAACGTGGCAGAGTGTGACGTAGTACTAGGAGGAATGGAGTTGGCTCACATATGTTGAGCACAAATTCTCTAAATCTGATCTGATTTATACTTAGTCATCAACTAAGACAAGAGAACCTATAAAGCTAAACGGGAAGGAATTCATAGTTACTTGACAACTTTTAGGGAATATGAGTTAAAATTCCAGTTAGTTTTCTAGGACCAAGTCTCCCACCTTGATAACTCCACAACTGATGCCTTGGCTAAAACATTCGCCTCAAGAGATCATCCGCTTGCAGTTCTACATACGTTCCCTACAAATACAACCCCACTAACAATTCAAGCACCTGCATGGTGGAAGCTGTACCTTTATGGGGGTCTTTTCTTAGAAGATATAAAAATGATTAGGGCTACCATATATAATATATTGGACGATATTTTCTACCACAAAAGTGCTACACGATCACTCCTACATTGTCTATGTCGAAAAGAAGCCAGTACAATTTTACACGACTTACGTAGCGGGGATGTCGGGGCACCTTGTGGACACCGTTGCCTAATGCGTCGATTCCATCAAGTAAGTTACTACTGGCCCGTTTTTCCAGCCAATATCGAGTGTATAGTACAAAAATGCCACTTATACCAGTAGTTTGCTAACATCGTTCACTTGCTAAGCGAGCTTATGATTATAATCATGTTTCCCGCCTTCTGATAAATGGGGCATCGATTTAGCCAGGCCACTACCGATGACATTAGGGAATCGTCAGTTCTCAGTAGTGGTTGTGGACTACTTTACTAAATGGATGGAAGCTACAACACTTTTACGTACAAGAACCCTTGATATATGTGACTTCGTAAACCACCAGATTCTTCCCTGCTACGGTATTCCATGTATACTTATGACAAACAATCCCCCCCCCCCAATTCCAGAATTTCAAGTATCCCCAACAAAATAAGCAAATCGAAGTAACCAACCGTATGATATTGGAAGACATCAAAGAGAAACTAGAAGGCTCCAAAGAGAATTGGCCCGATAAAAATCAACATCCTGAGAGACCCCTTTCGTGCTAGTCTACGGTCTAGAGGCACTGATACCAGAAGAGGTCATCGTACCAAGCCATGGGGTCTACCATTTCTCTAAGGGCACAAATGATACTGATCATGGCGTCAGCATTGATCTTATCGAGGAGCATCGTAACCAGGCCCACGTGTGCGCCGAACACTATAAAAGTCTGATAAGGGTTTGTTCAAATTGAAATTATGGTCACACATACTAAAAGTAGGTGATCTAGTCATAAAAAAAAGTTTTCAAGGCACATGTGATAAAGCTGCTTGAAAGTTAGGTCATAACTAGGAGGGCCCCTACACAAATATCGCCAAGGGACACCCTGACGCGTATCACCTCACTGATGGGGAAAGTTAAATAACCTTTGAAATATAAGTCATTTAAAGTTGTATCACCGACCATGTAACTTAGAAATGCACTCGTTTTCCTTTCTGATGGCACAAGAGGAAGAGAGGGGGGGGGGGGGCTTAACAAGACATCCGTTATTTTTTACTTCAATGACATCGACTGGTTTCGCTAATGTGTTTGTTACATACTCTTTTACCTTCTTACAAAATGCGAATGGGTCATTGACCACGCCTGCAGGCTACATGATGGGCCATACTGAGCCCAGACCACTTGAGTATAATAAAACGAACGTGCTAATTAGCCAAGCCTTGCAAGCCTATGTAAGGGGCCACAATAAGTCCAATACCTGGTACCGGTATTATATGTGAAAGGGTAATAAACCAAAGGAATATAGGCCACGTAATACACCAAATCGGTTTCTCCCCGAATACATCGATTGGAACACTCTTCAAAAGCTACACGATGGGCCATACTGATCCCTAATTTTATAAGAAGAACACATCAATAAATATTTAACAAACACATAACCTTCCACTAATACAGACACGATTATTATGTTACTACTTCCAAAAATACACAATCTCATTTTGATCAAAATAGTTGATACCCAGGCATAACAATGATTGGTGTCTTACTTTATCTACCACTATCACAAGTTTAATTTCCACAACGAAAACTTCCCAATAAACACCCAAAATGAAAAAAAAACTAATGTTTAACTTTGAATAAAAATATCAAGCATCACACGGGGACGGAGTGGTTCCCGCTTTAGGCACTACACTTGCACCACCATTCTAAGGGGTACTTTAGTTAGCCATGCTTTCGTGGCCCAAAAACCATCCCTTGGTTTAACTTCAATAATTCTAGAATGGTCTCCTTCTGTTTATTTTCAATCATTCTCATCGCCATCTCCATAACTTGGCTCTCTCGAGCCGTCAAATCCTGCTTGGTCTTTTTCAGAAGCTCTACCCTCTGTTACTCCTTTTATGCTTTAGCTTCTAGCATAAAACACACAAATTTGCATTCTACACAGTCAGTGCAACCACCATTTTTTGCTAATCTTCATTTTTTTTTCTTGGGCCATGTTTTGTGTCAGCTAGCCAGCACTCTGAGACATCAATTCGTTATTTTGCTTTGTAAGCTCATTGTTTTGTGCAGCCAACAAGGTCTTCCCATTAATTATCTCAAAACACTATTTACGACATGCACTTCGTTCATCACCAACCGAGGTAAGCTCACATCGCAAGTCCTGATTATTTACCACCTTCTTATGATGCGTCCTCACCAACCCATAGGCATTCTTATACCGCGCTAACTCCATAGTCATCCCATGGATCGAAGACAAGAATAACACCTCTAGTTTCCAGTTCTCCATACCTTGATATTCAACGGACAACATACATTAACAAGCAAACATCGCAGAATTGTGATGAGTCTCCAACATATACAAAGAGCTCCATCATTCAACATATATACCTATGAAACATGTATCATTAAATAGAAGATATAATCACCTTAATAACTAACTCTAGTTGTATTTTGCAGAATTTCCCCCACTGACATGTTGTCATAAAACGAAAACTTAGGTTTGTGCTACAATTGTTGCACCATCATCAATGACGGATGACACATCATCGTGTCCATCGGGGGGGCATCATTTGTACCAACAACCGCCCGAAAGGCATCAGCAACACAACCTCTTATTTGTACCAGATCCGACCTCACAATATTTACAAACGACGACCCAGACCCAACGTTCTTCACAAACTCCTCCCTATGTTGCTATATCCCTTCGGGAAACTCTTTCATCTTATCCAGTATGCCACCATCCCCATTAGTTTTATTTACACACTCAATCTCCTTAAAATTTTCATCTAATCCATCTAGCAAAACCACTTCGGGTACCTTACCCTCTTCTCTTACTGCCTCCGTTACTGATGTCCCGCCTATTATCTTGTCCATCAGATTCCCCTAAGTTTCAGCACCCTCGTCCACCAATGATAGCTTACATTATGATATTGGTATTGCATCAAGTATTACCTGTTTCCGCTTCAAATGAGGAGCCACATGTTCATCATTTTCATCATCATCTTAACGTGGGGGCACCCTATCTTCCCCTTTTTCTCTTCATTATTTTCAGATTACTCACTGTTATCTTCTTGGTGACTACTTTCCCCAATATCCTGTATCGTGATCCTCTCATCTTGAGTTACCATATTTTCTCGTAAAGGCGATGATTCTTGTGTCTCTAACTTTGCGACTCTAGGGTACCATCAATCCAACCCTAGTACTGTTGCGATCTTGATATCCATGTTCCATCAGTACTCGTACTCGATCCATGGTTGCAATCTCCCTGATATTTTTCATCTTAACTTTACCTTCCTCGGTAAATTCTAACTCAGCTACACGCCATTACCCTGATGGTAGGTAATTTACGTCCATAAACGAGCGGGATGCGTCTAAACTTCACGCCGCGTTAGCAAAGCTGACAAACCTAACAGTAGATTTACCACACTCTCTAGTCTGCCTTCTTTACGTCACTCTTAGTGTTTACCTTCACCTGCAACAAAGATCACATTTAACAATAAATTACCAAGGGAATGCATCTATCAAATGATCCTTTCGTACAGTTGGCCCTCCAACGCCTCTCCAATTGTAGATTTTTAACAACACATTCATGCTCCCAGTTTTTGGAAACAAAGATGAGCATATGTTTCCAATTTTTGTCTAACCTCGGCAAATCTGCTAGTCTCTTTACTCTGGTCAGTTGGAGATAAAATCATGGGACCAAGCTAACTTTAAGACATCTACCATTGCCAATAAATCCGCTAAGCACACAGGAATCTCGAGAAATTTGGAACTCGATATTATGCTCAAGAGCATTCTCCACCCTTTGGTCGTAAGTAACGTATGACATATATTTTTGAAGCTAAAGAAATGATAGATAAAGGAAGACAAGAGTAAGCCAAGACCACAATCGAATAGTGTAGTATACAAGTAGGTTTCATTCTCATAGGCTTGATGCGGTTGTTCCCAGTTAGAATAGTTGAAGAAGAAGAAGTTTCAGAGAATGAGAAGGTGGCTGTGTGATCTAGGGTTTGACAGATTTGGGAAAGTTGGAGGCTGGTGTTTTCGATCTAGGGTTTGGAGAAATAGGAAGTGTGTGAAGGTGTGTCTTTAGCCTTTTATATGGTTGGGCTGTGTTCTGGACCGGGTCATGGGCTTGCGACCTAACCTCTTGTATTGGACCTAAAGCTTAGCCTTGAGGGTTGTTTTGAATGGGCTGTGTTTGTTATTAAGAGTCCATTACAATAACAAATTCTGTAACAATTTCTAACTAATTTCTGTTACACATTGAACAGAATTTAGTGTCTATAAATATTACAAATGTAAATACAGATGGTAGAGAAAGATTTAATAAAATTCAGTTACATATTCTTTTCTTTCAATCTTCATCTCTCTCTCTAGTTTCAACTTGGCATCAGAGCAGGTCTCTTCAATGGGAAGGTCTGACTCACCATGCTTCAGCTCAGGATCTGCTGAGCAGGTTACATCTTCAATGGATCACCTGTTGACAAACAAAAACAATGCAATGAATCAGATGAATGCAGTCACTAGTCTCAGGTTGGACAGAAACAACTTTCTGCTATGGAAGACTATGGTGTTGCCTATAATTAGAGGTAACAAGCTGGGAGGTTTCATAAGTGGCGAGAAACCTTGTCCTCCCAAGCTTATAGTTGGACCAGATGGTTCTCTAATTGATAATGCAGAATATGACAACTGGATTGCTAAAGACCAGTTGCTGTTAGGATGGATGTACAGCACCATGAGTGCTGAAGTTGCATCTCAGGTGATGGAGGAGGAGTCCTCCAAAGGTTTTTGGGATGCGGTACTAAGGCTGTCTGGCTCTCAAACGAAGTCCAGAGTGACTTTATTTAAAGCTGAGTTTCAAAGAACCAGGAAAGGAGCTAGTTCTATGGAGGAGTACCTAGGTAAGATGAAACACATTGCTGATAGTCTGGCTCTAGCTGGCTCACCTATTTTTCTAAGTGATTTGGTTTCACAGGTTTTGGCAAGTCTTGACAGTGAATACACTCCTATTGCAGTCCATCTAGGTGACAAAGATGTTCAAAATTGGCTTGATCTACAAGCTACTCTACTTACGTACGAAAGCAGGCTTGAACAACTAGGTAAAATTCAGGTTGTTATGGCTAATTTGAATCTCACTTTTGTTAACAAGTCAGAAACTAAGTCTTCTGGCAACAACAACAACAACTATGGCTCCAATTCAAGGTATGCGAATAAGAATCAAGGTAGAGGCTCTAGAGGAAGGTTTTCCTCAAACTACTCTAATAATTACAGGGGTAGAGGTCCTAACAGAGGCAGAGGTGGTAGGTTCTACTACTCTAACAACAAACCTACTTGTCAAATATGTGGCAAGTTTGGTCATAGGGCTGCTTATTGCTATTTTAGGGATGATCCTAATGTGATTGGACAAATGCCAACAGATCAACAAAGAAATGACCAGGATCAAAATGTGATGACAGTTTCACAAGAACAAGGGAATGGTGATGAAAGTTGGTATGTTGACAGTGGTGCTAGCCACCATGTCACCAACTCAACTAAGATGCTGAACCAGAAAACACTTACACATGTAATAAAACAGTGATAGTAGGTAATGGTAGTAAACTGAACATTTCTAACTTAGGTAAGACTTGCCTATCTACTAAGACCAACAAACAGATCCTCCTAAACAGTGTTTTACATGTGCCCTATATCAACAAAAACCTAGTTTCTGTTTCTCAATTAACTCTTCATAATAATATTTTTATTGAGTTTCACAGTTCTGAATGTTTTGTGAAGGACAAGACAACCGGGATGATTCTACTTAAAGGCAGGGTTGAAAATGGGCTCTATAAGTTGGAGGACTCTTCTATTCCTAGGACTAGTAAGGCAACCTTTCCTAAGTCGAATTCTTTTGTTTCTCATGTGTCTGTTCTTACTAATACTTCTGATTCCCTAAAGGTTTGGTGGCATAAAAAACTGGGCCATCCCTCTAAACGTGTTCTGTCTGTTGTGATGAAAAGTTGTAATCTACCTACTATTGCTAGCAATGAAAAACTTTTCTGTGATTATTGTCAATTAGGCAAGTCTCACTCCTTACCCTTCTCTAATTCAGTCTCTTACTCTTCTAATGTCCTAGATTTAATTCATTCTGACTTGTGGGGACCTGCTCCTGTCCTATCTACTTCTGGCTATAAATTCTACATATTATTTGTAGATGATTATAGTAGGTTCACATGGATATATCCACTGAAATTCAAAAGTGAGGCTGTGACTGTGTTTAAAAAGTTTAAGACTCTAGTTGGAAATCAGTTTGATAAAAAAATTAAAGTTTTTCAGTCTGACTGGAGTGGTGAGTTCAGGTCTTTTCTGTCCTTGGCTAAAGAATCAGGGATCCAGCTCAGGACATCCTGTCCTTACACTTCTGCTCAGAATGGTAGAGCAGAAAGGAAGCACAGACATGTCACTGAGACTGGTCTGACCCTTCTAGCTCAGTCTGGTCTTCCTCACAAGTTCTGGCCAGAAGCTTTTCACATTGTTGTTTACTTGATTAACAGGTTACCTACACTCCTTCTAAAAGATAAATCTCCTTTTGAACAGCTTTTTGGTTCTAAACCAGATTACATGTTCCTAAAAGTCTTTGGGTGCACTTGTTTTCCGTGTCTTAGACCCTATCAAACTAATAAGTTTCAGTTTCACTCAGTCAAGTGTGTATTTTTAGGGTATAGTGGGGTTCACAAAGGGTACAAGTGTCTCAGCCCTAGTGGGAGATTTTATGTGTCAAGGGATGTCATTTTTAATGAATGTGAGTTTCCATGTATGTCTGGTTTCCTAAACACTAAGTCCTCTGTGTCTGTCTCTAGAGACTCTTGGTTGCCTAAGTTGCCTAATCTATACATTCCAACTGAGAGTTCTACTCTACAACATATTAACAGTCACCACAACAGTTACCAACATCCAAATACTAACCAACCCTTACTTTCAAACCAAATTGACACAACAAATTCATATATACCTTGTAATAACTCACCTGATAGCCTTGCCATCTCTCCACAAGCCCAACCTGAGTCACAAGATCCCACAACTACTCAAAACTCCTTGCCCAGCACTTTACCTGAAATACAATCATCAAAACCTGGTGAGTTATTCATTGAGCTACCTTTTGACAGAACTAATAATCAAACTAGTTTTCAGACTCTATCTAACAGACACCCTATGACCACTAGAGCTAAAGATGGTATTTCAAAACCTAAGCATATCTACTCAGGAACTACTGTTACATCTACTACCACTGTTAAAGAACCTACTAAGTTTTCAGAGGCTGTTTTATGTCCTCAATGGGTTCAGGCCATGAAATGTGAATATGATGCTTTGATAAACAATCATACTTGGTCTCTTGTTCCCCACAGTAGTAACATGAGTCTGGTGGGGTGCAGATAGGTGTATAAGGTTAAATATACCCCAGGAGGGTCTGTTCAACGCTACAAGGCTAGACTTGTAGCTAAAGGCTTTCATCAACAGCCTGGGGTTGATTTCAATGAGACTTTCTCACCAGTGATTAAAGCCTCTATGATAAGGTTAGTGCTCACTATTGCTGTGTCTAGGGACTGGGTCATCAGGCAACTTGATATCAATAATTCCTTCTTGAATGGTCATCTCAAAGAACAGGTGTACATGGTACAACCTCAAGGTTTTGTTGATCCTAAATACCCTAATCACATATGCAAGCTAAACAAGGCACTATATGGACTGAAACAGACACCTCGAGCCTGGTATTCCAAGCTCAAGGATACACTCATCTTATGGGGTTTTCAAAATTCAAAGG
This sequence comes from Limnanthes douglasii subsp. nivea, assembly GCA_036936605.1. Lineage (NCBI taxonomy): Eukaryota > Viridiplantae > Streptophyta > Magnoliopsida > Brassicales > Limnanthaceae > Limnanthes > Limnanthes douglasii. Next base: position 172,415,901 of record JAUPFV010000004.1, on the reverse strand, counting down.
CTGACTACTCTATGTTCTTTTTACGGTCTAAAGGTGTTTTTGTCATTCTACCGGTTTATGTAGATGACATTATTGTCACTGGTAATTGTCCATCTTATGTGTCAAGATTTATTCAGAAGCTTAATTCTGAATTTGCTCTAAAAGATATGGGGTCTCTAAGGCTTTTTCTGGGTATTGAGGCTAACAGAGATGAGTCTGGTTTAATTTTGACTCAAACACAATATATTGAAGACTTACTCGTTAAAGAAGGCTTGAACAATGCTAACTCCTGCATGACTCCTATGAAGGTGACTCCACCTCTCTCCAAAACTGATGGTGAATTGCTCCAGAACCCTACAAGATACAAAAGCTTGTTAGGGTCTTTACAGTACCTACTTCACACTAGACCTGACATTGCGTTTGCTGTTAACAAACTCAGTCAGTTTCAACAAAATCCTACCAAAATTCACCTACAATGTGTAAGACGGGTTCTAAGATACTTATCTGGTACTAAGACGATGGGGCTCCACATCAAACCGAGCGACTCTCATCAACTCGCAGGCTTTACTGATGCCGATTGGGCTGCCTCGTTGGATGACCGTCGATCTGTTGGTGGATATTGCGTTTTTCTGGGTGACTCCTTGATTTCGTGGTCCTCAAAGAAACAAGGGATTGTCTCCAGATCGAGTACAGAGTCAGAATACATATCGCTTGTAAATCTGGCCTATGAACTCATCTGGGTTCAATCAGTGCTTCATGAGATTCGTCTTGATCTTCACAAAGCTCCGGTTATCTGGTGTGATAACCTTGGAGTGAGCTCTCTTGCTTCAAATCATGTTTTTCATGCTCGAACAAAACATATCGAGTTAGATTTACACTTCATACGAGATATGGTAACACAAAACTTACTAGATATACGGTACGTACCTTCTCACGATCAAGTTGCCGACTTGCTCACAAAGCCTCTGTCTCAAAACCGGTTCTTATTTCTTCGGGACAAACTGAGCCTTGGTGAACCTCCGTCTCGTTTGAGGGGGGAAGTTAGAATAGTTGAAGAAGAAGAAGTTTCATAGAAGGAGAAGGTGGCTGTGTGATCTAGGGTTTGACAGATTTGGGAAAGTTGGAGGCTGGTGTTTTCGATCTAGGGTTTGGAGAAACAGGAAGTGTGTGAAGGTGTGTCTTTAGCCTTTTATATGGTTGGGCTGTGTTCTGGACCGGGTTATGGGCTTGCGACCTAACCTCTTGTATTGGACCTAAAGCTTAGCCTTGAGGGTTGTTTTGAATGGGCTGTGTTGGTTATTAAGAGTCCATTACAATAACAAATTCTGTAACAATTTCTAACTAATTTCTGTTACACATTGAACATAATTTAGTGTCTATAAATATTACAAAGGTAAATACAGATGGTAGAGAAAGATTTAATAAAATTCAGTTACATATTCTTTTCTTTCAATCTTCATCTCTCTCTCTAGTTTCAACTTTCCCCAGGAGACGACACTCGTGTTATGATGGCAAGAGAGATACCATACCTAACCCTAAATTCGAGATGACCGTCCTTGGTCAAATACCCACACTTTGTTGCCACACGAGTGAAGTATTCCTCTAAAAATGAGGGAATTTCAAATTCTTTTTCTGTGTCATCGCCGACAACGTAATTGGCTTCCTCTTTCTGCTTACACTCCTTTTTTGGAGCCATCACAATAATTCAGTTACTGTAATGTTCCAACAGCGGTTATCAGAACATGGTAATAACCAAATTAGCCTGCACCGTACAAAGCTATTGGCATGGGGTAATTAAAGAAATCAACCAATTCATGAAAGACTACCTAGATGGTCCCTGTGAAACAGCACTCTACTAGAATAAATGCAAAAACTGTTTAGGGTTTGAATATACATTTTACTCAACGCAATCTACGGTGAGGACGATGGTGAATTTTGGCTTTCGACAAGTTACAAATGTTTTTTTGCTCACTAACAGCACTAAACATCAACTCACAAATGAGTTATACAAATGCTCTTAGCTTGTTTAAGTTGAAATTTGGCAAAACATTCCACGTGTGGTGGAATTTATGTCATGATTACGATTATTTAAAGCTACATGCATTGTAGGAATCCAAACAGCACACTCATAACTTATCTACACGCTACCTTTGCATCAGAGCTCATGTTACGCTACACTTGATATTCCATCACATCGCCAGCTGGCGTGCTATGATACTATGCCATATTATCTTTTACAAACTCGAATCGCCACATCTAGTTGGCCCAATATATTTACTTCATTAATATATTTTCTAAACAATTCCAAGAAAATCAATGGAGTATGGGGGAACCCTGATTAGGTGGCTACTTACAAGGAAGGTGATATTGGGAAATATATGTCTATAGAGCGACAAACCGAGGAGATCCCACGTTATACCAAGATCTCCTATGAATACGTAGTATACAAGCATCATAATCAAGACCTAACTGGCACGAAATTTGATTGAGAGGGTCTTCAGACTGAAGATCGAAGGGGTCTTAATCTTTAACATATCCATTCTTAAGTGAGTTGCTTGACCGAGCGTCAAATTAGCAACCAAACGGACATGACCTGATCGAGCAGCACTTATATGATGAAACAGATGTGATATGATCGAGGCCTACCGAAGCAGGTTCATCAACTACCAAGGCCATATGTGAGAAACGGTTTCCATATCGCATAACCTCTATAAGCACATAATAAAGCGATAATTAAAGATAGTAAGATGAATTAAAAATGATTCACGATTAACACACCTATGTAACTGACCATGACTGATTAATGGGCATGGATTATAGTCCATCATAATGATAAATGGAGTAATGGGCTTAGAGGTTTTCTTTTGGAAAATAGAAGATGTAGTTGAAGTTTCTTCCAAAATGATATTCCATAGTTTAACTCTTAATCCAAAAATTAGACCCATCATTCAAAAACGTAGGGCTTTTTCTGTAGAGAAGTCTGAAGCGGTCATGGCATAAGTGGATCGTTATCGAAGGTAGGACATATCTAAGAAACAAACTATCTATTGTGAACTATGAATCTTGTACTTGTAAAAATGAAGATTGGGAAATGGAGTATGTGCGGTGATTTTACAGATTTAAGTAGAGCATCTTTGAAGGATCCGTTTTATGTGCCAAGGATTGATGATCTTGTTGATTCAACATAAAGGAATAAGATAATTTATTTTATGGATCCTTTCACTGAGTATAATCAAATTTAAATTACTCTTATAGATTAATAAAGTACAACTTTTAAACGTGACACAAGTGTTCATTGTTATCGGGTTATGGTCTGTGGCCTTAAAAATACAAATATTACATATCAAAGAGTAGTAAATAAAGCGTTTTCCAATCAAACTAGAAGGAATATACAGGTTTATATTGATGATATGTAGTCAAGAGTTCACCAGATAATGAACACCTTCATGACTTGGAAGAAACTTCTCAAATTTGAGAGTCATTTGCTTAAAGTTAAATCCATATAAGTGTATTTTTGTGTCAGGTCATGGAAGTTTTTGGTATATATCATAAGTGAAAAAGGAATAGAAGCTGAAACTGATAAATTGAAATCTTTGACGTCAATGACCCCTCCTCGATCAATTAAAGAAGTGCAAATTTTAACATGTAAATTGGTTGCCTTAAATAGGTTTATATTCAAATCTTTAGATAAGTGTGCACCATTTTTTCAAGTACTGAGACGGTCAAAGGAATTTTCATGGACAAAAGAGTGTGAAGTAGCTTTCTGAAAAATCAAAGAACATTTATTGCCACTAGAGGTTATTTTAAACCCCATATAAGAGAACAATTGTTTTCATATGTAGCCGTCTCAGATTATGCAGTTAGTCATGTATTAGTCAGGGAAGTAGATGGATATCCACGACTAGTATATTATTTGAGAAAGAGTTTACTTGCCAAAAAGATACGTCATTCTTTTCAGTCTAATTCGATTATTGTCCAAACATATTTTCCACTAAAAATATACTACAAATACCAGACATTTCTAGCAGAATAACTAAGTGGTCCATTGAACTAAGGTTCTATGACATTGATTTTACTCCTTGAATAACTATTAAGGCCCAAGATTTGGTAGACTTTCTTATCAAATTCTATTCAAGCAGTTCTGACGAGGGAGATAATAATACAAGTACGTTATCAGCAACTGTATAATGGATGGATCGAACTGATAGAGGCTCTAGTGCATTTGAATCAAGTGTGGGAATACAATTAATTACTCATTCTGGGGAAGGTCATGTACCAAACCATATGTTTCAGATTCACTGCGTGAAATAACGAAGTAGAATATCAGGAGACTCTAGATGGTTTAAGGCTTGCAAGTATCTGTGGAGAAAAAAAAGTGTGTTTAAAAACGGATTTGCAACTTGTAGCAAATCATATGCAAGGAGCATCTGAGGCTAAGAAGGATCAACTTGACAAGTACTTATGAGAATTACGAGAAATGGCAGTCGAACAAATTAACCGAGGGGAAACATAATTGCCGATTTTTTAGCGACTATTTCTTATTTTGAGGCGTATACATGGATCTTACTACAAGAGAATCCATCCATATTGATAAAAACTGAGTAATGTTAACATTTTGAAAAGTATTTTGGGTTACCGAGGAAGACTGAAGATATTGGAAATTCAATCTCAAAGAATATTTACTTGAAGGAATATTACCCTTAGACACAAAATTAGCTCGGGATTGAGCTTTAGAGCACATGGGTGCACAATATTGGATGGAATATTATACAAACAAGTCATTGAGTTGATGGTTGTTAAGATGTTTAGGAGAAAAATGAATCTTAAATAATTTGGTCTGAACTTACTGATGGGGAGGGTTATGCTCACTATGGATTTAAACATTTTACAAGAAGAGTGTTGTTATTGGGATATTGACCTTCTATAATGAGTGATGCTAAGAATCTAGTTCAAACCTTTGAGACTTATAGTTGCAATGGATTATTTTCAAAACTGGGCTGAAGCTAAACCTTTTTCAGGAACAATAGCTAAATATTTAATTAGATTTATTGTGACTAATACTTTTTGTAGCTTTGGAGTTCCTCGGAGAATCACTACAGATAATGGACCACAATTTAATAGCAGAGAGATGACATATTTTTTTAAGTCGAGGGGAATCACACATTGATTTTCAACACCATTCCACCCACAAGAAAATGGTTAGGTAGAGGATCTAATAAAACTATTTTAGAGTGTCTCAAGAAACATTTGACAGGTGTAGCTGGAAAGTAGCCTAACTAACTTTAAGAAGTATTTGAACTTATAGAACGACACCTCGAGCTGTGAATCAGGAAATTCATTTTGATTTAGTATACAGGATGGATGCAGTAAGTCTGCTGGAGTCGACACTTCCATCTTACAGGGTGCTTTCCTAATCTGAGGATGATAACGAGGAGGCTAGACATACGAAACTTGATTTGATCAAGTAAAAACAGGTTAGAGCACATTTGAATATGATTCCTTATCAAAATTAATTAGAAGAGTTATAATTCGAGGGTGAAAGGAAATGACTTCAATGCAGTAGATAAGGTTTTGAGGAAGGTCTTATTACATAGAAATGGTCAAATATTTGGCAACATGGCTCCAAGTTGGGAAGGACCATATTGAATAGTCGAGAAGATTAAGCAAGGGACACATCGCGTCTAAGATAAAGAAGGAAGATTGTTGCAACACCCTTGGAATATTGACCATTTAAGATTGTATTGTGAGTAATTATTTTCACATTTACTACTTTCTTATTTTCTTACTTGTATATTTGAACGCTGGCATAATATTTCCTCTCCCGGTGGCTCAGGAAGGCTTTAATGAGCTGCATATATAGTTGGAATTATAAATACAATCGCTTTTGTTGGCCAAAAAATTGATGAATGTAGCATTTGTATGTATGAGAATTTATTTGAACTATGAAACAAGGTTATAATTAGAAAATAAACTTTAAGATTCGTAAAATGAACAAGGACTAATTACCCTTGGTATAACTTACAACAAAGTATAATTCAAAGTGCTAACGTTTTTAAAAGCATTTTTCGAAGTGCCAATGTAAGTGGCAGTAAGTGATAACGTCTTCAAAAGCAGTTTTAGAAGTATCAATATGAGTTGATGTATAATTCGACGTGTTAACATCTTTAAAATCATTTTTCGAAATGTCAATGTGAGTGACAGTATAGTTCGACATGCTAACATATTTAAAAAAAAATTGAAATGCCAATATGAGTGGAAATATAAACCCAAATTATAAATGATAGCAAAGATTATTTCAAAGTGTCAATGTGGATGGTAAGAGAATTATTTAAGACAACTTAAAAAATGGAAACAAAATTGAACATTTAAAAAACGGTGTTATGTAGTGATCACTTAAAAACAAAAACTGTGCTATGAGATAAGTACTTACAGGTACAAACTACGTTATGAACAAGAAATACAATACAGGAATTCCAATGATGACATGCGGTAGTCATCAATACCAAAAACAAAAGTTACAAGTGCAAAAGTATAGCTGATTCGTCTCTGTTTATCACTGGGCGAGCCCTCTGAGCATTCTTCCGAGGAGCTACCATCTCTCTCTTTCTAAACTCTCACTGATGAGGAAGATTTTTTGTCTTTGTTTTCTTCGTAGTTAGACTCCTCTAAATCACTTGTAATGATAACAAAGGTTTTTTTAGGACGTCTATTTTCTCGCACTAAGTACAAATAACCTTTTATGTTTACCCTCAGAAGCTTTTGTTAGGGGTCAAAGATCATGGAAATGTTTGTTTCCTCTTCTCTTGTCTTTAAAGCTCTCAAGAAATCACTCGCATTTGCATTCATAGTAGTCTTTATAGCAACGACTTTCTCGTTTTATGCTTCAGCCTTGTAGGATACTAAGTTTGAAGATCTTTCTTTTTCCCTTGTTCACTTTCCTTGTATAGGAGCTAAGTATAGTTTGTTAAGTGTTATTTGGTTAGCGTGATATTCATCTAATTTTGCGTTGTGTTTAAAAGTCATTTACTCTAACGTTTTTTCATCCTTAGGGTGTAAGTGATTTTTTTTCTGGATTTCCTTACAATGAAACTCTCACCTTTCCTCTTGAAAGGACTAACACTTTTTAATTATATTCCTGCTCCAAACCTGTCTCTTTTTTATTAAGGGAAAACTCTTTTTTCCACCATATCACATCATTTGAAATTTTCACCAGTTGATTTCAGGCAGATACAACTTCTGCACTTGTTTGTTTCGCAGAACTTTTGAAGTTCTTGAAAGGGAGGAGTAAGTTTAGTATCTCCTCAGGTGGTTCGTTGCAGGGCTATGGAGGAAACAAAATTTGCAACAGAGAAACATCGGAAGGAGTGCCTAGAGGGCAAGGTAGACCAGATCTTTGACACAATGTAGGTCGGGTATTAACCAATCCTAGTTCATTCTCTAGAGGATTATTTCCTACGTTCCCCAAGGTAATTTTGATAGCTTCATTTCCCATATCAGCAACATAATTTTCAATCTCTGGAATCTAGAGCTTTATGTAGAACACGTCTTGATCTTCATTTTCATTCTCTTCCTCCTAGGCACTTGGTGTTAAATTTAGGGAGGACACATCAACAACATTTTCTGGAGCCGTTACAAAAGGAGTTTTCGAGGAACAACATTTTTTGAGTTAGCTATCGTTTTCCTTTTTTGGATGCTTTAGCCTGGGACTGTTTAGTATTAGACGTGATAACTTCTACAAAATTTCTCGTTGGGTTTTCTTTGAGCTCACCTTCTTTTTCTCTTTCGGTGGGGCTCTTGAGATATGTTCTTTAGATCGTTTTACATTCTATTCGACTTATTTATCCTACTTACAGAGCAGTTACAATTACATTAATTACATTTTCCCATTAACTACATCGTGGACCTTAATTTAAGGCAATTGAGTCATAATAGTGGTCGTTACTCCAATCGTAGGGCGTTACATGGGTTTCATGTTTACAGACTGCTTAATGCGTATTGATGCGTTGGCATCAGTCACCGAGCATTGTCTCCATCATGTTCTGGTTGATAATGGTTTCCTATCGTCATGGACACCTCTTCTCAGTGTAACATCTGCTTGGGTATTGATTGCTTATGCACAATGCTCGGCTTCCCTGCTGATCATGCGTAATTGCTCATATTTCCTTATCTTTTATCCATCGCTTTGGGAGACCTAAATTCGATATGATTTGCACTTGAAAGAACGCTCTCATTTATTCCTCTCGTTCAGCTTCTTTTTGGATTGATCGAGCGTCAATTCGGTTTTGGAGCGTCTGTAATATTCCAATCGGCTCGAATGTGTGCTGACCCATCAGCTAGGAGAGATCATCCTCATCAGACGAGTTTAGGCTCTTTGGAGGGGAAGTTGAAGGGTTTGACAGGCGTCCGATGGATATAATTTTAGTCGATAGATAACGGGTGCCTAGTTTGCAGTAGGTAGACACGTGGAATATGTTAGAGAGACATAATACATATGCCAAAAAGCTTATGTTACCTTCTACTTCATTCCAAGAAGTATATTATTATATTATTTGTAAATTTTAAGGGCTTATTAATTTGGAATGGGTTTTAAGAAAGAATGATACACAACTTGAAAAGGCACATGTTTTTCCGAGGAGAAAAAATACACAAGGTGTAATTTATATTGTCCAAATAATGTGTTAGACTAATCATGATGAGTTTTCTTATAACAGGGAGATAAAGATAGACCACTACATATCATTTTTTAGTCATTCCTCAAGATTATTCGCAAGGACTACGGGGGATAATGGTAAGGATATAAATAATTGAGAAGTCAAAATAATTACTAAAAATGTCCTTATTTGAGTATTTTATACTTGAAAGAGACTTTTGGTGTAAAGTGTAAATATAAAAGTGTACATTTAAAGGATTAAATGTGTAATTTGTAACAAATATGTTTGTACTAAGTATAAAGGTGGGGTGACGTATCCAAACCACGAACTAATTCTGATACATGAAAAGTGGGGTGCACTTACCTTGAGAATAAGATTGATTGATACTTGGCATATTTTGACTCTTGATCACTTTCTCTCTCTTAATGCTGAGAAATTTTTTGTCTCGAAAAATTGTACTAATAATTCTTTTTAGAGTTTCTTCCTCCAAATATTTAATACTTATTAGTAGAGAATTTATAGTTTGAGAGGTGGTGGAGGGCTCAATATAAGGAGTGCTGGTTTTTTATTTGTATAAGTAGATGTATACCATTTAATATATTTTTAAATGATTTCATGGATGTTACATACAAAGAGAAGCATCAAGAGTTGTGCACATAAGATAAATATGAAGGTGTTGTTAACCTGCTTCAAAGCCTACTAGCTGTTGCATACGCCGCGGAAGGTTTGAACGCATCCCGTATGTTTACTCATGTGAAGTATCTTTTATCAGGTTTTTCGTGTATTCCTGAGTTGGAGGTCATAAAAGGGAGCCAAGTGAAGATGATGGCCACTGGAAATGTTGCTACAGTTGATAAACTGCAAACTCTAATGCAACAAATGTTCTTGGACCAAAACAACAACAGGGTTGGCTTGCCTGTGCCTCAAAGTCGAAAGGGTAAATAAGCTGAGGATTCCTCACATTCTCCATTAAATAGAGTGAGGCAGGAGGAAGGGCTTGAGATTAAAAAGGCTGAAAGGGTAGACACCAAAAAGTGATTAGTGGACCAATGGTCGAAGGTGAAGAAATGGGGTGACTAGAGTGTCAAATGTGACCCTACCCTTATTTTAGAATGCAGAAGAAACAGAGAAGATGAGGTTCCTCATTTGAAGATAAAAAAGTGATAATAGATGTAATGGCAATATCTCAGCAAAATGTATTGATGGTTGATGAGGATGAAGATAATGAGAGAAGTCTTGAAATGAAAGAAACGGATGTGCCCTTGCCGACCGAGGGGATGGAGGAAAAACATAAGGAGCCAAAGATGGTGATACTAGATAACCCAGATACAAGGCTACTGGTGCTTAAGGAGTGAAAGAGCCAACCAATGATGGGGGTGGGATGAAAAATCATACGTTTGTGAGTGAGTCGCCTCCAGGTTTCGAACCACATGGGAGACCTTCGTTTGTGAGTGAGTTGGCGATTATGATGAGTGTAACTTGATTTGACTAAAATATTTCCCTTGGTATACGTGCTGATGTTGGTGTGTTTAAATTATGCAGACTCGCCACATTGTAGTGCTGGCATATGGCCGCATGTGTTTCATCGATGCCCAAACCTGGAGATTTGGAAACCAAATGCATTAATTTTTGGGTTTGTAAAGGAGCTTACAACTGAGATGGACCACTTAAAAAATTACTATGGATCTACAAAGACACGACATGAGATAGCGCTACGAGATAATATCAAGATGTAGATGGCTCTAACCATTATGGCTGATGATCGAAAAAAATCATAAAGAGACATTCTTAGAGCTGTGGAGGTTGAATCCTGACATGCCATTGGGCCATTTGAGGAAGTTTGTTCCTTTATAGGATCAACTGGATCATAATGATCAGTTGTAGATGGTTCTCTTTAATCCTCTCTCCGTATCCACCAAAACAGGGGTGATCGAAGCTCCCTCAGAGGTAGTAATTGCAAGCTTAGCGTCAGGAATAGGACTGACCCCGCCCCCATATCCATAATTGATGACTGTATCATAAGTATATATTGGTGTTGTGTATTTGGTTGTTGCCATAATTGTTTCTGAAATGGTTATAGTAAATTTTCATTTAATAATTTAGTTAATTGGAGATGTTTTTTTTATATATGCATCAATTTATTCTCGCTATACACAATTATGGCCCATCGCGTAGCATCAAAGGGCATGCAAATTGGCTATTTCGCGAGAGCGACCAATTTTGCCTATTGTGTGTGATGGGGTTAGAAATATTCGAGGGTGATTGCTTTGAAAGGGTCGTATTTATTCGAGGGTAAATCCTAATGTAAGGCAAATACTACACTTTTACCTTTTGATTTAGTTGTCCCAAACTAAATGTCTAAAATTCTTTTTTTCTTATTATTCTTTTAGTGAAATATATTAATAGGGAATAATTTATGGGATTTTTTGTCTTTGGGCTTGGCCTATCATCATGACGCGATCCCTTTGGCCTATTAACCCATAGTCAAACTGTAAAGGCTCTAAAGAACAACTTTTAATGGGTTGGACTTTATCTCTCTAAACGTTAAATACAGCATCTCTATTATCTCTCTAAACATTAAATATATCATCTTCATTATCTCTCTACTTATCATCTTACACTTATTAGACCATCATCAAATTACCTATTTACCTTCCAAACCAATTTAAACCATATGAGACTGACAACCACAATGAGAGCAAGGTACGCGGATAGTGAAATCCAAAACCTTACGTAAAGGTAAAGCCTTCAAAGTTCTTATAGAAATGGATTATGAAATTCAAATAGACCCTCATCTTGAGAATGAAGAGGTTAGAGTTAAAGAGGTGCATGTACCCACATCTCAAGTAAACAATAAGAACGAATAAAGGCTTGTCATGCAAGAGGTGCTAGATCAGTTGCGTACAGAAATTGAGGCTTTGAGAAGCCAAAGACAGGCTGAAAATAATCTAGAGGGGAAGCCTCCATAAGAATATCCAAAATCTGATAAGCCAGATGATGATCCCTAACATAATTCGAAGCGATGTCAGGATGACCAGTCCCCTAAGGCTGACCAAAACTCTAAAAAAGAGCATCAGGCTAAACATTATTCCAGCTTTGGAGTATACTAAGGGCTATACAACGGAATTAGAAATATCTTCATCCTCTTTAAGAAGTGATCACTGTCATAAGAAAAAGAAAAAGAGATATTTAGTGTAAAAAATTTGAATAAACACTATAAGACAAGTAAGTATGATTCTTTGGAACATAAAATGATACAAAAAGGTAAAGGGAAAAAAGAAAGAATATCAAGAAAAGACAACGGGGTGAGCTCACTATATCATATATCGCTTGTTAAGTGATTTGTTCGTGTTCAATCTGAGCCTGGCATTTTTTTCTACCTCCAATGAAGATCACATGTTCAGCAATGGACACAATTGGAGGCAGTGGCATCCTCTCCGGATATTTACCCATGCGCTTTGATATCAACAAAATGAAAAAGTACGATAAAGTCAACATCCAGATAATCATCTTGAGCATTTAGAAATTTGATGATAAGGTTTGATGATAATGAAAAGTTATTGTGTATATAGTTTTCCTAAACTTTCAAGGATAGTGCCTTGAAGTGGTATAACAGATTACCCCAAGGTTCGATCACGAAATTTGATATATTCTAGACGTCCTTTCGAAGATAATTTTTGGCGAGCAAAGAACTTAGAGGAAATGAGGATGTTATAATCAATTGCTGGAAGCACCCCAATACATCTTTAAAAGAATATACAAAAGTCTTTATGAATACCAAATATGGGCTAGCAGACTACTTCGAACAGGTAGCATGAGCTGCAGTTAGGCAAGGGTTGTTAGCTGGTGAGTTGGCTGATGCAGTTACCCATAAAAACAATTACTAGGGTGGATTGTTGAAAGAAGTTGGAAATAGAATCAAAGTGGAGAAATTTAAAAGGTTAAGACAACCTCATCAACATAGAATTTCACCTTCAACTCCTATTCAACAAGTTAGCAGTCAGTCACAAGCTACGGTCACCAATCGTCTGAGGGACTCTAGACATGGTTCTCATCAACTTAGATTGAGCATGTCCACTCAAGGGTACCAATTCGGACGAAGAGAAAACCAATGGGTTCACCTAGTTATTTTGCAGAACTGAGTGAAAATATTATAATCTAACAATCTTAGGATCCAAGGGGAACCGAAGGCCCGAATTGTGCACATCTATATAAACCAATAAGCTCCATAGATTCACAATTTATCATAGTCTCTCCGGGTTTAGGAATTCTAACCTTAACTAGTTCAAAGAAACCCCACTTAGCATGAACAAATTGTAACTCTCTTTCATGGAAATAAATGTAAGAAATCTTATCTAGAGCCAAAATGTATTTAACGCTTACGTTTGTAAAGTTGGGCCCGATGCGTCCGACCAAATAAAATGGAAGGGTTTCAAATTATTTTTCGAGGGCTTTACCTTTGTCCTTGTCACCCTTTATTTCTTTGATCTTCAGAGATTTCGTTTTTGTTGGCCTCTAAGTCTTCTCGGTTTGACCGGATGTCTCAAACGGGAGAGTCTTCAATAATTTCTTCCATGTTTCTTCCAAAAGGGAGAGTCTTCACTAATGTCTTCCACGTTTTCTTCCGAAAGGGAGAGTCTTCACTAATGTCTTCCACGTTTATCGTTCGTGCCAACTAGATTTGAAGAACAAAGAATAGTTTCTCTCTCTATGATGTAAATATATCTCTCTAAAAGTCACTGAAGCGTGAAAATGAAAGAATAACTTATAAAAGAAGCTGCAAAATAATTTTGAGCACCTTACTAGGAAAGTGGAAACGCTACTAACAACTATAATCTCCAGAGAAGTGGAAACATTTTCGATTGATTAGCTCCCCTCAACTTGGGTAAAACAATTTCATGGCACCAATCAAGAAATAACACGTGTAATGAGGGACACCTGGTTAAAAACTATAAAATATTTGGGAAATAATTGTCTTTAAATTACGCCATCCGATACGGTTTAAATATGATCACTACCATAGTTAAATATTATTGGAAAATCAGACTTGGATAAATAAACAAGGGCAATTCAGACATATGTCAGTTAGCCCTTCTAAAATACCTTTAAAAGGGTTAAGCATGATAGTTGATACGTTCAGAAATATTCGAGGTGATTTCTTTTGTGGTGTTGGATTTCTTTGAATTTCAATTCTGACGTAAGGGAAATACTACACTTTTACCTTCTGACTTATTTTTCCCGAACAAATGTATTTAATGTTGTTGCTTATTATTATTTTAGTGAAATATATTAATGGGTAATGGTTGATGGGATTTTCTATCTTTTTGCTTGGCTCATTATTATGACCCGGCCAATTTGGAAAATTAACACAAAATTAGCCTATAAATTCTTTGAAGAATAACATTTAATGAGTTATACTTTATTTGTTTAAACATTAAATATAACAACTCCATTAGCTATCTACTTCTTATCTTACACTTATTACACCACCATCAAATTACCTACATATTGTCTCAACTAATTTAAAACATACTAGGGTGTCCTTTAAAGGCTTAGTATATTACAAGTTTGCTTCTAATACCGGTTCCAAGTATTGGGCTTAATGTGGCCCATTATGTAGCCCACAAGATATAGCCTATTACTCCAGTCGTTTGATGGAATCGAATGGTCCAAGCTCTGTATGGACCAATGTGTAGCCCGTATGCATAATTCATGATCCAAATCGCATTTTATAGGACAAACATATAAAAACGTGAAAAAATATCATTAAAGAAAATATATGTCACATTAGAAAACCCCTTCACGCCCTCATAAGCAAAAAGAGCGCACATCAAAGTTACGTATGATGGTGACAGAGTTTTAAATATCTAACTTTCAAAGGTTTCTTGAGTTTCTGACTATCTTAATTGGCTAGGCGCTGGTATGTCAAGCCAGTATTCTTAAGACAGAACGACATGATGGTATAACAATAAATACCCATTTTGGTTTGGAATGTAGTATGCTCTTCATCCCTAGGGTACATGTGGATGTGATTGTAGCCCAAGTAAACATCCATAAATGATAGGTACTCACATCCTGAGGGGGAATCCACCAGTTCGTCGATACAATAGAGTAGAAACGGATCATTCACACAAGCTTGATTAAGGTCAATGAATTCTACGCGCATTCATCATTTCCAATCATTCGTTTTTAACAAAAATTTGGTTTTCTACCCACACCGGTTACTTGGTTTTGCGAATGTGCCCGAGTTGAAGGAGCTTGTTTACTTCCCTAATGATGGCGCAACATTCTCTGTCAAGAATGATCATCATTTCTCGTGGATCGACTTAGCTCGTCTGTATATGGCTAGCTTATGAGAAATTACAGAGGGGTCGACACTAGACACATTGCTAGCACGACAGAAAACTATCTAAATTATGATTTAGTAAAGTACTCAAGGAACAACCGAAAGTAGGGTCTAGTTCACTACCGATTCAGAGAAAAAAGATCCTCTATTATTACTTCCTCACAAGATTTTCTACAAACCCCCACAACCAAGTTGGTTTCAGGGGGTTCATCTACCAATTCAGGAGATAAGTTAGATTTACGGACCGATCCCCCACTCCATTACCAGCTAATTGCTATCGGGGTGGTTTGGAGGGGTCGAAAGTACTCACAAATATATGTCAATTAAGTAATTTTATTTCGCAAAAGAAATATACATTTTATACAATAATAATCCTATTTGTACAATCCCTAATACGTTTTATGTTTCTTATTAACTGCACAACGATGCTATGTTTTTAATGGGAAACTTCTCGATTGCATTGAAAAGGAATAACAGTTATGGCACGTTGGTAGTATGGTTCTAATTGTCTCGGTAACTCACGTGATCTTTTTATATCACGCGAGGTCCTTTGGTAACGTATTGGGTCGGAACCCTTTGTAAACATGTGAGGTCGCTCGAGTCGTTTCTCAAAAGATGCGTGAAACTCCTAAAAAACGTGTTGTGTCTGGTTTTGAAATTTATTGTCCGGAACAAAGATACACCTTTCGATCTTTTCATTCGGTGATCCTTATATTTTAAAAACATATTTTAAGAACCGATTTTTTTTATTTTATGATCTTATCTTGCGATATAATAACAGCCGGATCAAAAATTATATCAGAATTCATACGATAAATAATTCTCATCTGTTATAATTTACAATAATTGAAATTAATTTTTTTAATAATTAAATAAATAGTTGTTAGGTCTAAAGAAATACATCAAATCAGTTTTCGGAGACACAGTTGAGAAGATGAAATGTAGATACAATGATGAACTAGCGTTCCCCTATGCATCTTCTGGGTCCTAAAATTTTCAAAAATACAATTATATTTAAATTATGATTAATTGATCCTTCGTATCAGGCTCCAAAAAGTTGATAATTGTTGTATGTTTAGAATATAACAAAACACAAGTTTATATTTTATGTAAACTAAAGTTTTGAGATACAACCGAGACAAAGAAAAAAGTTTAAAACCTTGTCCGCGAATTATTCCATTTAGATATTAATATCAATAGACAACATTAAATTTATTACTCGAAAAATAAAGAATGTTCCACTAATTAATTAATGCATTTAAGATCTCATGTTAGCCTAATATTATATATTGGTGTATCCAACACAAGTGTGCTATTGTATTTTAGTAGATCACCTGCCCTAAAAACATGAAGTTTACTATTTCATTTGTGATGCTTCTCCTAGTTCTATGTTCTACCATAGGTTTTTCCCCGTAGTATCCCTCGTATTTGAATTGTGTTATTACTTATTATTATTTAATTAACATGCTTCTCTTCCCAACAATCCAATTTATAATAGCTAGACCTTTTCTATTTTATAAATATATATTAAATACTGATGGATTTTAGTTTTACAATTTGCAGATGGTAGAGAGCTTAATCAGGTCGGTAGTGGAAGGGAGTTTAATCAGGCCGGCATCTGTTTCGACCAATACTATTTGAATCCATGTACAAACCAAGCGTGTGAAAAGTTTTGTGTTAAGAAACGCTACCGACCATTTGTGAATGGATACTGCTTCTTTACTACTTGTGATTGCTTATACATGTGTTAGCCTAATCGAACCGATGGAGCTCTACAACCAACAAGTTTTTCTGGTTTTAAGATTTAGTCCATGACATTAGAAACTAAAGAATGTATTATGTTTTTTAATGTTTAATAATAAATCAATTTTTGATTTAATGTTTATCATTCGTAGGTACTATACTTTTTGTTTCCGTTAGTAAAACACATAACACTGAAATAAGGATAAATCCAACGCTTTCTACTTTGAATCTGCTTTTTGTTAAAGGGGAATTTTAAGTTAATCTATTGTTTTATCCAGTTCAAAATCAATTGTAATTTTTTTTACCTCATAACTAAAAAGAATACCATTAAGGAAAGAAAACGACTGAAGTCAGAAGTCATCAGTAGCAGAACTAAGAAAACATAACCAAGAAGTGTTCTAAAGCATATATATCATGCGATTAACTTTTCTATATTTATGGCTACCTTTTCATTTATGATTTAAAGCTTAAAGTTTATCGATATTAAAAAATAAATAAAATAAAATATTTTGACTAAAATTACAAACACCTTAAAATGTATGCTACTACTATTCCGGCACATCCAACTTAAAACAAATATCTAGTATAAAAAAATTATAATATATATAATAACTTAATAATTAGCAAATAGTTTTGTCATATAATCCAATTTTAACTAGACAAGAGTTTGAATGGTAATTTGATTGAATTTAAAATTTCGAATGGTTCCGGTTGTAATTTAACCGGACATCAATTCGTAAAAAGTTTAAATAAAAATTAATTTATATTAAATTTGTTGTTTAATCGAGTTTTAAGTTTTTTTAAGTTTAAAGCCTTGTTGTTAATGAAAAACCCGATCTCACGATAAAAAAACAAATAAATTTGATTTATCGGATAAATAATTTATCAACGAACGGATAAATAAGATACATCAAATTTAATTTATGAGATATTGTTTTTTGACGAACAAATAGTAGACATTACCAAATAATCATAACAAATAGGATATGTTATTGGAATTCCGATATTCATTGTGTTGATAATGAAGAAAACTCAAGGAAGGCAAGACACTTCCACCACTCTTGTCAACATTGTCTTCCAACAATTATTAGCTCTCCATCATACGACACATGTATAGAACATCGTCTGTAAGATCAGATTTTCCAAAAAAACGCTATAATAACTGATCCGAATACGGATATTATTCATTGTGTTGATAATGAAGAAAACTCAAGGAAGGCAAGACACTTCCACCACTCTTGTCAACATTATCTTCCAACAATTATTAGCTCTCCATCATACGACACATGTATAGAACATCGTCCGTAAGATCAAATTTTCAAAAAAAACGCTACAATGACCGATCTGAATACGGATATCGTCGTTGATGTTATCGAACTCACTCGCAGAGCTGATCTTATATACGACATCAAAATTACTATGTGTTTGTCTTGGTCTAGCAAAGATTGGTAACAAGACTGTCGCAGTCTCCTGTAACACCATTGAATTCTCTATTTTTTTTTATCTTGAAATACCTTTTTGCCCATAATGATTTGAGACTAATAGAAACAAATCTCGCCCATCCACATGAATGGGATCAAACTATTGTGGGATTTACAGAGGTGGCATGAGAAGTTGTTGGAAAACTTGAAAACGTTGTAGAGTTGGGTCGAGGGACATTTAAAAAAGAACTATATTTTTTATTATAGTCGACCCACCAACTTCTTACAATGCTATCTTCGGAAGGTATTCAGAAGGTATAATTTCTATTGTCCACCAATACTTAAAATATGTTGTGGGGAATAATATCAGAAAAGTTAGAAATAGTCAAAAAATGACAAGAGAATGTTATCATATTGCTTTATCTTCCAAGCAGATTTGAGAGAATCAACCAAAAAAAGTATAAAAGTTAACAGGAACTTCCTCGGAACCTACCCTTATTGATGATCTAAGGGAGTTTTTTGGTATTTTGGTTCCTGATGAAAATTATGAAGATTATACGTATCCAAATGGTAAAGTTTTGAAAATCAATACGAAATTATTTCCAAGTCTAAGGGAGAGATTAATTTCATTTTTATCCACCAAGTTAGAACTATTTGCTTGCTATTCTTAGGATGTTACTGGAATGCCCGCAGAAATAATTTGCCACAGGTCGGCAGTTAAGAGTAATCATACAAAAAAATCCATGTTTCTCAAGATAAATCTGAGGCAATAATGGCTCAGGTAGATCGCTTATCCCAAGTAGGGCACATTCGGGAATCTCAATATCCGCTATGGATAACAAATCCAGTGTGGTTCAAAAAGAAAAATGACAAATGACAAATTTGTGTAGATTTTACTAACATAAATAGGGCCTATCGAAAGGATCATTTCCCAGTCCCGCATACAGAACAATTATTAGATTCCACATCAGGAAATCAGTTACTTTCTATTATGGATTCCTATACAGGGTATAATCAGATTAATATGGATTTGAAGGATGAAGAAAACACTTCGTTTCTTACTATAAGGGGTCTACATTTCTATAAAGTAATGTTTTTGGGTTAAAAATGCACTAGTTACTTATCAACCTTTGGTATATAAAACTTTTGAAGCACAAATTGGGAGAAATATTGAAGTGTGTATTAATGATATGTCTGTAAAAAGTCTCAAAGAGATGAGGATCATTTTTATGATCTTCAATAAACTTTTGCTAACTTAAAAATGGTCAGCCTGAAATTAAACACAGAAAAATATACATTTGGTGTTCAATTAGAAACATTTATTGGGTATATAGTAAGTGAGGGAGGGATATAAGCCGACCCAGCACAATTGAAATCTTTAACTGCTATGACACCCCTTTAGAATATTAAAGAAGTTCAAATATTAACGGGACGACTGGAAGAATTAAATAGATTTATATCCCGCTCACAACCAATTGTTTTAATTGGACAAAATAATATTCTGAGGCCTTTCATTGTCAGAAATCCTGACAAAACCTATTTTGGGGGAGAAATTATATATTTGTATAACGGTACATATTATGCCGTAAGTGTTGTTTTAATTCGGGAAGAAGAAAATACCCCAAGACCAGTGTATTACATTAGCAAACGTTTGTTGGGTGCAGAGAAAAGATATTTAAAATTAGAAAAGTTGGCTCTTGCATTAGTTACTTTATTTAAAGTGCTTACTTTTTTTTCTCGAATTTATGATGTCGTTTCTTTTTCGAAGAGGAGTCTTTCCAATTTTTGTCTTTTCCCAATTACTTTTTAGTCACCCCTTGTTGATTACTAGGCAAGCGTGACTGTAGGGCGGCGAAGAGATATCCAAGCAAATGATTGCATTAGAAATCTCAGTTGGAGGCCAAGCACCGTAATCTTTTTCACCAAGTGTTTTAGGCTCAGGATCGACGTATAATTCGGTGGCTTATCTTTCCTCGTCTTATGGGTAATCGATAATCAATCTAGGAAATGTTTTAGGCATAAACCGTCTTTCTCTCTCTAGACAAAATATTTTTCAGAATTTTATCTCTCTAGAAAACTTTGAAATGAGATTAACAATAAGCAAAAGAATTTATAGGAGAACAATAGGCTTTAGTAGGTATCGAACCCCATGGGTGTGAGGGTTTGTTTTCCTAGAGGAAACTATCCAAAGTAGAGGAAATAAATGCCTACAGAAGAGTTGCTTTGTTCCTACGCTAGTTTGTGTTAGAAAAGAAGACACACAAAGGGCATGCCAAACAACAATTGACAGAAGATGAAGCATTTCATTGGTTATGTCAAAAAGTCATGACGTTATTGGTAAAGAAAAAATTGGGAGAAACGGTTGGTATGGACATTTAGAAGATCGAACAAAATCCGATAGAATCTTCCTTGTTTAATATTTTTAAAACTTTCAGCAAAGGTTAAACAAAATTCAAGGATGTTATCCTTGAAAAAAGTACTTTACTTACAAAATAATCAAAATTCAAGGAATATTTCTTTATCCAAGAAGAACGATTGATAAAATTTGAGGAAGATTTCGAGGAAGAATTATTTGTCCAAGAAAAGCGGTTGAGAAAATTTGAAGAAATACTCTTTGACTAAAAAGAACGACTGATAAGGTTCGATAAATGATTTTTTACTTGAAAGACTGATAATTAAAGCGTCAAGTAGTTCGACGAGGATAAAATTGGTCATACAACAGTCCTTCTTCAAACATTTTCACAAAAACTAGGGGTTACCGATGAGGGAAGAATCATGCAACTAGAAGATCTTGGTGAATTAAGGGTATAATTTGACGTAAAGAAAGTATTTCATGAGTAATATATACTTATATAATACAAAAGGACCAATTTATAACAAACAATAAACTTGAGGAGAAGACCATAATTTGTAATTTGTTTAGACATGTGGGACTTTACAAATGTACTATAAAATCACACCACCTCTTTTGTGGAAAGGAGATTGATTAATGATTAAAGAATTATTGTGTGTGACTTTCTCTCTCTACAATGTGAACTTTCTCTCTCTAAACTTCTATATAACTACATGCATAATAAATTTGGTCCTCCAAACATTCTTTTATTCATAAACCTCCTCCAAATATTTTTGTAAATATCCATCATGGTCATTATGATATGAGCAAAAGTACAGACTGGACCGCTTATGACTGAGAGCACTCATGGTACACGGAGGCTAGTATCGTGTACGTCCCTTGGTCAGATCCTAGATTACTGATATCGTCTATGTCAATAATGTATAGCGGCGCGCAGGATTTTCGTAATAGGACGCCTTGCGGATAACAGGATATTTCAGAATATCGCGACGAACCCCCTCATCAACCTTGATGTGCTTCATCGTCACTTTGGTGTTCTGTAAGGCTCTATCTGGTTATTTTCCTCTTTGTGCCTCGTCCACTCTGATGAGTTGGACTGATCTGGATAAAATTTCTCCCATATTTTTAATGGGGAACAAAACTAGTTCAGGATAAAGGTCCACCTTGCGGTCGAAGCTTTAAGGATGTTACTGCTACGGGCTCTTCTAAATTGGGCAGGACATTCCCGCCTGGATTCTTTGTTTCTTATAAATCTCTCTCGGAAGGTGTTCTAAAGTCTAGAAAATCATATATAGACCCCTTCGGTAAACTATTAAACGAGTCCATAGTGTTACCGTTAAGAGTCATGGAGAGGGCTATGCATAGCATCGCATCGTCTGGGTTGAAGGCCATCATTATATTTCAAAACCGCTCCAAGTGCCTCTCCAAGTCCCAATAACTTCGTAGGCCTCTATACAGAATAGGTCGAACTTGCGGGGGAGCTCGGCTTCCAAAACATTTTCCAACAAATGGGATTCATTAAGAGCGTATGCCATCATCATGGGGAAAACCTAATCGTACTGGAGAGCGTTTTTTCTTTGGCTCGCTTGGCCGTAGCCCAACCAACTTCATGGGTTAGTCCTTGGTTATCATATCGTTTTTCTCTTCTCCTATATAAGGCTCCACGCGCTTTGATGACTTTTCCCCTCGGTTGGCTTTGCTAAAATCTATGCCTGACCGTTGCTTTCTGCGGCTACCACCTGTATTTTCGTAATTAGAGCCTGTTAGGTGTTAGGGTAAAATTTCCTAACAAATTACCTAAATCATTCTTATTTTTAAAAGGAAGAAGAAATATGGAGAGAGAAAAAGGGGAAATGTATAATTGTATTTTCGTATCAAAATCTCATACTCACCTCCTATTTATATGCATCATATAAACAAATGGAAGTTACTAGAATAATTAATCCCACTAACTACATGTGCGATTGCATTTATGATTTAAGCCTTAGTGGTTTAACTAAGGTTACTCATATAACATTCTACCGTTACTTTGACCGTCTTTGTTATGAATCGAGCTTGAGCGATGTTATTCGTGTGTTATGCCGAGCGGGCTTCCTAATAATCATCTTATGCTTGGTCACAAATCTTATTCTGCTTGGGAAATCCTACTCTGCTCGATACATCCTGCTATACTCCGCAAATCCTGCTCTGCTCGGTCACAAATCCTGCTCTGTTCGGCACAAATCATGATCCGCTCACCAAGTCCTGCTCTTCTCGGTCACAAATCTTGCTCTGCTCGGCAAATCCTGCTCTTCTTGGCAAAGCCTGCTCTGCTCGGTCACAAAACGTGCTCTGCTCGGCAAGTCGTGCTCTGCTCGGCAAGTCGTGCTCTGTTCGGTCACAAATCCTGCTCTGCTCGGCGAATCCTGCTCTACTCGGCAAATCCTGCTCTGGTGGGCGATTGGACCAGCTCTGCTCGGAAATTTGACCAGCTCTACTTTCTTCCACAGACTTCGGTTATACTCAAGATCTTTATTCGCCTTGTTTGCTGCTCAGATTCATGTTGTGTTTAAGGTTGCTTTATACTCTTTGATTGTTGTCTTCTACTCGGATTGTCTTATTATGTATCAGATGGAGAATACCCCTCATCTGATGACGCAACGGAAATAGAAGAAGAAGCAACGATAGATGAAACCCTAATTTAAGGGTAAAATGATGAAACCCTAATCTAAGGTAACAAAAGCTGAAATTTTGAGATATAAAAATATATTATTCCAAAAACTTCAAAATAACTTAAGGCGTAAGAGGCTTTATATAATAGCTTCTCAAAACCCTAAATTAGAATACAAGGAAATAAAATAAATATTTTAAAATAACATAAAATCAAATCAAATAAAATCTTAATATAATTAGATTTGATTTAAATACATAAGATATTTGAATAAAATAAAATAAAATTAATAAGGCTTTTTTTGGACTTTTTGGGCTACATCATCCTCTCCTGGTTGACAAGAATTCGTCCTCGAATTCAGAGCACCATCACCATCAAGAACCCAAATTATATATTTTATTTTATTCAATCGTCACATTGGGAATTATAATTGTTGACCTTATCGGAATAAGATAAATTCTTCTCGGGTGTTCCTTATTCGAAGTCACACTGAAGCCATCCAGTTGAAGGAAAAATAGTTTCCAAAACCTTTTCATAGCCTGAAGACAACATCCCCATGTCCAGTTGATGAAAAAAAATGGTTTTGAAAACCTCTTCATAGCCTGAGACAGCATCTCGATAAGCAATTTTTACCTTGATTCGACGATTGGTACCCAATTTAAACTCCCTCAGTAACCGGTCAATATGATCGTCATTGAAACGCCTAGTGTGTCTCCCCCATACCAAACGATCTTTGAGATCTTCATGACCGTATGTTGTTCTCTCCTTTAGACCTTGAATCAGATGAAATCAAGATTCAGAAACATGCTTGACCCGTAGCAGGAACTGAGGCTCTGATACCAAACTGATGACGCGGCGGAAGTAGAAGAAGAAGCAACGATAGATGAAACCATAATTTAAGGGTAACATGATGAAACCCTAATCTAAGGGTAACAAAAGCTGAAATTTTCAGATATAAAAATATATTATTCCAAAAACTTTAAAATAACTTATGGCATAAGAGGCTTTATATAATAGCTTCTCAAAACCCTAAATTAGAATACAAGGAAATAAAATAAATATTTTAAAATAACATAAAATCAAATCAAATCAAATCTTAATATAATTAGATTTGATTTAAATACATAAAATATTTGAATAAAATAAAATAAAATTAATAAGGCTTTTGTTTGGACTTTTTGGACTACATCATCATCATTAGGCATCATTCACCTTTGCCATCATAGCTCGGGCGTCATGGTCCATTGTTCCATGTAATTAGGCCACTTTCGGTTGTTTATGCTGCATTTCCCTTGTATGCATTTCCAAACGATGAACTATAGAGGTGGTTATCGAATTACCTGGGTCAATAACGAGTCACAATCTGGACGAGTGGACCGTTTTTGTCGACGGGTCGGTACGTGAGCTACCGGTGGCTGGCAGTTGCCCTTTTTCTGTTTGTACTCCATTAGCGACAGCAGCCGGATGGATCGTTGATGGTCTCACGAAAAGTGGTAAAAGTTGACACGTGGATAGTAACAGTTTTTACACGTGGGTGGTATCATTCGTAATTGCTAGAGGTGTCAAACGGGTTGAACCAGCACCAACCCGCACCGTTTAAATCAGAACCACGGGTTGCAGTCGTGCCCGGTTGCGGTCCTGGCGGGTTGCGGTCCTGCCGGGTTGCTCTTATGCGGTCCTGACGGTCTGGCGGTCCTGCCAGGTTGCAGTCCTAATGGGCCAGTTTCACAGTTAAACCGCCAATTCAAACCACCAGACGAACCATTTAAGAACTGTTTACGAGTTCAAACCATCAGCCAAACCATTTAACCATTTAAGAACCGTTTATCAGAATATTTTATAATGTTATTTAAAATTAATTTATAAGTGTTAATTGAATCTAATTTCAATAATTGAGATATGTACCATATACACGAGTTAATTATTCTATTTCATGTATTTTAATTTAAATATGTTATCATTTTAATCGAAACTTTATAATCATCAATTACATTTTAAAAAAATAATTGTAATTTGATTTTGATACGTTTGATTATATATTTATATTTATGTATTTAAGATATTTTATTTAATATTATGTAGATATTAAATACAATAAGTACATCTACTTGTATTTCGATTACAACTTTCAATAATTGTAAAAATATAAAAATAAAAATTTGATTGTCTTAAACAAGATATCGTAAACAATATAATTGTAAAATGATTTGTATATTGTTCTAACATACTAGATATTTAAGATGTTATATTTAATATTATGTACATATTAAATAATATATACCTATTAGACATATAATTGTATTCTAATTTTAAATTATTAGGTGATTTGTATATTGTTTAGAACCGATTCGGAATCGAAATAAAAAATTATTAAAAACTTGCTAAAATTAATGTATTGCCGTAATAAATCTGCGATTGTAATTAACAAACAAAATTGTTTTAAATTATAAGAGATTATTTTCGACAAATATTAATAACTAAGTTAGTAGTATGTCTTTAATAATTAATTGTTTAATATCAAAACCAATCATAAAAAAATAAAAAAATATAAAAGCCAAATAATCAATAATTAAATAATATATGATCATTGACAATGTGGGATTGTTAGATTACTTGGGATTCTTTTATATAGATTGACACTTTCATCTTCAATGGTAACTATCGATGTAGGATTCTTTTAAACAAAACTCCCCTTCAATGGTAAGTTGGTAACTATAGATTTGGAGTTTTGTTTAAAAGAATCCCACATCTATAGTTACTACCATTAAAGAGGAGTTTTGTTTAAAAGAATCCAACATCGATAGTTACCATTGAAATTGAAAGTGTCAATCTATATAAAAGGAGGCACAAACACACCCTCTCACTTACCAAGTCTTGGGCAACTACTTGAATGCCTAACATGGTGGTTAATAGTTAAAAATTTCGAATTAATTTTTTTAAAGTAGTCTTGGGCAACTACTTGAATGCCTAACATGGTGGTTAATAGTTAAAAATTTCGAATTAATTTTTTTAAAGTAGTCTTGGGCAACAACTTGAATGCCTAACATTTTCTTAAAATGTCTAACATGGTGCCTAACATGGTTTTTAACAGTTAAAAAAAATTCTAAAAAAAATTCTATAAAAAATAAATAATAAATAAATAATAAATAAAAAAATTCATAAGTCCGGACCATCCGGACAGATCTCCGGATGGTCCGAACACGTCCGGTCCGGATGGTCCGGGAATATTTTTTTTTCGTTTTTTTTTTGGGTCTCCTCTATTTGTAGAGGAGACCCCAAATCCACACTCATAAATTCATATACTCCTCTCTACGTCTCTCTACGTCTCTCTACTTGTTCTAAATATTCTAGAAAATTCAAATTTCTTATTTTACATATTGTAGTCCTACTTTCAGAATTGTTTGATTTTTTTTTCGCAAATTGTTTCTATTTGATAAAAACACTTAAATGACGTTGGGATAACATTATAATAGCTCAATTAAGAGTTTCGTATAATTTATCAAGTTATTTAATTGTTATAAACTTATAGTAATTTAAATTAGTTCTTTTAATTCTAATTTTATTAGTTGTTGTTAGTTGTTATTGCTTGTTGTTAGTTGTTATTGCTTGTTATTAGTTGTATTAGTTGGTAGTAGTCTAAATTTAGTTTTTATTATTTGCGATATTAATTAGTTTCGATTAGTATTTTATTGAATATTTAAAAAAACGTTGTTTTAAGTTTTAAAATGCCTATAAATCATAGACTTACTAATACTCACCAATCAGCTAATTTTCACTTGTAATGAATGATGTTTGTGATAACCATGATAAAATATGATTTTGGTTTAAAAAATAATAAATAACATTTGTAATATTTAAAACCAAATCACAATAATAATATTCAAAATGTAATATTAAAATTATAACAATATAACTTAAAAATAATAAATAACACTTGTAATATTTAAAACCAAATCACAATAATAAAATTCAAAATGTACTATTAAAATTATAACAATATAACTTAAAAATAATAAATAACACTTGTTATATTTAAAACCAAATCACAATAATAAAATTCAAAATGTAATATTATAACTTAAAAATAATAAATAACACTTGTAATATTTAAAGCCTAATCACAATAATAAAATTCAAAATGTCATATTAAAATTATAACAATATAACTTAAAAATAGTAAATAACACTTGTAATATTTAAAACCAAATCACAATAATAAAATTTAAAATGTAATATTAAAATTATAACAATATAACTGGTAATATTTTTGCATGATAAAATATGATTTTGGTTTAAAAAATAATATATAACACTTGTAATATTCAAAACCAAATCACAATAATAAAATTCAAAATGTAATATTAAAATTATAACCATAGAATTTGTAATATTTTAACATGATAAGATATAGTTTTGGTTTGTATTAGATCTAAAAACATAATAATAATATTCAAAATGTGATAATAACATAAGTAATATTTAAAATTTTGGACTATATAATAATTACAACACTTAAAATATTAATAACCAAAACAAATTAATATTAACAAAAATGTAATAATAATTCTATAATAATATGCAATATCTTAATATTTTTTAAATATAACATTTTGGTTATAAAATAAATAAAATTAGCATAATATTTACCAATAAACCGCCGGTTTTTTACAAATAAACCGTGGTTTCGCAGTCTTGCCGGGTTGCAGTCCTGTCGGGTTGCAGTCCTGCCGATTTGCAGTCCTGCCGGGTTGCTCCTTATGCGGTCCTGGCGGGTTGCAGTCCTGCCGGGTTGCAGTCCTGCCGGGTTGCAACCCTAATGGGCCAATTTCGCAGGTAAACCGCCAGTTCTTAAACAGGTTGTCAGCTTTGAACTGTGGTTCCAAAACCATTAGACACCTCTAGTAATTGCCTTCAATAACGCGCATGACCTTACATATTGGTAGAGGTGTCTAACGGTTTGAACCAGCACCAACCCGCACCGTTTAAGTCTGAACCACGGGTTGCAGTCCTGGCGGGTTGCGGTCCTGGCGGGTTGCGGTCCTGCCAGGTTGCGGTCCTGGCGGGTTGCTCTTATGCGGTCCTGACGGTCCTGCCAGGTTGCAGTCCTAATGGGCCAGTTTCACAGTTAAACCGCCAGTTCAAACCACCAGACGAACCATTTAAGAGCCGTTTACCAGTTCAAACCATCAGCCAAACCATTTAACCATTTAAGAACCGTTTATCAGAATATATTATAATGTTATTTAAAATTAATTTGTAAGTGTTAATTGAATCTAATTTCAATAATTGAGTTAATTATTCTATTTCATGTATTTTAATTTAAATATGTTATCATTTTAATCGAAATTTTATAATCATCAATTATATTTTAAAAAAATAATTGTAATTTGATTTTGATACGTTTGAATAATATATTACTATTAAATAATATATACCTATTAGACATATAATTGTATTAAAATTTTAAATTATTAGGTGATTCTTTAGATTCTTTCAAGCTTGAAGTGTTTATGGTTAGATGAATTATATAGTTTATTGTATTTTCGAACTATTCAATATTAGAAGTTTATATGCATAAACATAAATTACTTGTAAGTTGTAAAGAACAAAATAAAAATTGAAAGCTAGGTAAGTGATTTAAATAACATTTAATAAAAAATAGAAGCAAAACAAACAATTCATTAAAAATAAAAACCAAACAAGTAACATAGTTGTTCAATCAAATAAAAAAGATAAACATTACAACGATAATGAAAATCAATTGCGAAAAACTAAGGAGCTTCATCGTTGTTGTTGTTAGGTGGTTGACCTTGCAAATGCATGTTCTCCATCATCTGTCGCATATACTCCGACTGTTGGGCTTGAGAGTTTGCAAATCGCTCATTCCATTGATCTTGTCCATGATGCCACTGCTCGTATTGACCATGCCACTGCTGGAGGTGACCAAGTTGATCATTCACCCCTACTTGCCACTGCTGTATCTGGCTAAGCTGGTCATTTACCCCCCCCCCCCTGCCAATTTTGAAATTCACCTTGCCATTTTGTAAAATCATCATGCCAAACCTTTTGTTGAGTATGCGCAAATTGCATATGATTCATTTGTTGAGTATGCGCAAACTCAGCAAATTCGCGATCGGTTCGTCTTTGTTGTGGCGGTACTCGCGAAGAACCACTAGCATTTGGATCGAAAGACGCTTCAGCCTCAACTCGATACTGAGTAGGTGGATTTGGCGGTTTTGTAAGACCGTTCGCAATATATATATGATTCAAGTCTTCTCTATGGTGGTTCCATGCCTCTAATTTCGAAATCAACTCTCCATCCCAAGAGTATATTTCCTGCAAACGCAAAGAGTTTCTACCTATAGCACTAGTCGGCCTCACCTTCACCGGAGTGTACATACTCACATCAGCTCCTCTCGAAACAAGCAATTTACTCAATATCATCCCATAAGGTAGTTTATCCGTACCACACCTCGCAGCCATATTTCGAATCATCAAGCTGGGTAAATTAATTATTCCCTGATTTCGAATCATAAAAGCAGTAACAAATATTTGAATATATGAAAGCTGTGAATCATTGTTACTAGGGGGAAGAAATATACTATTTACCAATTTCAAAGCTAATTTCCCAATACCATCCAAATTACCCCGCATGGCTCGAAATTTACCACTAATTTCCGGAGCTTCCGCACCAGGACAAGTAAGAATCTCTACTGCTTCTTCGTAAGACAAAGGCCAATCAGCACTCCATATCGTAGGGCGATAACTAATGGGAGGTAATTTATCACCGGTAAAGATTTCATGGGTTGGAACGGAAAAAAGATCTTCGAAATCAGTTTCAAAAAAACTAATGTCTTTACCATCAATCAGACAATTCATTCCTAAACCTCTTGGATCATTTTCGATTAATCTAGCCGTGGAATAAAACCTTCGCACTAGTTCTATATACCAATCACATTTGAATCTAGCTAGTATCATCCAACCTTGGCCATTATTAGGTTCAATAAGTTTGAAAAAAATTTGCATACCCTCTATTTGGATCAGTTCCTCGTAGTTCAGAAACATACCGGACCAAATTTTTGTTACACCTCGACCTCCTTGCTGATTACTACGGATGCGAATCTCCCCCTCGGGGCGATGTTCGATAGTCTCGCTCTCCGTGGATTGAAACAACATATCTTCCACCTCTCTCAATTCGGAAGTGGTTGGTTCACTACGTCCACCTTTACGAGCATTCTTTATTCTTTTCGAAGATATTTGCGAAACCTGAAATTTAAATAGAGTTTGAAAAATATAAAAAAAATTTAGAGAAGTGTAGTAGAGAGAGTGGATAAATTTGTAGTGGAGAGGGAGAGAT
This sequence comes from Limnanthes douglasii subsp. nivea, assembly GCA_036936605.1. Taxonomy (NCBI): domain Eukaryota; kingdom Viridiplantae; phylum Streptophyta; class Magnoliopsida; order Brassicales; family Limnanthaceae; genus Limnanthes; species Limnanthes douglasii. Next base: position 172,385,401 of record JAUPFV010000004.1, on the reverse strand, counting down.
TTGTAGTGAAAAATATAGGAGGATGTAGGGTGTATTTATAGGGTAATTTTGTTTTTTTTTTAATTTCTACTAGCCGTTTGATGACGTCAGCATGACGTCATCAAGCGGACCATCCGGCCACGCGTGCGGATGGTCCGCTTTTGGCCATAGCCAACGGGAGAAGCGTCCGGATGCCCCGGTTCCAATTCGGACCATCCGGATCGATATCCGGATGGTCCGAATTGTCTATCCGGGCGTCCGAGCGAAACTGTCCGGATGCCCCGGATCATGTGTCCGGACCATCCGGACGCCCATCCGGATGGTCCGGGCGATTATTTTTTTTTTGTTTTTTCGGTTTTTTTTTTGGGTCTCCCCTATAAGTAGAGGAGACCCCAACACCAATACTCACACCTCTCAAAAAACTCTCTACTTCTCTCTAAATATATCTATTTGTTCGATAAGTTCTAGAAAACTACAATTAGTTATTTTACTTATTCTACTCCTACGTTCGAAATTGTTTGATTTTTGTTTTTCTGCAAATTGTTTCTTAGTTGTTATTAGTCTAAATTTAGTTGTTCTATCTTGTTATTAGTCTAAATTTAGTTGATCTATCTTGTTATTAGTCTAAATTGTGATTTTATTATTAGTATTTTATTGCATATTTGAAAAAAAAAACTGTTATTAGTTTTAAAATGAATTCAAAACGTAGAAATACTGGGATAAACCCACCATCTAATGTGGATCTCAATACCATGGATGATTTTTCTACAGAATTCCCTCACGTTGACACACTCTCATCCCGCTAAAGTGGTGGTGGAAGTACTAGTGGGGGGAGATCTCGTAAGAAAACATCTTGGATTTGGAAACACTATACTATATCAGAAGATGGTTTGTCTTGTATTTGTAAAGAGTGCAATAAATGTTATCTTCACGTAAGTGAATCTAGAAATATGGGCACTAGCACTATGGTAAAACATTTAACGAAACATGAAATATTTGATCCTACAAAACCTAACCCAACTAATGTTTGCACGAACCCTCAAACAGGTCTTCCTTTTGAGTTTAACCACGATACGTATAGGGAAGAAACAATGATTTATGCAGTCGGTAGTTTACAACCATTTAGTTTTGGGGATTCTTGGAGATACGAAAATTGGATGCAAGCTGGGGTAAACCCACAGGCAACACGCATTCCACGTACCTCTTTGAGATCACTAGCCTTTAAATATTATTTACAAAGAAAAAAAGAGATTATTCAAACTATGCAGACTTTGCCATGGAATGTTTCGATTACTAGTGACATAGCTACTTTTACTGATTTAGATATGATATGTGTTACCCTCCATTGGATGGACGCCCAATGGGTCCTCCAAAGGAGAATTATATGGTTTGAATCAATTGGGAAGCATAACGCACAAATAATTAGGGAGAGTATGATTGAATGCATGAATGTTTATGGCATTAAAAACAAGATTATGTCTATTTCGTTGGATAATGCATCTTCTAATATTAGTGCTATAACATTGCTTGTACAAGATTGCAATCCCCCTTTTCCAAAATTGTTTCACACCAAATGTTTATGCCACGTACTTCAATTAATTGCGAAAGAAGGAATACGTAAGGTTCAGGGTGATTATATTACCCCTATAAAAAATGGGATCCTATTTTGCTCGACATCCGCTGCTAAAAAAAGAGCTTTTAAAACACTTGTTCTTTCAAATGGGAAAAAAATATAAGAAACTTTTATTAGATGTCGAAACTAGATGAAATTCTACTTACACAATGCTTGCACGTGCGCATGTTTTTAAAGAAGAGATAACGACGCTTTATAATACATATCGTGAAACACCAATTGAACCAGATCATTGGAAATTTTGTGCACACATGTTAAGATTTTTAAGACTTTTTAAAGAAAACACCCTAACCTTTTCTTCACAAAATCAACCTAATGCTCATTTGGCCCTTTTCACGATTGCTAATCTTGCCATGCATATGGATGAATTTAGATCACATTATGCATGCGTAGACATGGTGCCTGGAATGGAATATAAGTTCACAAAGTATTTTCATCCAATCCCTGATAGTTATTCATTTGCTTGCCTTTTAGATCCTTTTTCACGAAAAGAAAAATTTGAATTGCTAGTTGATTGCTTTTATAAATCTGTACGGTTTCCTACAGATATACCACCGACCGAACCAATTGACCCTCAAGGGTATATTAACGATACATATGATAGTTTGTATAATATCTATGATAAGTATGCTGCAAGATATAGATCAAATACATCTACAAATGTAAGCAGTAGTAACAATAGGGGTAGAGGGAGAAATACTAACTATGTTCAATTGGCAATGTTACGAAACAATGTTACAGAAACCCCTCAATCTGATAATGAGTTGTATAGATATTGGACCACTAGGTTTGATTTTACGAATTATCAACACCAAGGTATTGAAGATATCATACGATGGTGGGGTACCAAAACTGAAGAGTTTCCTATTATTTGCAGGATTGTTAAAGAGATTTATGCTATACCTATGTCTACAGTTGCAAGTGAGTGTGCTTTCAGCCAAGCGAGGTTGCAATACACGACTAAGAGAACAAGATTGACGGGCAAAGCACTTGGAGTGCTTGTGGCAGTTAAGGATTGGACAGCGGCGGATAAAAGGATGCAAGACATAGAGTTCAGAGACGAAGTGAACGTAGACGACATCTTCGAAGATTATCCGGATGATTACGAAGATATACTTGAACAAGAAATTGCGGAAGAAAACGAAAATGACGACGAAGATTTTACTTATGAAGAAGACGAAGCTGGAGATGAATGATGTTTGTAATAGTTTTTTGCTATTTTGTATTGTAATTTGAAAACATTTGTACAACTCCTGGCCCGCACGAGTATAAACTGTGAACGGCTAAATTATCCAAAAATGACTTTACCTTTTATTATAACAACAACAAATGTATTATGAAATACTTATAACTTCATAAGATCCAATTTTGGTTTAAAAAATAATAACAAACACTTGTAAAATTTAAAACCAAATCACAATAGTAATCAAAATGTAATATTAAAATTATAACCGTAGAATTTGTAATATTTTAACATGATAAGATATAGTTTTGGTTTGTATTAGATCTAAAAACATAATAATAATATTCAAAATGTGATAATAACATAAGTAATATTTAAAATTTTGGACTATATAATAATTACAACACTAAAAAACTTAATAACCAAAACAAATTAATATTAACAAAAATGTAATAATAATTCTATAATAATATGCAATATCTCAATATTTTTTAAATATAACATTTTGGTTATAAAATAAATAAAATCAGCATAATATTTACCAATGAACCACCGGTTTTTTACAAATAAACCGTGGTTTCGCAGTCCTGCCGGGTTGCAGTCCTGCCGGGTTGCAGTCCTGGCGGGTTGCTCCTTATGCGGTCCTGGCGGGTTGCGGTCCTGCCAGGTTGCAGTCCTAATGGACCAGTTTCGCAGGTAGACCGCCAGTTCTTAAGCAGGTTGTCAGCTTTGAACCATGGTTCCTGAACCATTAGACACCTCTACATATTGGATCTAGACCCTCATCGAGGTGTATGAAATCTTTTGATAATGTATCAGAGATTTCGGTTATGCATCCGTCGTCTCTCAAAAGATATTCGTTCGTTATACTTGTTTTTAAAATCTCTTATCCTGACTGACAATACAACTTTCGATCTTCTTGTTCTAAAATATTTCAATTTCGAAAATAGATCTTAATAATCTAGGATCTCCATTTTTAAAATCACTTTATGATCACGTTGATACGGTAACGCATCGCCAAAACCTTGTATCACAATTCATCCTATCAATAATTGTGATAAGCTATATTACAATAATTAAATTTATATTTTTAATCATTAAATAGTTAATTGTCTAGAGGTATAAAGTGATACATCAAGTGAACAGTTGTTGGAGACCGTATGAGAAGATGAAAAATGTAGATACGGTCATGGCAACTAGCGTCCCCCTATTCTATGCATCTTATTTTCCCTGTAATATTCGAAAGTATAATAATATTCGAAAGTATAATAATGTTTAAATAATGATTAACTGATCCTTATATCTCCTGAAGTCTATAATTGTTGTGTGTTTAGAACATTAACAAAACACAAGTGTAGATTTTATGTAAATTGAAGTTTATAGATATAACCGAGAGAAAGAAAAAAGTTTGAAACCTTTTCCGCGAATTATTCCATTTAAGTATTAATATCAATATACAACGGAAAAGTTATAAATGCTAAAAAGATAATAAAGAATCTTCACATAATTAATTAATTAATGCATTTAAGATCTCATCTAGCCTAATATTAATATTATAAGGCAAGGCTAAATTGAGACTCCATTTGTTTATAATGAGACCCTTCTATAACGAGATCCCATTTTGCTAAATTGAGACAAAAAAAACCAATTTACCTCTGATATAAAAACTGTATTTTCAGTCCAAAAACCTCTTTTCTCTTTCCTTCTCTCTTTCTCTAGCAAAACCTCTCAAAATCCCGGAAAAAAGGTTAGATTTCTCAAATCTGACATTACAAACAGCTTGAGGTATGAATCCTTTACCTATTCATGTAATTTTTAAGCAATTTACTTTAGTATTTTTAGTGATATTTAGAGTTTAGGGTTCTGCCTAAAAAGTCCGATTTTCATGTATATATTGTTGTTTTTTGGAAAAATAGTTGTAGATTCGTGTTAGTCGATGCATTAGGAACGTTTTGGTACTATAGTTGTTGAATTTGGGTTGTGTTTGTGAGGTTTGAGTTCGATTTTCAGATCTAGGGTTTGGGGCTGCTGGAATTGCAAAATCGCGAACAAGCACCTCGCAACCCGTGCAAAATCGCGAGGTGCTTGTTCGCGATTTTGCAATTCTAGGAATGGTGAAATTGTAACCTCAGTGTTCGCAATTTCACAAAATTAGGGAATGACCATTTTTGGTTGTTTTGTCAAATTATAAAGTTTTTTTCCCAAATTTATTAATGATTTTATTTGTTGTATTTCAGCATGTCTCGCACACAGCATACACCTATTCGACAATCAGGCTCGAGTGGTGATGGCGAGCAGGAGGAGGTTGTGTCACGGTCACGGTCCGTAAGACGTAGGCCTAGCGCTTCGACTCCGGCCCCTATTATATCCCATGCATTTGGGACGATGGATCAGCAATTTCGGAAGGTAAATCCGCATGTGCCTGCTCTATATCCAGACTACGCACAACATGAGGCATACAACGTCTTTGGAGGAGATGTAAGTAATGATTGTTTTAAAGTACGGCATATGTTCTTTTGTATTATTTCTAAGTTATTGATGTTTTATGTAGGCTCGTCGGCCGTCGTGGTGCTACTCTATGTACGGTACCCACCGTGCATGGGATCTTGTTGGGCAAAGCAGGGTCAGACAGCAGGTTAGGATGTCTTGCTCTGGTCCCCTCACCGATGTGTTGGAGCGTTAGAGTACCAACGTATATCTTGTAGATGCTTTTCTTGAGAGGTGGCATTCGGAGACCAACAACTTTCACTTTGGTGTGGGTGAGATGACGGTGACGTTAGACGACGTCCACGTTATTACTAGTCTCCCGGTGACAGGTGATGATTTTATTGTTCAGACATTTCCTAGTGATGGACAGCGTTTGGCATGGTATTCTAGTGCATTAGGTATACCTCAAGATGCACTTAGGTATGAGTTAGGGTGTAACAGGGGGGGGGGGGGTAATGGTAGATCTGTTCGTTTACATTTTTTACGTGAGCAGTACATGCAACCCTATTTTAAGGATGATACCATGTGTGATAGTACTGTACAATGTGTCACTAGGGGTTATATGCTGCACATGTTGGGTTGTTGTATTTTGGTGAACAAGACGGGGAACAGTATATCGTTAGATTACCTGCAGTTTCTAGAGCATTATAGGGCGTCCATTAGATATATCTGGGGCCAGCATATACTAGCTCAGCTCTACCACCATCTAGGAAAGTCGTCGTTGCACTCGACTTTAGGGATTGCAGGTTTTATTGCATTGTTGGAAACGTGGATATACGATCACTTCCCCCCCCCCCCCCCCTATTTGACTACGCTCAAAACTCTGTACGAGTGTTATATGCCGACTATGAGCCGATATGTACGGACACCATTTCGTGTGGATGATGAGACTCGTATCAACATCCGACAGAGACTGGTTTCGTTGACGGAGAACAATGTGAGTTACGATAATTTGTTACGTTTGTATCCATATCGTTAATTTATTATTACTTATAGTTTTTTATAAATTATTGACTAACATATTACAGTTTTGGTTCATGCCTTACCGCACGCATCGTGATCATTTCCCTTTCCAGGGTGTGGCTTGGATTGACCACACACTGAAGGCGTTCGACATAGTTGAGGCGTACTATCCACTTTGGGTGGCTCGACAGCTAGGGCACATTTAGGACATACCGCCGGCGTTGCGGACTGTTTTACCAGCAGATAGGAGGAGGCGTGTCAACACACGCTTTTTGTGGGATGAGGTCACATGGATAGGCTGGCAGTCACACGTTATTGACGAGAGGATTCGTGGTGACACATATGTTATAGGCGGTCATGGCACGACCTCTTTGTACGATGTATGGATCCGTGACCACCTATGGTACTTTCTGCTTGACCTTAGTGTGATCGGTCAATCTGCTTCACATGTTCCAAAGACCCCGAGTTCGATGACATATCAGGCACGACTGTATCACCTTTCTGATCGTGTGACTGATGTTGATTCTAGAGCGGACGAGATGAGTATGGAGGACATGCGTCGGGAGATACACGAGTGTTCGCTTTTGGCGCACGAGTACCGCCATGCCGATTGACTGCATTTGTATTATATGACTACTAGGATGATTGTTTGGTACTACGTTTTTTTTTTACTTTAGTTGTTGCTATCGTTGATATGGTTGTATGGAATTGCTTTTGTTGCTTTAGTTATTTCTTTTTGTTTGGATGTTTACCTTTTGTTTTACTTAAGTTGTTGCTTTCGTTGATATGATTTTATGGAGTTTCTTTTGTTTGGATGTGTATCTTAAAAACAATAACACTTAAAACAATAACACCTAAACTGCTCGCATAATTAGAAAGCATTGCATAATTAGAAATACATAAGAAAATAAATTACACTTTAATCAAAAGCATTGCATAATTAGAAATACATAAGAAAATAAATTAAAGCAAACGGTAGATAAGCTAACCCTCAGTTAGCATTGCACACTTAGTTCTATGGAGTCGGATAGTTCATTCCATACTCAAAGCGTTTCTCGGACGAATATTCATCTGCATCACTACTTCCTTAGGGAGTTGAATACGTTTCAACGACGCTGGCTATTGGGTCGGCTATTTCTTGCTCCTGCGACTATATCGCATGTGACACTATCTCCTGCGTAATTTTACTTTGCAATCCCATATTGAATACATTTCAGACTTTGCTTCGGACTTCGTAAGCTAACGACTCAATCTGTATATTAATTTTTTTAAGATAAGCTAACCTATCGAACACTTCTTCACGTCCGCGTGGTCGGGGTATCATACATCTTGGGGAGGATGCCTCCCTACCGTGGCTGAAGAACATTCTGCACAAAACCGCAACAATGAAACCAGGAATCTCTTCTTGCATCATACCTCTCATGAAGTCAAATGCGTTTAGGAGGCTTGCATCTTCATGCACGTTCCAGCCTGAATCACCCATTGTTATAACTTAAATGTTTAGTTTCATAGTCAGATTATAGTATTTATAGACTCGAAGTGGGTGGTTCAGCTCGAAAACTGTTAGCGGGAAATGTTGTTTTTGTTCCCGCATAAATCTTTTTTAAGCTGGAAACCTTCACTTCATTCTCTCTATATGTTCCCTCATCAACACGCTTTGAAATTCTAGGCGGCTGTACACCATCCCTTCCATATAGGAAGTACATCTTGCATTACAACGCCTACCAGTACTTTCTACCCCCCTCTATCATGCTTGTGTTACCAACTTCAGCTGATGCCATCATCAGATATTGATCTTCCAACTCAGTCCATGGACATATTTTTTGCAATTGGTATATTGGCTATTATTTGTTCTGCCTAAAATTACGTCTTTCTGTACCACTTTTATGCTTAAGATAACGTTATCTAAGTAGACATATCGATAAACGACACTTGTAAGATAAGGATAACGTAATCCAAGTTGACGAATGAGTATGCGACACCTAATATTTACAAAAGTACTATAATGTTGCAGTGCAATAATAGTAGGGGTTTCATTATAGCACAACTTCTATTACCAGGTTTTTCGCTATAACGAGACACCTACAAAAATTGTCGCAAAAAAACACCAGGGTTTAATGCAGTTCCCGCCCAAACAACCACGAGCCTATAAATATAGGCTAAGCAATCCTCGAACATAAACAGTTTAACCAATGGAGTTTACCCCTAATGAAGATTACCATTTGCTCGAGGCAGTGAAACTTGCCCTCCGAGAGTTGGGGGAAGATAATAGCGATGCGTTTTTCGAGCTGGTCTTGTGTAATATGTACTACAACTACGGCCGTTTAGGAACTGAAGGTTTTGTTGTGCGTAACTGTGACCAAATCAAGGAGAGGTACATCATTTTCAAACCAATGGATCGTTTGTTGTTTCTACCGTTTAAAATTAAGCAAGAAGCAGCTCTCGTCTGGAACATGACGGTGGTAGACTACATCACTAAGGATATGGTAGCGTATCTTGAGAATAGGATTACTATGAGGGAAGAGGGGATTGAGTCTGACGACAACTTAGGACATGACTTCGACGATTGAGCATTATGCTATGTTTTTAATTGTTTGCATCTTGTAGGTTCTGTATTGTCTGTTTGTTTAAGTTAATGTTATAACTTGTTAAAGTTTTCATTACCTTATTTTGCAGACATTATTTGGTACCCACAACTTAAGACAACAACTAATAATAACAATAACAACTTAACACAACAACTAATATTGAAAATCACAACTTAAATTAACAACCAGTAATACGAAAATCACAACTTCAACCAACAACTAATAAGAAAAATAACAACCGCTAATAAAATAACAACGTAAAATTTCATAAGTGGAAGGCTTAGTCGTATCTAAGTTTGTATTCCACATCATCCACTCCACCCCTTGTAATAATTATGTCCTCTAGAAATGGTACCATATCCCTTGTGATGTAGTCTATCAAGCTCAGGTTCCAAACGGCTGCTGCTTCTTGCTTAATTAGCGATGGCAATAAACACAAATGTTGTATATGCTTGCAAAAATTGTATCTGCGTTTGATCTGCTCACGAGTACGCACAACGATACCTCTTGTGCCTAAACGACCGTAGTTTATATACATGGTACATAGGAAACGCTCGAAAAACTAATCGCTGGTATCTTCCCCCAGTATCTAGCGTGCAATCTTCACAGCTTGAAGCATGTGGTAGTCTTCGTCCGCCGTAAACTCCATATGTAAACGTTAACGAGTTTTATATTTTTGTGAGTGCTATAGGTTGCTCAAGTGTCATATTTTTCTAGAATTTATGTCCTATTTTATAGGGGGCGAGTCAATTTTGGTGGGCGTTTAATATTTGGATAGGGTCTCATTATAGCGAAATTCATACCCATTCGAATGAGACCCTAATTTAAACCACGTGGGTTGTAATAATTATCTTCGATATTTGTGTATTTTTGTATATATTATGTGTCACCACATTAGTCGCCTATTCAGATTACGTTATCCTTACATATCAGACAATGTTATCCTACTTTTAAGTAGTTTTTAAGATGTTTTTAAATTATTATTCTTTCCCACAAATTTCGAATTATTACTTTGAAAATGACTAACGTGTAACGATGGTTAAAAAATAAAAAGTTTCGGACTCAAGATGTATATAAACGCAATGTCCGTTCTGTGACCATTTTTTGCTACTTCGGACCTATTCCAGAGAACAGAATATACGATTTCGACTAAGAAATTATATTTCCACTATATAATGTTGTTAATGTCACCTTGGAGTGAGATCGTTTTATGTGTATTATATATCAAACGTATCATTTTGGGTTTCAGATTGTACGATACTATATTATATATTTGCATGTTTCGGTTCATATATGATACTTCAAATCACAACTAATAATGATGGTTTTAAAAAAAACGTTTCATACTAAAAAAAGTAAATAAACGTGAAAATGTCAAAATTGTGACCATTTTAGGCTACTTTGAAGTAGTTTTTTCAACTTTTTTTAGTTTTTTTTCCACAAAATTCGAATCATTTGGGCCAAATGACTAATGTATAATATTGGTAAAAAGAAAAATCAGTTTTGGAGTCGGGAAAGTCACAAAATGGTGAAAATACTAAATTTACAAAGGGTTTCGCGAACACAGGAGGCTGTAATTCGCCCAATTCGCGAATGCAGGAGGTTGTGATTTGGCAAAATCACGAACATCCCGTTTGTGATTTTGCCAAATCATAGCACTCGGCATTCGCAATTTGGCCACAATAAAACGTTCCATATTCGCAATTTCGCCACTGTGCCGATTTGTTTCAATTATTTCCCACTTTTGTGGATAAAATTGTAATTTTTTGGGGAACTTGCAATTTAATTTTTTTGTGCAACTAGTTTTTACAATAATGTTATGAAATGGAATTTTCAAAATAAATAAAACGTGGGAGTATCGATTACAAACCGAGGTGAAAGTAAAAAAAAAGTATTTGTAAACACAACGGGATAAAAACAAGTAATGCATAAACAAATTATTAGTCTTCACCCAAATCGAAGACACGTGGTGGCTCTTCGTGTGTGGTCGATGGTTGGGCGGGCTTGATTTGGTTATGTTTGTTCAATCTCTTGTCGAGCGGTATAGCCAAACCGGTGACAGTATCTTCCGTGCGAAACGGAAACCAAGTAGGATAAATTTCCGGAAGTGGTCCATTCAACACAACCTACACAAATAAAAGCAAGATAAATATTTGGTCACAAAAATAATAAATAAAATTAAAACTTTCATTTGTATACTTACTTTCACGAAATGGTTACCGTGCACAAAACCTATACCAACTTCTAGGTTAGGACACGATCGAGGAGGCACACCACGTAGAGTTAGATAAGTGTACGATTGGTGGAGTGAAATGTGGTATACGATGCATTGGTATCTAGTGGCTATCACTAAGCCTAAATCGGGTAACGTCGTCCAATGCCTAGTACCGGCACCATACAATTCAAAAATGTTCAACCTTCTCACTAGGTTATCTACACCTTGTGAACCATCAAACACTCTCTCCCATAACGCGCGTTCATTTTTCAATTCGCCGATCAAATCCCGTCTAACTTGGTCCCATGAATCAGATTTACCGTATACCGTCAAAGCAACGGCCCAGAATCCGCAATTACCGTCGGGAGAGACGTCTTCGACGCTAGAAATGTAGTCATGTAAATAGTTAGGAAACCAACTCTCGTAGCTGCTAAAATCTTGGCCCTTTGATGATTTTTTCGATCGAGGCACTTTATCTTTCTTTGGTTGAGCCTTGATTTTCGCTTTTTCTTTCGCCTTGGATTTTGGCGCTAGAAATGTTCTATTACCTACCGAGGCGGCCGTGCTACCAATCGTGCCGGGAGTGCTAGCGCCTAGACTACCATTGTATTCCCACTCGCTAGGGTCCCGTTGAGTTGATTTGTCCCGGCCGGCTTTTTTCCTACCCTTAGTAACAACCGGCTCCTTAGGTTCCAAAACATGACTTCTAGCGGGATCTAGGATTTGCATCATCCTATTTATAACGTGATCTTGGATGTGTTGCCCGTAACCGTGGATGGTGCTATCTATTAAGGAGAGTTTTCTAGTGAGCTCGTCTTCAGTATCAAACTCCTCATTAGGTTTGATCCTTAACGTACTCTAATAGACATCACACTCATCTTTTCTAACCGGTCTTCTTTCTTTATAAATCAAAGCTAATTCGCATGCAAAGCTAATTCGCATGCACATGGTAAATCAAAGCTAATTTGCATGAACATGGTATAAAACTCCTCATTAGGTTTGATCCTTAGCGCCTTCTTTCTTTCCAATGTCGTACTGATATCAATAAATATTTCCAAACATATATGTATTGCACTAAAGTGTAATGTGCACAATATTACAAAATATAACATCAGATCCTATTACAATATCTTTTACAGAAACTAAGAATCCTCTAAATCAACTACATTCATACTACAAGTGTGTTCATGGAAAACCATAGGCAAAACTACCTTTGTTAGATAATCTACTATCACAGAGTTTTTGCTAGTGTGCTTGGAGCTGAAAAAGTTCCTATTACCATTGGTGTATTGTAATGCGGAATTTTACAGCCATAATTACTGGTTTGATTCCTCAAAGCACGCAAGAAATTCTTCCACCCTGGTGGACGATGTAATAAGAGTTCACTTTACATTTTTCTATGATATTTGACCTTCATCTAACGAGAATGTGTTGCCTAAAGTGTTTTTAGTTTATTTTTGCATCCACAAAAACTAAGTTGGAATACCTAATTATCTCCAGCCTTTCTGACTACCTATTTGCCAACATGTATCCTTTTATTACCTTATAGTGGTCCATACCTGAGTTATCTACATACATATCTAAAATATTTACACCAAAAATATGTTTGACGTAGTAAAATCATTAGCATAAGGGATCGTTTTCATTGCCTCAATCTCAAGTTTTATCTTTGGAGATTGACTTAGACTAAGTATGTCACCCTTTGTTATCGGGGTAGGGGTTTGTAATATACTAATTTGTAACGTTGTAACACACTTTCAATGTATTTTTTGTGATAATAATAAAAATCATGGAAGCGATCTCGATGTATCTAGATTACTAATATAAAATTAGCATCACCGATATTATTCATATCAAACTTGTATGATATAAATCACTTTGTAATGTGTAACAGTTACTTATTGTTTGAGGAAAGAAATATACCATCCACATATAATATAAGAAATATTAAATTACTCACTGAACTTATGATACAAACAATCGTCAACTGAGTTGATTTCAAAGTCATAAGAGACTATCACCTGAAGAAATTTGTGGTATCACTGATGAGAGGCCTATTTGAGCCCATAAATAGATTTGTTAAGTTTATAAAACAAATCCTTTGAGTTACCTTCTACAAAGGATTTAGTTGCACTATATATATTATTTCCTCAATATCACCATTAAGAAAAGTGGTTTAACATCCATCTTATGGAATTCAAGGTCAAACTATACAACTAATACCACGAGTTCTTTAAAGGAATCTTTCTTCAATATTGGAGGAAAGGTTTCTTTAAAATCAACCATTTCATGTTGAGTATAACCTTTTCAAATTACCAGGGAATTGCGTTTGGTTTTGTAAATGCACTTACAACCAATTAACTTTTTTCTTTTACGTGATGAAATAAATTCTCATACCATATTATCATACATTGATTTATACTTTTCCTTCATAGCTTCGATCCATTTTAAAGCGTCAGTCTTGCCACGACCTGTTTTTAGGATGAGGGATCATCTACAGTTCTCACACATGACTCATCATGAAGATATACTATAAATTATGGACCTATAACACTATTCATATCTCTTGTGGACTTTCTTAAGGGAATTATTTCCTTTGGTTACACTTTTGGAGGAGGTAGAGTTTGATCATTATAAATAATTTCATTTTGATTTTCTTGTAAAAGATTACCTTGAAGTTCCTTTTATTCTAACTAAACCTAATTCATATTTTTGTTAGAGCCTTCAAGTGGAACATATGTGTTAATCTTTGTAATATCATGTTTTAAGTAGAGAAAAATGATTGGTGTTAAAGTTAAATCTTCTAATACATGAGTATCCCTGTTAAAATATTCATAAATCTCAACAGATTCTTCCTCAAAATCAATATATGCTCCTTTATACTTCCCCTTAAACTCATCATCCTCGAGAAAGTTAGACGTTCCCGTTTCAAATATGGTACCAGTAAAGGAAACATAATACTTAAACCCTTTAGAGTGTTCAGAATAACCTATAAGAAAATAATTGATTGTTTTAGGTCCAGTTTCTTTTCCTGAGGATTGTGAGCCCTTACCTCAGTTGGACATCCCTTATGAATATGATGTCATATTAGCCTAATGCATTGCCATTTTAAGTCTCTCTTTCTCTTGTATAGTGTGGAAAATCAACTCATTGATATTTCATTTTCACGAATGCAATGATAGGTGGAATGGAAATACTTAAATTGTTCCAAAAATGGCTGAAATGTGAAACCCAACATACATTCATTATGAATGTCTACCTCGATTTCCTTCAACTGTTGGCCAATCATAAATATTCAAATAATGTGCAAATGAATTTTACCTCTGCCAATGAACTTTTTGGTAGAGAGCTTGTTTAAAAGATGATGTATTTCCAATTTTTTATTCTTAGTAAAAGGCTTTCTCGACTTCCCCAAGAAAGACCATGACATTGGTAACATTCTTCGGGACATCTCCTCGAAGTGCTACTAGTATGTCTTGTAACATTAGACCTATGCATAGCTTATTTGACTTCTCTCACTTTTCATATTCCTTAAATACCTCCAGTGTAATTTCCAAACTAAGGTTAGATGGTTTGGATGGGTTAGTGCATATTCGTAGTCTAGTACATAGAAATATAGTAGCATCGTAGTCTAGTACATAGAAATATAGTAGCATATATTCTTTCCACAGTGGAAAGTCCAAATAATCTAACATGGCTGCACAATTCCAAAATATATTATAACCCATGGTCATTATAAATGAAACAAATAACACATAAAACATATTTAGCTTGAAATAAATATTGATTAACATGGAAGATACATGTAACACATAAAATACCTTAGTATATTAAATTAATTCTTTAGTTCACTACCAGTCTACGAAACCTTAGTCATGCATCAAACATTTAAACATTCAAGAGTATAAAACTTTATTTCACAAATATGCGTACAACATATAACATGCCTAAACACATGTTATTATAAAAATATATCATAAAACTCAATTTAAATTAATTAAACAATTAATTTGAAACTTTGTTTTTCAGATAAAAAAATAACAGACTTGGCTAACAAACTAGTTTGCAGCGACCTGCTACAGAGGTCCTAGACAGTGCCCACCTTCGTGATCGGGGACCATACCCTGGATTATTAGTTCATGCTTACGTTTTGAGATTTGGTCCTTCTTTTTTGTAGTACCCAAATTCAACAAAGTACCACACTTAGACCCATAATGTCTTTTTCACTCATAGGTCCAATTCAGTTAATTACTTATCTATATTTAACATGTTGGTCCAAATTATTTTCGGTCTATAAATATATCCTAACATGAATTTAATTTATGATTTAAGAGTTAACAAAAATCTTTAATTTTTTTGAAAAAAGTTTTTTATATTAACAATGTTGTATATAAAATATCTCATTCATCTAGCTAACGCCTTAATGACATATTTAGTCGCTACCTTTACTTTGGTGATATGAATCTTCACCTTTACCCAATAAGAATAATAATATCCCTGCAACATATAACCGTATCAGACCCTCTAGTCCTGAAATATGTTAATATGTTTAAGAACTTCTTAGTAAAATAAAAAGCTACAATTTATATCACTTTTTACGTCTCCTTTCTCGTTGGTTACCTCTGATATCAAATATTATGAGTGTTCAATTAATCTTAAAACAAATTAATTAATGACATTACAATACGTATTTTAAACCAATGAACCTTTGATGGTTTGTGTTTGACACATACAAATTTTCTAATTTCACTTTCATTATCATTAACTTCCAAAGATTCTCTCTTTAAACTTACTTTTTGCAACCGACACCGTCAAACTTCATTTTTCAAGATTCCATTTACGCTCGTCGCTTTTCTCATGTAATATTTTTTACATCTAATTCACTAGATTAAATAGCATAAATAAATGTGTCTTAGATAATTAGATTTAGATGATACTTTCCCACACCATCATCATCCATCATTCAATTTTTATTATTCATCAATCAGGTAATATAGCAACAACTAGGGAATCGAATTGAAACAACAATCTATTAGACACTAAAAATGAAAAATGAAGTGGTCAATTTGAAAACGACACTAGTTCATTCGATACTAATAAATCTTAAAGGTCATCATTTTCCTAATATGTTAGTAGAAATTATATAAAATACCGATCCAAACCCTCTCACCAATACCAAATTTGACAATAAAATATATATTTAAAAAATGGCATCCATTTCGAAGGACCTTATGACCCTTTAGTTTCTAACAATAAAGATGATTATCAAGACATAAAGAAAGTACCACACGTAGTAGTTCTTTCTATTCTAACCAACCTAAAGAAAATGAAGTTATATTTTTTAACATATGAGTTTCCATTCAAAAATTTATTTATGACTTAATCGTACAGAGGCTAACTCAGTCCTGGCTGATCTGCATTCAAGGGAGGCAAGTGCTCATTGTGGTCACTGAACGCTAATTCGTTGATTCGTGTTACCAAGATACTATTGGCCAGAATTAGCAGTCGACACGGAAAATCTCGTGCAACAATGCCATAAGTTTTAAGAATATACCAATACACAACATATGCCTAGCGAGTCGATACAAAACGTTCCAGTTCCATGCCCCTTCGATAAGTGGGGATAGATCTGGTAGGCATTTTACCAATGGCTACTGGAAAGAGGCAATTTCTTATCGTCGCGGTGGACTATTTCTCCAAATGGGTTGATGCCAAAGCTTTATTCCAAACACGGTCACAGGAGGTATGTGACATCATTCATAATGAGATTCTCACCATATATAGTATCCCGTGAATTTTAATGATAGATAATGGTCCACAATTCCAAAATTCGATATTCACCAATTTTTACGAACGATATGGGATCCTCCAAAACTTCTACACCCCGTATTACCCCCAGGCTAATGGCCAAGTGGAAGTAACAAACAAAACATTTCTCAAAGGAATCAAGAAGAATCTTGAAGGGGCCAAGGGAAAATGGCCGGACAAATTAGCTGAGGTATTATAGGCATATCGAACAACTCCACGATCAACAACGAGGGACACCCCTTTCACTCTAGTTCATGGAACCGAAGCAGTCATACCAATAAATATCATTGTGCCGAGTCATCAAATAGAACACTACGAAGAAGAGGCGAATCTGGTGGCTAGGACAATGAGTTTGGACATTCTTGAAGAACGACCAGATCAAGTCTGCGTCCGAGCGAAGCATTACAAAATCCTAATGAGGGGACGCTTTAACGCTTGAATCAAGCCTCACTCTTTTGAGGTAGGGATTTTGGTATTGAAGAAAATATTATAAGGTTCCAACAATGGCGCAGGTGGCAAGTTAGGACCAAACTGGGAAGGTCCATACACGATCATCTCGAAAGGGCATCGTGGGGCATACCTATTAGCAGATCAGGACGGTCGAGCACTTAAGCACCTTTGGAATGTGAATCATCTTAAATTGTATCGCCAATCTACTTAGATTGTACTGATGCACTATTTTTCCTTCCTGATAACATGGGGAGATCTTTTAACGAGGCATGTCAAACAACAACTTTCTCCTTATTATAATTTATGCTTTCGCCACCATGTGTTTATTGCAAAACAATTTCCTTACAATTAGCGAATGGGTCAATGACCATGCCATAAATGACTACATAATGAACCACATTGAGTCTAGACTAAGTGTCTATAAACACGAATGGGCTAATCGGCCACGTCTACGGGCTACGTAAAGGTCATAATGTGCCTCAAACCTTGTATTGGGTATATTAGCGAACTGGTTAAAGACCAATTCTATAGCTGACCACACAATAGGGTCTACGTAACCTTGCCGCAAATCAGTTATCGTGATATTACTTATCTAAGATACACAATGAGCCCTACTGAGCTCGATATTGTAAGGCTCGCCATGCAAAGTAATAAACACATGCTCCACGCTATATCTGTCAAGATTCTAGTCAAACTAATATATGCAGTTGTTGCCAGCATAAGCCTCCATTGTTTTACATAAATATTAACAAAATAAGTTCCAAATGCATCACAAAATACATGATATAACATAAAGTTTTCCAAACAAAAGAAACTACTACACTTTTGCGTTCAGGGAAGAAGGCGGCTTGCTCCACTCTAGTTGAGTTGGATTGGCTATAACAGTGTCCACATCCGCACCATGGTCCTTCATGGTGGGGGCAACTTTAATTTTCGACATAGTTTGAATGGTAGAATGTTGAAGAGGTAAAGGTTTTTGGACCAGAGGCGATAAGGAGCACAGCTTCAGCCCAGGATTTAGAGCCATTAGCACGGCCACATCTTCTCTTTTCTCTCTGACTATCATCTCCATTGCAACGCCTAGCATTTGCACCTCTCTTTCCGACAGCGCTGCCTTTAAGTCCTCTTTCCACTGCTACCTCTCCCGTTCGAGCTCTGTCTGCACCTTCTCCACCTTGGCCATTAACTTTGTATTATTGGCGTACATGTTTCTTAATCGATCACGTTGATCTTCCACCCTCTTGGATTGAGATAAGTTCTTATCCATAAGGTTTGAGCTTTGAGCAAAGAGTTCATTATTCCTTTTCAAAAGGGTATTATTCTGCTTCAATAGTGTTTTGTAACTTTTAGATATTTTTTTCCATATCTCATCACTGCATATCAAAGTCTCATTCAAGCTCTCTATCTTGGTTTGCAATCTCTCCTTCGCCTTGTTTGATTTGTCTTTGGTCGCCTTGGCTGACACATATGCATATCTCAAGCGAATGACCTCAATTTGGTCCAAACACCATAGGTTATGGTCTTCATTTCTCCATCACCTCCAGGTCAGTTGGAGACCTACGTTGGTAGCCTAATACAACTGAGTTATGATGTAGCTGTAAAGAATCAGACAGTTAGTTTTCTGCCAACGCTTGTTAGTCAATTATACAGTTCATAGCCTTACATTAATAGCGAGCTTCATCTGACGTTTTAGGATGCCACTCATTGGCACTCCATCATAGTATGATAGCTCAGGAATGCGTTGGAGCTGCTCGAACATAAACATTGAGGGGAAGGGTATGATAATTTTCTTAGAAAGCAGCTCATCCATGGACACCCCTTGCTGACTGGTCCCAGTGCTACTATTCTCAACTGCAGGCTTCCCTATATGTTCTGGTGGCAGAAATAAACCAGCTTCTTTCACTGCAGCCATTGAGGGGGCATATTCGACGTATTGATAAAATGCTTCATTTTTTTTAAAAGCTTCAGTGGGATCACTTTTTTGTGCTGAGTCTTATCCCTCTCTTCTTTGCTATCTTCCACCGGATCGATCAAACCTCCCCAGTCTGAGGCTTGTCACATTCGCCTTGTATGGGTGACGGATGAGTTGGAGATCCATTGTTTTCCCGAGCGTAGCCTTCGTACTGCCGCTATCTTCGTTTCTCAGCTGCAACTTCTTGGCGGTGAGGGGGATAACATCTGATATTACTCTCTGCTTTTTGTTTCATGGTTTTACCAGCGATGGCGAATCCTTGTCATTCTTTTCCTCATGTTTAGTTCGAATCCTGCTTATTTGAGCAACTTCTTAGCCCTCTAGAGCGTTGACTTCACCCTGATCCGCCTCATCTCCCATTGAATTGCAAGTGTCCCTCCTTTCCCTCCTGGTTGGCAAGGAGCAGATGATGAATCTCCCGCTTCGTTACCCTTTCGGGCTGTTTGGGGCACTGAGAGCTAAATACTAGTGTTGTTATTCTCCTGATACATTTTCTCCATTAGAGCTCTCATATGCTCCATCGTAGCTTAAGTCCTATCTTCCATCATCACCTTCCCGTGTATCACAACCTTCAACTTTGGTACAGACCACAAGCCTGACTTCAAGTAGTTGCACCGCGTAAACAACTGTTTAGGATCTTGTTTCCACGCCGAACAGGCTATGTTTCCGATTCTGATAAGAGGATTTACATAATCCTTCGCCCTTCCTTCTTTCCACCAGTTTTGACTAGCCGCTTCACCTACATGAATGGATATCAACGAGTTAGCTCTTAACATGGACTCGACAAGTAATTCAGTATACAGCTAGTTCTATTGATGTTTACACTTCACTTTCCATTTCTTTTTTAATTGGAGGTTCAGAATTGGTTTCTCATTCTCCTAATTGCCGGATACGAAAACGAAATAATTCTCCCAATTGGCAAGTTTAGTCACGTCGGTTGCTAGTAACAGGTCAGCTAAACATACCTCAATTCCTAATAAGTGTATAAATAGTAGTTTAGGTATTAGATGGCAATATAGTTTGTGAGTAGGTACCTCTAATATAATTTCCCTATAAAAATTGACGAGACACAATATTATAAATGACATTCTTCGTTGGAAGATCCCGATATTTGGAAATATTGTTTCAAAACCAATTACAATAATTGTAAAAGGAAATAGTTATACTCATCTTTCGTGAATTTACATTGCGGCAAAACCAAAACTAGACAAAATGGTGGAAGGTAAGAGGAGTAAATCATCAATGGTCATATATGTAATGCGTTTATATATCATCAATGAGATAGTACTAACAATAAAAATATTGATAGATAAGGCGTCTGAACCTATATTAGATATCATCCGTCGGATAGTACTATAGTAGAACTATTGACAGATAAGGCATTCGAACCCAAGGACGGAGAAGCTGACAAGGTCCATGTCTTTGAGTCCAAGTTTTAATGTTGTTCAGAATGATCAATATGATAATATTGAAAGAATCACATGTAAACAGTTAATCAAATATATGGAAAATAATTAATCCCTTTAAAGATACATCTACAGACTAAACTTAAATGCATTTACCACATTTCCTGATACTGCTATCCATTAATCCAATCTTCGGTATTCCACAGTTCTTCGTTAGACTTCGAGATGTGTTCTAGAAATACCTGCAAAAGGTTGTTAGTGCTTTTAATCACAAAAAATGCGGCTTTCTTACTTAGGATTTAGTTTCGGCTGAAACAAACCTTAAACTAATTAAAACTCCAAATATTATTGCATACAATAATTTATTCAAAACTGAACAATTAAACAATTATACTTTCAACAAGAAAAAATTATCGTATTCATATTTTTCATACAAATCATAAATCCATGCCCTAATCAATGAAACATTTAATCCCAATTACATCAATTCTTAATAGTAAGAAAAATATGCATGATTTGATAATATATATACACATGTTTTACTATGTATCATAAGATGACTTCATCACTCTGATACCATTTGATGAATACTGAATGAATCACAACAAAACACTTTATCAATACGCGGCAAATAATTAACCCTTTTACAGATTCAGTTACAGAAGAAACTGAAATGAACTCACCATTTTTCCTAGTTATTGTGTCCATTAACCCAATATTTGGTAGTATATAATTCTTCCTTAGACTTTGATACTTGTTCTAGAAATACATGCAAAATGAAGTTAGTACTGATAGGTTCGGATGTAATTGGAACTGCCATTACACATATCCCGAACGGCAGTTCGGACAGATCAACAAAAATCCATAAATGACCAGTGAGATTAAGTGGATTGTGACTTAGCTTTGTACAAAACCATTTTTGTTCTTGGGCTTTGGAATTTGTAAGGCTGGCCTGAATCCAAGATCCGACCCGAATGATCCATAGGTCCAAAAACAAAAGTATAAATACCTCAACCAACCACATTAAATGGGTTAGAATTTTTCAAAGAATATTAACTACTAGCATACACCTCTATTATCTCTTTACCTTCTAATTAAAAATTTAATACCCAATTAATAAACTACATGCATAACCTTCGATTATAAATCATCCAAACTAGATTGGTGACCACGGTGGGAGGAGAAGGTGTATGAATAGCTTTATTCGAAACCAACAAGTAGAAATCATAATTCGGACATCATCAAAGCATAAATCTTGACATCCAAGATGTTCCACAACTTGAAATTAAAGGTGTAAGAGACAATAATGAGTACATTACTGTGTCTCATGTCAATCACAACACAAATGAAAGACAATTCATGCAGGATGAACGTGATCAGTTAAGGGCTGAAATTGAAGCTTTAAAAGCCCAAAAACAAGCTAAAAACAGTGAAGGAAACGTCTAATGCATGTGGTGTGTCTGTAAATGAGCATGATGACAGTGAACAGTCCCCAAAGGCGCATATTAAATCTAAAAGGACAAATTGAGCTAAACAAATTATGAGTGCATCAAATTCTTCTGATGGCTCATCTACTAATTTTGACGCTGATGAGTCTATTTCATCCAGTAGTGACGAAGCCGTCAAATAAAGAAATTGAGGCTTACTAAGAAATATTCAAGAAAAAAAGGATATGAGAGGCAAAATAATAAATAATAAAATTCAAGGAAAAATAAAGGGTGTGGCAAGTATCTTTACTACTCCTGATGAAGATACAGTATTTATCTGAAGTCATGATTGGAGACAATCCTCATTGTCCTCGAAAATACTCTCTGGACATCTTTCTCGACGATTTGACAGTTCCAAGATAAAGAAGTGTGATGGAATCAAAGATCCAGACAACCACCTCGAGCAGTTTTAAAAAATTATGATGAACTTTGATGACGATGACAAATTCTTATGTCGGGCTTTCTCAAAAATATTTAAAGGAAGTGCCCTAAAGTGGTATAACGGTCTCCCACAGGGATCTATAAAAAACTTTAATATGTTTTGGATGGCATTTAGAAGGCAATTTATGGGAATCAAGAAGCTCAAAGGGAAATATGATACTATTATCCATTGTGCCCAGGAGTCGAACGAATTATTAAAAGATTATATCAGTCGGTTTTTGAATACGAAGAATGGGTTATCTTATTGTTTTGAACAAATGGCTATCGCCTCTTGAAGACAAGGATTAAATCTGGGCATGTTAGATGATGCAGTAACTCGGAAGAAGGCGATGACTTAGGGAGGGTTGTTAAATCAAGTTGGAAAACAAATTATGATTGAAGAATCAAAGAATTCTAGAGTACCGAATCAGAAAAGGTCTGCTGCTAAAACATCAATTCCCCAAGCTACTACCCAATCTCAAGCTACGGTTAATTATAGGACAAAAAAGTATGGACATAGATCACATCAGCCTAGACAAAATATATCTAACCAAAACCAATAACCTAGACCCAAGAGGGGCGAATGGGTTTAGCATGAATGGTTTTCCAAACTGGGCGAAAATATGGCCAAGATATATGATAAAACTAGGAATGAGGTGCACTTTAGAAGGCCAACCCCAATTCAGTCTCCTAAAGAAAGTCGGAGTACTCGTTTCTGCAAATACCACAATGATGTGGGTCATGATACACATGACTGTATAGCTTTAAAATAAGAAGTATATAACCTCATTGAAAGAGTAAAATTGGATGCCTTTGTTCAAAGGAAAGGGGGCAGTAAACAAGATAATATCAACCCTTAACCCAACAACAATGCACCCCGAACAGCCTCACAAAACGGTCCAGGGAAACGTATGGGGCATTCAGTCAAGAAGACACCATGATGATTGTGGAAAGATTTGATGTAGACTTTTAGTATCTCAATCTTGATCCAGATCAGAATCAAATTGGGGTGATAAAAGATAAGGTTGCAATTGTTTCCGATCTGCGCAAATGTTTCGAATCATTGACCATTTTTTGGGAGACACTGCAACAGCTCCCTTAAGAAAAACATATGTTAACAGTTTGACAACTCAGTTGGATGACAAAATGTCCATACATTTTTACCAAGATCCTGCTTCATTCATTGTCTTTGATGAAGATGCTTTAAGAAATATTGTAGGCCAACATAAAGATGTTGTTATAATAGGGGCATCTATTTATGGGCAATGGTATACGTTGGGTCTTGGTCGATACGGGTAGTTCGGCAAATATATTGTTTTTTAATACTAATAGATATATAAATAACCCTTCAATTATCCAACATTCGAGAAGAACCATTATAGGCTTTACATGGAATTCTGCCGATGTCATCGGGGAATTGCTCCAACATCTTACAACGCCATATTCGGTAGATCTTGGCTTTCCAGGATGCATGTAGTGGCTTCCACTGTCCACCAATGTTTAAAATATGTTGTCGGATATCAGGTGGGTATTTTCTGAAGCAACCAGATAGCTCGTGAATGCTATGTTATTTCTCTTGCCTCAAATTCTTTGGATGCAACAAAAATTAACAAAGAATAGCAGTTAGTGGATCCTTCTGCCAATCAAAATAAAATAGATGATCTGAGGGAGGCCCTCAGTGTTGTAGTTCTAGTTGAAGAAGTTGAAATTTATTGCATGGCAGAAGGAAAAAGTGTAAGGGTTGGAGCCAAATTATTATTAATGTTAAAACAAAAATTATTATCTTTTTTATCTAACAATCTACATGGATTTGCATGGTGCAATGAAGATGTGACAGGAGTGCCAGCCAATGTGATTAGTCACAAAATATTAGTCCAATCTGATGTTGGACAAGTGGTACAGAGAATAAGGACTTTTTCTACAGAAAAATCTGAAGCGATTGTGCAAGAAGTAGATCGGTTAACTAGAATGGGGCATATTAAGGAGTCTTAATACCTGCTTTGGACAGCTAATCCAGTATCAGTCAAGAAAAAGAATGGGAAATGGTGTATGTGTATTGACTTCATAGATCTAAATAGAGATTTCCCTAAAGATCATTTTCCAGTGCCTCTGATGGACCAGCTCGTAGACTCTATGTCACGAAATAAGTTATTATCTTTTATGGATGCTTTCTCTGGGTATAATCAGATACGAATGGATTTGAACGATCAATATCATACCGATGAGTCCGAATTCGAAGTGCTCCCCGGAAGGGCAGTCCAAAGTACGTCTCCCCGTGAATTCAGACAGGCTCCAAGTATTTAATTCGAACAGGACTTTTTTACCGGGCAGATGATTTCGAACACTGTAAACTTAAGGCAATTCGAACTATGACTAAAGTACTAAAAAACCTAAACACTATCTGACTAAGCTATCTACACATCTGCTTAAAACTTATGGGTCTTTAAACATGACCCGGGTCCATTAAACTTGACCCGAAAGCCCATAAGGGCCCAAATTTCACACTATAAATGCCCAACCACCAGCATTAACTATGGGTAAGAAAAATTGACTGCTGTCAAGCTGCACAATTCTCTCTCCACCCTTAAAACACTGTGAAACACCTTTAAACACTGTTAAACACCCTCACGCCACCTTAAAACTCCACTTAAAATTACCAGCCTACCCTCAGGCAACTTTTATCCACACCATCATACTACTTTCATTACTAATAGGGGGCTTCATTGCTATAAGTTGATGTCATTTGGATTAAAGAGTGTTGGAGCTACTCATCAACGGTTGGTGAATAAGGCATTTGCCAACAAAATTGGCAGAAATATAAAGGTTTACATAGATGACGTAATGGTGAAAATCCCTAAGGAGGAATATCACATATCTGATCTCCAAGAACCATTTTCCAACCTAAAGGCTATCAACTTGAAATTAAACCCTGAAAATGTACATTCGGGGTCCGATCTGGTAAGTTTCTGAGATACATTATAAGTGAAAAAGGGATTCAGTATAATCCAGATCAGTTAAATGCTTTATTAGCCATGGATCCACCTCAGAATACTACATAATTCGAGATATTAAATGGAACATTAGCTACTTTAAATTGGTTTATTTCGAGATCATCGGACAAGTGCGCTCAGTTTTTCCAAGTTTTAAGGAATGTTAACAACTTAAATTGGTACCTATAATGTGATCAAGATTTCCTTGAAATCAAAAAAAATCTCTTCACCCAAGACATTGGTCAAGCCTATTCAAGAAAAGACACTTTATATGTAACTAGTTGTATCAGAGTATGCAGTAAGTGTTGTGCTAGTAAGAGAAGTGGATAATTACCCTCGTGCGGTGTATTATATAAGAAAGAGTTTATTAGAAGTTGAGAAAAATTACTTGAAGTTAGAAAAATTGGCATTAGCATTGGTGATAACAGCTAGAAAAAGGAGACCCTACTTTCAAGCACACCCTATCACGGTTCATACATCTTTTCCTTAAAAGAACGTGCTACAAAAGGATGATATATCAAGGAGAATAACTAAATGGTCAGTTGAGCTTGGAGACTATGATATCAATTTTGTACCTCAAACTGCAACGAAGGCTCAAGTTGTAGCTGATTTTTTGGTAGAATTTTATACTGAGAGACCTTATGAAGAAGCCCAGGGTAATAAGTCTAATAAATAGTGGGTAGTCCGAATAGATGGTGGATCTAGTACGACCGGTTGTGGAGCTGGGGGTTTGTTTAACTTCTCCTTATGGTGACACCATGTACCAATCCATATGCTTTGGTTTCAGAGCATCGCATAATGATTCAGAATATGATGCAGACATAGCTGGTTTGAGGTTAGCTCAATTATGTGGAGCAAAAAGGAGCAGTTTAGTAAGTGACTCTAAATTGCTTATTCATCAGGCTCAAGGGCAGTCTGAAACAAAAAAAGCTCGTTTGATAAAGTATCTACAAGTACTAAAGGAAATTTCCACAAGTTTTACAGTCATCCAATATGAACATATCCCTAGATCAAAAAACAGTATGGCAGATTCTTTAGCCACCATAGCTTACTCTGAAGCATACCATTGGATCGTTATGTAAGAATGTCTTTCAATTGACTCAATTCAAGGAAAAGAAGGTGAAATCGAAGAGAGTATGAACAAATCTAGCGTACAATCCAAAGATTGGAGATACAGAATCCAATAGTTTATTACCAATGGATTTTTACCTTCGGATAAGGTTTTGGATAAGAAAGTAAAATACAAGGGTTGTGGTTTTCTGATGTTGAGAGGAGTTCTTTATAAAAAAGTCTTTCAGCAGGCCTTTGTTGCGTTGCCATGGTTTTGAAGAATCTCAAAATATTTTATTTGAATTACACGATGGAGAGTGGTCAACACACTATGGTTATAAAACTTTAACCATCGGAGTTTTGTTAGCAGGATACTAGTGGCCTACTATAATGGTAGATATTAAGGATTTGGTCAGAGAATGTGATCTTTGTCAAAAATATGGAAACGAAATTTATGTGCCAGCAGTCCCCATGTAATCAGTATCCGAACCAATACCCTTTGATAGATGATCTAGATTTAGTTGGGCCTCTTTTTATGGCTTATGGTGGTTGTCAAACTGTAATTGTGGCCATAAACTATTTTTCTAACTGGATATAAGTTTCATCTTTATTTGGAACAACATCAAAGGCAGTAATAAAATTTACCCTCTCCAATATATGTTGTCGACTGGAAATTCCCAAACGCATTACTACATATAATGGTCCTCAGTTTGACAAAAAAGACATTGAGGCAATTTGTACCTCAAAAGGAATTCAACACAGCTTCTTTTCTCCTTTTCAACCTCAAGCCAATGGGAAGGTTGAGGTTGCTGGTCGGAAAATTTTAAAGGGTTTGAAAAATAATTTGGAAGGAGCATCGAGAAAATGGCCAAGTTATTTGCAAGAAGTATTATGGGCATACCGAACCACTCCTCATACAGCTACTCTGGAAACGCCTTTCGCTCTTTTTTATGGAATGGATGCAATTACACTTATATAAGCTACGTTGCCTTCATTCAGAATACAGAATTATTCCGAACAAGGTAATGACATGGTCGTGAGAAATCAATTCGATCTAATTGAAGAAAGAAGCGTGAAAGAACACTTGAGAACAACACATGGTCTAATGAGAAGCAGGTTTGCATCTAAATTTAAAAGAAGAGATTTACAAGGAGGGGATAAATTGTTAAGAAAAATGTTCTCACATACTAAAGAGAAACAATTCGAAAAAGCTAGCTCCAAATTGGGAAGGTCCATACATGGTATGTGAAAAAGTCAAGCAAGGGACATATAGACTTCAAGCCAAAGAAGGAAACTTTTTAAAGCATCCTTGGAGTATTGAGCATCTCACGTTATACTTCGAATAAAATTGTCTTGTAAATATTTACTTTGTTGTACTTCAATGTAAATATTTGGGGGGAATACTATTTCCTACTATGGTGGCGCGGGGAGGTTTTAATAAAGTGTTCGGATCCTATTCAATATACTATCCCTTGAATGTTTCAAGATTTGTTGTGGTTGTGATGGTGATTCGGATAAATTAAACACCCATTAAACACCTTGAAATATCTGTGAATGATTTGGATAAATTAAACACCCATTAAACACCTAGAAATGTCTGTGAATGGTTCGAATAAATTAAACACCAATTAAATATTTTTAGCTTCCATGTCGAATACTTCTGAATGGTTCGAACATATTAAATAAGGATTAAACGTTTGAAATACATGATTAATATTTACCATCTTGTAAGTATGGTCGAATTTTAATGAAAACATTAAAAAGACAAGGTAAAACATTAAATAAATGAAAGTAAAGATTGATAAGGGAAGGCAAATATAGGTGATTAATACGTATTTTATTCCACAAATGAGACCAAAGGTTTATATATTTAGTGGTTAAGGACCAAAGTAAAGCAAACATAAGATATAAAGGGCTCAAATGCTACACCCCAAAAGCTTGTCTTCAAATAGTTAAATAGGAGGGTGAGAAATCAACTTTTATGGTGGTAATTATGTAATTTTACTATCTACCTCATTTACTATATAAAGGACATTCCCTTTTGGGAAAAGGAGACAATGATTAGTCAATTATTGCTATATTTATTCATTTTGTCTCCTTTCCTTTCTAGTCTAAATTGATTTCACTATTCGTTGCAACTTCAAACGAATATTCTCTAGTCCGACCCTCTGCCACGAACATTTCCGCTTCTGAACTTCATTAAGGATTTTATGAGTTCATCAGTGGCGCCGTCTGTGGGAACCGTTTGGTACCCATAATTAATTTTTTAAAACCTTGAAAACTATATTCTGAAAAGAAATAGATATTGAAGCTCGCGGAGAGATCAAGACTAATCCGACGAGAGATCTAGTCGGTGTCGAGTCTGGTGACCATCTGATGGAAGCACAAGTCACGAACGAAGGTACTTCCCCAAATCGATATGCAAAAGAGCTCCTATAGGAATCATTCCCGGTCGCCAGATGAAAAAAGCTACTAGAAGACATCGAAAGGCTGAATGCGGAAAGGGATGCTATGATGGCAAGTTCCAAGAAGGTTAGATCTAAGGTCTGACAATAAAGGATAGAGGCTGATCAGACCCAAGATTCCGTTCAACCCAAAGAAAACCGGCGAAGGAAAAGTCGTCGATATTCTAAAAGGCGCGCCAGATCAGAGCAAAGATACGAGCCGTCCGAGTCTAGCAAATATACCTCTTTGAGTTCAGACAAGTCTTCCTCATCGGAAACAGATGCCAAATACAAAGTGGATCAAAGGCACAGAATTTGAGAACACACAAATACATTCATCGGACTAGTCGTAGATGGAAGGATTCAAGAAAGAAAGTTGACCACATCGTACAACGCCATCTTGGGAAGGTCGTGGTTGTCTAAGATGCACGTCGTGCCGTCTATGGTTCACCAATATTTAAAATATATGGTGGGCAGCAATGTGGGAATGGTAAGGTCAAGTCAGAAAATGGCAAGGGAATGCTACAAAGCGGCGCTGGCCCTCAAGTAGTTGAAGGGGGTCGGATCTAAAAAGGAATAGCAGTCAGAGGGGCCTCCTTCGGATTCCGATATTTTTGATGACTGGAGGGAGTCCCCTAGGTTCATGGTCCCTGATGAAGGCTTCGAGGATCATGCTTTAAGCCCTGGAAAAATTCTCAAGATAGGAACAAGACTATCCCAAGAGGTAAAAGAAAGCTTACTCAGATTTCTTTCAATCAAATTACATTTGTTTGCTTGGTGCACGGAAGATGTCACAGGGGTCCCAGAAGATATCATTTGTCGCAAGTTAGCTATACGGAACAGTGTTCAACCGATAATTCAAATGAGAAGATCTTTTTCCCAAGAGAAAACTGAAGCAATAATGGCGGAGGTACACCGTTTAACGAAAGTAGGCCACATCCGTAAATCACAAAATCCGTTGTGGATGGCCAATCCGGTCTTAGTGAAGAAGAAAAACGGTAAATGGCGGATGTGTGTAGATTTCACTGATCTGAATAGGGCTTGCCCTAAAGATCCTTTCCCGGTCCCAAGAATAGATCTACTGGTTGACTCGACGTCGAGAAATCGTTTATTGTCCTTTATGGACGCGTATGTTGGGTACAATCAAATCCAGATGGACCCGAGTGATCAGGAGAGCACGACTTTCATCACGGAAGGAGGCTGCACTACATCAGAGTGATGTCATTCGAAATAAAGAACACGAGGGCGACCTATCAACGTTTAGTGAACAAAGATTTTGAGAGTCATATCGTCAGAAATGTGGAAATCTATATTGATGACATGTTAGTTAAAAGTCCCAAAGATGAGGATCATTTAAGTGACTTGGAAGAAACCTTTGCTAATCTGGCCAAAATAAATCTAGAGTTGAACCTAGAAAAATGCACCTTTGGCGTAAGATCTGGAATTAGGCTACATAGTCAGTGAGCAAGGTATTGAAGCGGATCTGGTGCAGTTGAACGCTTGGTGTACCATGGATCGACCTAGAATGATCAAAGATATGCAAATTTTGACTGGAAGATTGGCTGCTTTAAACAGATTCATCTCGAGATCATCGGATAAATGCACACCCTTCTTCCAAGTACTAAGAAAATTAAATCGTTTCGATTGGACACAATAATTCTCGGATGCTTTTAACCACATAATACAACATCTTTCCTCCCCGGAAATCTTAACAAGGCCGCGCCCGGGTAAGAAGTTATTCATTTACATGGCAGTGTCCGATTTTGCAGTCAGCGCGGTTTTAATCTGAGAAGATTTGAACGTTTTGAGGCCAGTCTACTACGTGAGCAAAATTATTTTGGATGCAGAGAAACGGTACCTCAAGGTGGAAAAGTTAGCACTTGCACTAGTAACATCCGCTTACAAAATGAGGCCCTACTTCCAAGCTCATACAGTTGTAGTGCAAACATTTTTTCTTTTGAAAAACATGTTACAGAGGCCTGATGTGTCAGGAAGGATGACAAAGTGGTCGGTAGAGCTCGGAGATTTTGACATTGAATTCGAATCGTGAACTGCAATCAAAGCACAAGTGTTAGCCGATTTTTTGGTAGAGTTCCACTCTGACCGAGATGACATGGATGTTGATGAAGAAAAGTGTGACCCATAGTGGTTGGTCCGAACGGATGGGGGATCCAGTTTGTCTCATTGTGGAACGGGAGTTCAACTGACTTCCCCGAAAGGCATTGCGATCTACCAGGCGATTCGACTTAGATTCCATGCATCAAACAATGAGGCCGAATATGAAGCGGGTCATGTCGGGTTAAGACTTGCAAAGATTTGCGGAGCTAAACGAGTTAAATTAATTAGAAACTCCCAACTTTTGGTGAACCACGCTATGGGGTGGTCGGAAGCAAGAAAGGATCATTTAGTCAAGTATATGGGGGTCTTGATGGTTTGACCTTAGAGTTCGAGGACGTCAGGTTCGAACACGTTCATAGGGCAGAGAATTGAGTGGCTGATTCTTTGGCCAAGGTGTCTTACTCCGTGGAACACCCCTAGATAGTTACCCAAGAAAGTACGTCAATAATTAAAGGGTCTGAACCGATTGAAGGGAGCATCGACGCTTTCTAGATATCCACAGCTCTAGTAAAAGATTGGAGAAGCGAGATACAATTTTTCTTGGTCCATGACACGTTCCCAGTGGACAAAGTAATGACTAAAAGGATATGATTCAAAGTGTACGGCTACGTGGTATTGGGTGGAGTGTTGTATAAAAAATCCTTTAGCAGACCTCTGCTTCGTTGTTTAGAGAAAGATGAATCGCAGTTAATACTTTAAGATTTTCACGATGGGGAAAGATCCGCGCATTGTGGGTACCAAACACTATAATACGAAGAGTTCTTCTGGCTGGTTATTATTGGCCGACCATCTCAGCGGACACCAAGGAATTGGTTCAAAAATGAGATACCTGCCAGCGGTATGATAACTCAATCCATATGCCGGGGGTTCCCCTCGAGTCAATATCAGAATCTCTGCCATTCGATCGATGAGGAATCGACCTGGTCGGACCACTTCCTATGGTTTCAGGAAGGCGCCAAACGATCTTCGTCGTTGTGCACTACTTTTCTAAATGGGTAGAAGTTGAACCGTTAGCAGGAACAAGATAAAAAAGTGATTAAATTCATCATCTCCAACATCTGTTATCGTTTTGGTATACCTAAGAAGATTATGATGGACAACGGCCCACGGTTCGGCAACAGCGAAATGAGAGCTTTATGCGCGTCCAAAGGAATACAGCAATGTTTCTCAGCACCTTTCCATCCTCAAGAAAACGGCCAGGTCGAAGTAACCAATCGGATAATTTTGGATGGGTTGAGGAAGAATCTAGAGGGTAAAACAGGGAAGTGGCCAGACTACTTACAAGAAGTGTTATGGGCTTACAGGACTACTCCCCGGACCGCAACACATGAGTCACCCTTCGCACTTGTGTACGGAATGGATGTAGTAGTGCCATCATAAACTATTTTCCCATCTTACTGGCTGGGTGAGTATTCCGAGGATGGAAATGACAAAGGAAAGCGCACCGAGTTGGATCTGATAGAAGAAAAAATAAAGAATGGCACAATTAAATTCCTTGCACTATTAGACTCTAATGAGAAGTCGATATGCATCAAAGGTCTTTAGAAGAAAATCCGAGGTGGGCGACAAGGTCCTAAGAAAAGTCTTCACACACACGAAAGAAAAGAGACTCGGAAAACTCACACCAAATTGGGAAGGTCTGTACTCAGTAACAAAGAAGATAAAACCATGGACGTACATGCTAAAGGATAAAGAAGGGAGAGATCTTCCCCATCCATGGAACATTGAGCACCTAAAGGTTTACTTAGAGTGAATGTGTGACATGTAAATATTTTATTTATCAGTTTATGTAATTACCGTTGGCACACTCTTTCTTACCCTTATGGCGCAAGAAGGTTTTAATGAGGTGCCTAATTAACCAGCTTATATATTGAATTTCATTTCCCTTTTAAACGACTCGCAAAAGTTCATCTTTTTGAACTCAAAACGTACTCCAAAGAAGTTTGGACAAGAAATCTCATCTTTTTTAACTCAAAACATACTCTAAATAAGTTTGAACAGGAAAGTTTATCTTTTTGAACTCAAAACACGGTCCAAAAAAATTTGGACAGATAATTCAGTGTTGAATCATGAGTGGAAAATCATAAGACAAATCAAATTAAGGAAGAAATGTTTTAATCATACTAAAAATTATCTCATCATAAGCCCCCATAGTGGGGGGGAATCATACAAAAAAAATTGATTCTTAACAGGCTTAAGGAACAAACAGTCAAATGAGATGCCCAGCATATACTACTCGGAAGCAGAGTTCTCTTTACTACCTGCGGAGAAATCCGAATCCGACGACAAACTCTCAGAGTCCTCACTGGATTCTTGGTTCTCCACGGATACTCCGAGGGGAGGGGCGATGTTTTTCAATAACCCGGATCCAAAGAATACCAAGGTAAAGATCCGGGAACCTCTCATGCATCTCCATCACCATCGCAGACCTCGACTTGGCATCTCTTTCTTCAAGACGAGTAACGATCTTGGAAGCATATTTATCAAGGCGTTTCTTCTGCTCAGCTTCGAAGTTTTTCTTCAAACATTCATTTTCCGTTGATAACTTCTCAATGTCTGCAACTGTTTTCTCGAAGTATACCTTTATCTTGCAATAACCCTCAAGAAGGCCATCTACCGTCGTATCGCGCTCGGCGTCCTTAGCAATAAACTTCCCCCGTTCATCATCAAATTTTGTCTTCTCCTCGGAGAGTTCAGGTCCAAGAGAAGTAATGGTGGCCAAGCGGTCCTCAGAGGTTTACTTTTCTTTAGCAAGTTCATCCACGACCTCCTTCAGTCGGGAAGATACCTACGATGTCTTGGCTAGCTCATTAGTTAGCTCATTTACTTTCTTCTTTAACTCATCGAACCCGGAGGTCAAGGTCTCTACCTTGGAATATATCTTTGTTTGTTTGGCAAACTCATTGGTAAATTCCTTCACCTTGACTTTCAATTCAGCTACCTTAGAAGTTAAGGCTTTTACCTCATCCATTCTTTCAATAACTTCACCCTTGTAGCAGTCTTTGCGGTTGGCTTTGTGTTCAAGAAGGGCAGCAGAGCGAAGTAGTTTATTAACTCATTCGCAACATAATAATTTTCATATACATCGAAGTAAGCTGAGGCGGGGGAGGGATACCTTTGTTCATCGGAGTCATCTTCTTGAATTTTCCTTCGTTGGAGTACAAACTCACCGCCAGAGTCTGAGTCGACAACTGCGACCTTCTTTATCGGAGGAAGGCTCGGACAAGTAGTATTATCGCTCTCCTCTCCACTCTCAATGACCTTTTTCTTTTTCTCCTCAACAGTAAAGCTTCTCGGCCTCGTTGCACCAGTCCGACCGTGAGGCCTTACTTCAACTGCATGATCAGCTTCATTTGATTTGTTTTTCGGTTGAGAGGTCGGTGAAACAGCTTGAGGGCCAGAGGAGGCTTCCTGTTGAGGTTCTGATAGCGGTTCCACTTGAACTTCGTTTTGATACTCACCCTGAGCCTCTACTGGAAGACTACCCTATACTCATTTTTAGGGACTACCCTGAGCCTCATGTTGAGAACCCCCTTGAGCGCAAACCTTTCTTTCCTCGGGAGCATCACCTTCCGATTTGGCCTCTTCTTCTGTCTCCTCCTTTTCCTCTTCCTCGAGTTTTTCCGCATCTTGATGAATCAGAGCCCAGGCCTGAGTAGGGAGATAGACTGCATTGTCCAAGGATTCTAAGTGTTTGAGGACGTCATCACTTGGGGAAGGAACCATAATCTCAGAGGCGGACTTTTTCTCACTGATATCACATCGCCAAAGGTTACTCTTGGTGAAGTTCATGGGAAGGAAGCTTTGATGAAACTTATGATCCCAGTGTTCGTCTGCCCAAGCACTTAGCTTCTCAAAAATATATTTGCCTGCTTTAGCGTGATTTTTAAAGGACTTAGCAATCCTCTTCATGGGTGAAAAAGGAACAAAGTTAGGATATACCGAACCCGACGACTCGCAAACATTTAGTTTGGAATACTTACCATGACGGGTCCAATTCAGTGTCAACCGATGAGGAAGATCCTCAGAGTTTTCGAAGACAGTCTCCCATAACCCGGAGATGAATAAGAATTGTTGCTTCCACTTCTTGTCCACTTCCAAAAAATCGTTAATCACTTTAAGTTGCCTGGTAAAACCATGTGAGTAAAAGGGGTAGTGGGAATTATTAGCCACCCCCGAGACGGAGATAAGCTGCTCCATAGTAAAGGCGGTCTTAGAGAGTCTAGAGGCCATAATATAAGCCATGAGGGTGTACCACATATTGGCCCCGGCCTGGGAGGGACATAGTTTGATCAGATGGAAGTAGTCATCCAGGAGAGGATCAAGGGGTAGTCGAAGACCCCAGTTCATAAGCTCAGTATAGAGAACCAGTTCATTGTTCCGAACAGATAGCGGAGTTTCACCAACAGCGGGAAATCGGATTGTAATGTTCCTCGGAATACCTCCAATGATCTCTTAGTTTGACCTCCTCAGTCGGATGAAATTATTTTTACTTTACTCTATACAACGCCAAGAGGTGTTTAAACTAAATACCGCGAAGGTTTTTGCCTAAAATATCTTCTATATTCGAAGGCAAACCTGTGGTACGATTCTTTTTCTTTTTACCCTTCACAAAAAATGTATCACCGTGTTGAGGGGGGAGGACTAGTGGTAGGTTCTGAGGGTGTAACTAAAGTATCAATATCCGGCTCGGATAATCCGAGTGAAGGAACATCAACAGGAACAGCTCGAAGAAGCTTCGCTTCAACCACTGTCAGGTCAGGTTTCTCCTTGTCATCATCAGGATCATCGGAGGTCAGCAATGCAAGACTTCCGATTCGACCCTATCAGACTTTCATTAAGAAGCAAAAATGTCCGACCAAAGGGAAAAGTCTTCTGATCTGACCAGGGTCAAACAATAACTGCAGTCCACATCCAGAGACCTGCACATGGACTGGGGGCTACTGATAAGGGAAAGAAAATATAAGTGATTAATATATAATTTATTCCACAAATGAGACCAAGGTTTATATATTTAGTGGTTAAGGACCAAAGTAAAGAAAACATAAGATATAAAGGGGTCAAATGATACACCCCAAAAGCTTGTCTGTAAATAGTTAAATAGGGGGTGAGAAATCCACTTTTATGATAGTAATTATGTAATTTTACTATCTACCTCATTTACTATATAAAGGACATTCCCTTTTGGGAAAAGGGGTCAATGATTAATCAATTATTGCTACATTTATTCCTTTTGTCTCATTTCCTTTCTAGTAATAATTGATTTCACTATTTGGTGTCACTTCAAACGAATATTCTCTAGTCCGACCATCTCTCACGAACATTTCCGCTTCTAAACTTCACTAAGGATTTTCTGAGTTCATCAAAGATGACATGAAATATTGGTTGGATCATCAAAGATGTTTGATCCACTTTACAAAAAATGCATTGGCCATCCAAGGAATTTAGTTCACAAAAGGAAAACTAAATGAAACAAAAAAAATGCATTGGTCATTCAAGGAATTTAGTTCAAAGCATAAACTCAAAAATAAATTTACCTTAGGGTTCATTCCCTTTGGTTGTCTTCTCAGCATTATTTTTTCCTTCTCCTCTCTATCATTGCTTGAGCCCTCCTCAGCCTCGTCATCAGAGTCAGAATCATCCAAAGTGATGTTTATTTATCACTTTGAGCTGGATTATGATATGGAACTTCATCATCTGGCATAAAGGCCCACAACTTCCCAAGAGACCGATTAGGAAACGTTTCATGGAACAAAAGGACCATATCAGATTTAACGGATTCTTTCCTTCGTTTCATGGACTTCAACACCCTCTCAGTATATTCATTCTTGGCAACAGCTATATCTTGAGCTCCTGTGTTTTTCAAAGAGGTGATTTCATAATCTTTTTTCTTGAGAAGGTCTTGTAATTCATTTTTCTTTTTAGACAGTTGGTCATTGGTAGCCTTTTCCTTGGTTAATGATTCATTCAAGTTTTTAACTTCATGGGAGGTGGAAATTTGCAGTTCAGTATAATTGGTCTGTGTTTTTTCTCGATCATCTTTGGCTTGTTTCAACTCAATAGTTAGTTTTACTTTTTTCCTTCATTAAAGTTTCAACTTTGTTTTGTTCAGATGTAAGGGAGGCATTTAGGCTTTGATTCTCAGTTTTGAGAGAATTGGTATATTTTGTTTGAGCTCTAACTTGTCTTTCTAAGTCGACTATGGGCCTGATATAGCCTAAGAATGCATAGCCCAAGGTGTCATGCTCATCGGATACTTCAAAAGATTTACCGTCATGAATCACTACGTTGGCTATGCTAGGTGATTGAGGAAAGGTTCGGTCACAATAGTCTTTATTAAACTCACTAAATTATAAGTTCTCTATATCATCTAGGTTAAATTCGCCTCCAGCGGGAGGTTAGTCAGTAGTAAGGAACACTGGAGATGAAAGATCAACACGAACATATTCTTTAGTAGGAACTTTAGTAGGGTTTGCAGTAGACATGTTGAAAGGGATGATCTCAGTCGGAGTATGAACTCCGAACAGATAGCTACTTTTTTTTTCTTATCCTCCTTGTCACCACTACATGTCTGGCATCTCTTGAGTCTTTTTTTCTTCTTGTTCCCATTTTTCTTATTTTTTTTCTTAATTTAATCAAAGTGGCTCGGAGCCTTTTTCCTAACTAGTAGGATTAGTTTACCATCTTTTTCTTCAGTCTGTTTGAAAATTTCAGCAGCGTTGGGAGGGTCGGTGAACTCTTCCCAAGAAATCTCCCTAGTTGAGATTGTTCTCCATAGATGAGCTCTTATCATTTAGTTGTAGTGAAGCAATTGTGGAAACCAGCTTCGCAATTTTTCATGGCTCATTAGTTCAATTTAGTAAAGGTGGTTCGTCCCTCTTTCAAATGTTCTGAGAACATTTTTAAAAATACTTAAAAACAAATTCGATGTACGAGTTAATGTTAAAATTATCTGATGTAAAGATCGATATTAATACACATCGAAAAAAGTCATTAAATGTTTACTTGAGCTTTTCCAATGTCTGGTTAGCAAACTTGGATTCTCCTTTTTCTTGATTTTTCTACCATTCTCCCGAGCGTCACTGATATAGAGAAATTGACTTCTCTAAATCTTATCAGCTTCCAATAGGTCATTCACCACCTTGTAATCATTCCCCATGTTAAAATAGTATAAAGAGATATGATGGTTTCTACATAGGCTGGCCACAGCTGCAAACTGTTCCATGGGCATTAGGATTTTGGAAAGCCTTGAAGCAATGATGTTGGCTAATAACGTGTACCAAGCTTTGGGGCTTAACTGACTCGGACATAGCTTTAATAAATGAAAGTGTCTAACTATATCTCGGTACAAAGGAAACCGAAGGCCCCAGTTGAGCACTTCGGTGTATGCCACCAGCTCTCTAATTTTACTATCCATTGGAGTCTCATCAGGGATGGGAATTCTCACCTTGATGGACTCTGGAAAACCTCATTTCCTCCTTATCATATCCAACTCAGCAATATGGGTAAACACATAAGAAATTATTTAAAGTGCTAACAAGTACTTAACACTAACCTTGGAAACGTTGGGCCTTACTCGTCCTACGAGGAACTTCAGAAGTGGTTCAGAGTCAGGTTTCTGCACCACTTTATGCTCTTCCCGAACTGTACTAGTCTCCCCAGTATGTCCAAAGGTCTCTTAAGAGGTGTATGGCCTACTGCCTTCCATCGTTTCCTCCATTATTTTTTGCGCTTGATCTGATGATATGTGCTTACTATCTTCTTTCTCAATATGAGAAGATCCGATGGGAAAATTCGATGGTCGTGGATCTAAATTTGGCAGTGTTGGAGACATTACCATTGAAGGACCGTCTTTTGACTTTTTTTCCTCTTTAACAGGTGGATTTGTAGTTGTGGATTTGGATAGCCTAGTAACCCTTCGAGGTGGGATATCTCCAATATCTGAACCCATCGAAATGAAAGGGGACGGATTTTTACGACTGGTAACGGTTCTAGCCTAAAAGAAGGGTTTTCGTCTGGTTGTTTTGGTTGGTAAACTGGTGGTTCTGGTTGTTTTGTTTTATGAATTGGTGATTCTGATTTTCTCTGATCGTTCAAGATTTATTAAAGAAGGAGAAGATAAAATTTTCTTATGAACTACTATTGGTCTGCAAGAAGATGAACTCCTGTCTGGCTCTAATATCGTTTGTATAACTAATCCACCAGGCGAAGCAGGTAAACCGGCAGCGATTCTTGCTTCTTTTTTCTCTCTTTCCAATTCGGACAAGTTCAACCAGCCTTCTTTAATTAAGTTTGTTCTAATCGTGAACATAAATGTTTTGAGAAGGGTTAGAAATATTAAGAACAAACTGGGGACTTGAAGTTTATCTCTCTAGAAGTTAGATTCGAATTCTTTTCTCACTCTAAGAATGGAAATAGTAAAACAATCACAATTATTAAGGTAAGAAAATCACTTGAGTACTTTACCTAGGGGAGATGAACCGTTTGAAACATGATTAATGGGCTATTAACCCTAACCCATTAATTTTTGAAGGATATGTGCAGGTACCTAGGAAAACAATGGCTGAAAAGGTCTAATTAGAGATTGACACGTGTAAATGAAAGTTACTTGTTAAAGTTGACACCTTTGAGTTTCCTTGTAATGAAAAATCACTTCGAACTCTGATCGGTTTTGTTATACATTGGTTAGCTTTGTTAAAACAACTTTTGGAAGACCTAAATGGGCTACTTATAGGTTCGTATGTAATTGGAACTGTCATTACACATATTCCGGAGAGGCAGTTCGGACAGATCAACAAAATTCGATGAATGAACAGTGAGCTTAAGTGGAATGTGACTCAACTATGTACTAAACCATTTTTTGTCTTGGGCTTTGGAATCTTTAAGGTTGATTCGAATCCAAAATCTGACCTGAATGATCTATAGGTCCAAAAACAAAAGTATTAATACCCTAACCAACCACATTAAATGGGTTGAACTTTTTCTAAGAATATTAACTACTAGCACACACATTTCTTTTCTTTATACCTTCTACGTAAAAATTTAGTACTCAGTTGATAAACTATCTAAAATACCTTTCGATTAGAAATCATCCACACTAAGTACTTCTAGTCGTAAGGTTGTCGACTTTCTTATTTAGGTTTTGGTTCGATTGAAGGAATACGAAAGCCTTAGTCATTCTTATATGGGTGACTACAACTTAAAACCCTAAGCTGTAAAACTTCATTAACATTTACCGTCTTGTAATTGGGGACCAAAACCTAATAAACTGAATTTTTTAATTTACTCATTAAATTATTAGTTCAGACTTAAGTATTATTATTTGAAATTCAACTCTTCATATTGCCTGTATCTAACCCGATTACCATAAGTAATCGATGTGATTACTTTTATTATTAAAGTACCTTATGACAATGACTACAAATGTATTTAGCATACCGATTCATAAATATTTCAATACCGTATGCTCTTCCAACCGAGGTCAATCATTTCCGGTCTATTTCAAAGTTCTCAGAGGCCATTCCACTATACTGACCCGACTTCTAATCTGATGCGAAATTCCCTTCTTCAAAAGATTGTCTTTTTCCTAAAGAAAGTTTTGATGACCGATAGTTTTAATGAGACAAATTAAATCAAATACTCTACAAATTAATCTAACAAATAAAAAAGAATAACATATCTTTCTGTGAAAAGCTCGGCTAAAAACGTTTTTAAGTCACCGGTGTTTGAACTTATTTCATTTGTGTCACTAAGGTTCTTTCGTCCCCAAAATGAATCAATGTTATTTAAAAATGTTGCATTTTGGTCCTCGATCTTGATCCTTTCGGTTAGAGTCTTGAATGACCTCTCCCACCTACTCTGTTGGTTTCTCTAGTCGGGCTCTGATATGAAAACTACCGGAGCCAAAATTGTTTGGGAAAAGCTCACTGTGCCCTAGGAGGATGGTGGCCTTGGGATTCCAAACTTAAAAATTTAGAATCAAGCGGCTGTCCTAAAATTCACTTGGTCTATTTTAACCAAAAACTGAAACTCTATTTGGACGAATTGGATTCTCATGGAAAAGATTAAAAATAAAAGCTTTTGGAATCTTCATACCCCTCCAATGCCAACGAGTTGGCGTAAGATTCTAAAAGTTCGGAGCCAGGCTGCGGGCCTTTATAGAGTTCAAGTGGGCAATGGTATTTACACTTCGATCTGGTTTGATTCTTGGATCTTCCCTCACGTACTTAATTAAACTTTTCGAAAGCAACATTACCAATCTGGCCCGTTTTCGGAACATCTCCAGAGTGGCTGACCTCAACTCTAATGGTAGATGGGTCTGGCCTTCACATGCAAGGGCGTCAAATCATCGAATACAACACTACCTTACCGACATTAGGAATTCCCTCAGCACTCTCCCCCATGTCTCGGATTCCGAAGATATTTTCCTTTGCATTCCCAACAAGTCAAAACCTCATTTCACTATCAGTAGTACCTACACCGCACTTCATCCGATCAAGGAATAAAGTTATTTGGGCCTCTCTTATCTGGAACAAATGCTCTGTCGCTTGAGACTCATTCATTGCTTGGTTGGATGTCAAAAACAAAATTAATACTCGCAATAAGCTTATTGGGTAGGGTCTGGATACGCCCCCGGATTACGTCACTTGCATTGGTTGTCCTGAAACCATTGAACACCTCCAAGCTCATTGCCCCTTCTCCGCCTCCATTTGGGATGCCATATCTCGTAAGTTCCATGTGAACTCTACCCCTTTCTCTTGGGGTTCCTGGATTGAGGAAGCTAGTACCTGGAATCCTTCAGGTAATGGTTTGACCTATAGATGGAAAACCGTCTTCTACGCAACTATCTACTACATCTGGTCCGAAAAAAACGCTCGGATCTTAAAAATAAACATTCGCTTGGCTCGAGCATCGCCAACCGCATCTTTTCTGACCTTCGCTACGGTTAGTACGACACAAAGATCAAATTCCCTTTGTAACATATTTGTTTCTCATCTATAATCATTTTTAGTACATTTAGATTCCGACTGTTACAGGATCCTTTAAACCATGAGTCTCTCCTGTACTTTAATTTATATATATCTTTTTATATAAAAAAGAATTATTATTTTATTATTGCATTCTATTCTAAATATTTGAATTTGTACGAATACGGTGACCGAACCTTTTATAATTTTATGCGATATCGTTCTTAAAATTTCAATAATAATATTTTAAAATTATTATTTATTTTTAATATTTAAAATATCATGAGTTTACATGTTTTAATTAAATTAATAAAGTAAAATACTTGAACGCATATATGATGTTAAGTTTCTAAAAAATTATATATGTACTGAGAAAATCATAATTTAAAATTTAGATTTTCATTTAAATCTTAATTTAAAATTTATAGTTTAAATTATACCATAATGTTTTTATAGTTTTAATTTACCAGAACATAAACAATATAATATACAAATAATTTTATAGTTTTTCTAATTTTAATTTTTAAAGGTTCGTATCTTTTAAACTGTAATTCGAAAAAAGAGTCCGAAAATATCACTGGTTTTGTTTTTTTAAGACAAACAAAACTACAGTAGAAACTCGATAGATTGATACTTGATTATTGAATAAATTGTCTAAGATAATATTTTTGGTCGGTCCTGACTCGGGGATAGTGTGCCAAATAAATAATTCGCTAAAATTATAAGATAATACATTTTTGATAATTTCTTTAGACCCCATATAAGATATAAATTAATAATTCCTTATATATAGAATATTACATCAATGATTTATGAAGGTTTCTTTAAAAATGACTCAGTTGTCTTTTGTTTTTTTGTTGAAATCAATTCTCCCTTGAATCTCGTCTCTAATTTTCCTTATCATGGTAAGAATTTCTTTTGTTGTTTTCTCATAGCTCAACAAGAAATTGTTCAATGTGATTGCCTTTTTAATAGCTTCGTTTCGCAAAGGGGGCTCCATTGTAGAACTCAATTGTCTGTTGTTTTCTCTTAAAGGTGTGTATTTTTTCACACATTTAAGATGAGAAGCTATGTTGTGTGTATGATTTGTTTGTCTTAACCTATTTTGATCTTGTATTTATATAGAAAATATTTTTAATGTTCATAAAGTGATACATTGAACACAAGAAGCATAATAAGGTGGAAGATTGAAGGTTTGTTTCAAATTTGACCCTTTATTTGATATACATGCATTGTATACTATACAATAATTAAGTGCAAGCTTGAAAGGTGTTTGTAAAGTAAGTATTTTACTATAAATTAATAAAATATTAATTAATTTATAAATTATAAATTATTAATTTATCGATTAATTAATAACTATTTCAATTAATAAATTTTGGTGGTCCCAAGTGTATTATTTTATAAAGTTTCTACTATATTACCATTCATGATATGTTTTGATTTTTTTTAAATATATATTTTACACACTTTCTCAGTTATATGGTTTCGCATCTATCAAAATAAAAAAAGTTTCGCATCTATCGAAACAAAGAGGTTTCTCATCTAGCAAAATAAAGAAGGCTTCACATCTATCATAATAAAGAAGGTTTCGCATCTATCAAAATAAAGAAGGTTTCGCATCTAGCGGAATAAAGAAGGTTCAAATCTAGCACAACAAAACATGTTTGGCATCTATCATATCGAAGAAGGTTTCGCATCTTCTTCGCGAAACCCCTATAAATTTTAAAACTTTAAAAGTCTGTATCTTTTAAACCGTAACTCAAAAAAATCCAAAAATACCAGTGGTTTTGTTTCTTTAAGACGAACAAAACTAGTATACTCATGATACGTTTTGAATTTTTTTTAAAGAACAAATAGTGTTTTGCATCTATCAAAGACGTGTTTTGCATCTACCATTACAGAAAAATTACACGTTTCGCAACGATCAGTAGGTACAAATACAAACGTTTCGCATCTATCACAAAATATGTTTTGCATCTATCAGTGAAGAAACTAATATAGAGTTGTTTTATTCACGTCGAAAGAGAAAAAAAATTGGCGAAAAGGTGAAGAATGGGTCTAAAAGCCTTTTATATTATATAGTATGGGTATTTAGAGTATTAGTGGGTCTTCAATGGTAAATATTTGACTAAAACAGGTCTTTCTTGGAGATTAATGAAAATATGAGTCTTAGATGGATAATACTTTGGGTATTGGGTCTTAAATGGTACTTTATCCATAATAAAAATTAACTATAATACTATTGGTTTTATTTTTTATGACAAACAAAACTAGATCGATAAAAGATATGTTCTTTGTTTTTTTACTACATTTGGTTGTGAAATTAAGAGTAATCGGGTTGCGTAATTAGTCTCGTTCTTTTTTAAGATGTCAAATCTATAAAACCATAACCTCAACAAAATCCAAAAAAAATATTATTAGTTTTGTTTTTCTAAGTTGAACAAAACTAGATCCGTAAAAAGAATTATTGCATTCGGTTGCAAAATTATGAATAGTCTTGTTGCGAAATTAATATGGGAAAAACAAATATGTTCCGGTTCTATAATTTAGAGTAATTTGATTGCGAAATAAGAACAAAACAATATC
Organism: Limnanthes douglasii subsp. nivea; assembly: GCA_036936605.1. Classification (NCBI taxonomy): domain Eukaryota; kingdom Viridiplantae; phylum Streptophyta; class Magnoliopsida; order Brassicales; family Limnanthaceae; genus Limnanthes; species Limnanthes douglasii. The sequence continues at coordinate 172,340,652 of JAUPFV010000004.1, read as the reverse complement.
ATCACCCATAAAAATTCCATTTTATTCATCTTTAAGAAAAAATCTATATTTTTTTAATATTAATTTTTGAGTCAGAATTTAAAAAATACAAAGTTAAAAAAAGTTAAAAATAACTAATAACCTACTAATTAAATAATTAAAAACTTCTTTGTGGAAATCTGAATTAATAGTTATTATTTTTCAAATTCCAAAAAATGTTTATGAAAGTTTTGATTTTGGAGAGTGTTTTTATTTGGAAATTTCGAGTAGCAGAAAAAGGAATTGTTATATCCCTCTGCATGAGGGGGCTTCGTCAGTAATAATTTACCATTAATTATATCCCTTTATCGTAAATATTAGGTTCTTAGTGAAATTACATATAATAGTGATGAATTATTATTCGTATGTGATAATTTAAAGCTAAATAAATATAGTTCCGACAAATATAGTTGAAAAATTATGCTTTCGATCCTTTTTTTTCAAATGCTTTTTTTAGTGTAATTTATCTTCTAATATGTATTTGGAGACTATTGCATTATAATTATAATGGTGTTTACTTTGTTCGGATTTATTCTGAAAGAAAACTAAATAAATATAATTAATCTTATTTGAATTATACAAAAGTAATAATTAATGACAAGATTATAGAAAGTTGTCCCAAAAGTAAAGTCTTATCATTCAATTTCCAAATTTGAAAATATACAGTCTCATCTTTTTTTCTTTTTATTTTATCCATCTTGCTGTACACTAAGTAGTTCGACTAACATAAAATTTGAAAACACCAGAATCATAGTAATTAGACTTCAAATCTTTACCTTGATTCTTATTTAGGAATAAGCTACCAATATTCTCAATCACAAACCAACTATAGCATGATTTAATTAGAGGTTACAATCATCGCCATCATATTCGCAGTTACAGGATGTAGTAGATAGACATTTAGCAATGTAGAACTCTTTGTAATGTGTTGTTGCGCAAACCTTCAGACAACTTTTGTAATTACAATTCTTTAGTGGAAATGTTTTATTGCACAAAGGTTTCTCTGTCTCTCCCTCGGCAAACAAACCTAAAATAAAGAATTAGTAACAAAAGTTAGTACCCTAAATATTAAAACAAAATGAAAACTATTATGTATGTATAAATTGAATTTTTATTTTTTGAACGGAAATGGAGAAAGAAACCTGCCGGAGCCGAAGCGACTAGCAAAAACACCATAAATAGAACAATGAACTTCATTGTATTCAGCAACTTAGATGGAGGAAAATATCAAGATATCCTTTGAAGGTTGGTATAGTTCTATCATTTGTATCTGTCTTATATAATATATTGGACATCAATCAAATCTTGAGTAATAAGTAAAATGATATTTTAGAATAAAAGTGTATAAAACTTTAAAGATTGGGATAGTATTTGACTAAAATGTTACAGTTCATAGCGTGGTTTAAAAAAAAGCATTCATATATTATCTAATTAAACCATATTAACAAAAGGTAAAATTTATAAATAGGTATGGCATATTTCCCGCTAAACATAATAGGTGTATACAAAATATATTTAGAATAAAGAGCATATAAAACTTTATAACATTGGGATCATTTTTTACTAAAATCTTACAGTTTTTTTTTTTGAAAAATCTTACAGTTTGTAACGTGCTTGAACGAAACCTTTAATATAAAATATATTATCTAATTAAACTATTTTACACTTTCAATTAAAAAACGTATATTTTTGTATAATTAGTGTGATCAGGTTGTTTTCGTTCCCGGTTCTAAATGAAAAAGAAAATTAGTTTCTTTTTAGTTCTTTTCTACTTTTAAAGTTAAAAAAAAAATTATTTCCTCGTGTTTTTGTATTTTAACTTTTTTGTATTTTTTAAAGTTTTTACACCTTTTTTTTGTTATGGTTAGTAACATTGATAAATTTAAATATATACTAAAATATGTGAAATTATAATTTCATAATTTCAATAACTTGTAATTTTGCGTATGTAGCTATTTATTATTTCGTAAATTTTAGCATGTCGTATTTTTTAAATTAATTTATAAATTTTTGTTAATTTTTACACATTTTACAACTTTTTAGAGTCACATAAGTCATGTTTATATGTTGTTATTTGATGTTTTATCAATTTATTTTGAATTACTTTTCACGATCTATATATTTGCGCAGTAAATGATGAGATCTTCGTGTGTTCTTCGCTGTTTTTTGGATTTCTTCGCTGTTTTTTGGATTTTCGTAATTTCATTGCAAATGTTTTTGGCAACACATAGATTTGCACTAAGTTATAATGTGTTTGTGCTTTTTTTTGTTTTCGGAAATTATTATGAATTATTTTTTTTAACTCGTGGACTTGCAGTAGGTTGATACATTTTTTATATTGTTTTATTTATTTATATTTTCTCAATTTATTTTGAATTGTTTTGTAAACTCGTGGAGTTATAGTAGGTTGAGACCTGTTTTCTGTGTATTATGTGTGTTTTTGCAACTTCTTTTAAATTTTTGTTAACATCTCGTGAACTTACAACAAGTTGAGACATGTTTGTATGTTTTGTTTTATGTTCTAGTAACTAATTTTGAACTATTTTATGCAACTCGTATACTTGCACTAGGTTACGACCTTCTTGTGTTGCTTTTTATTTTCATATTAGAGGTGCTAACTTTGAGGAAATTAATGAAGATGACATAGATTAGTGAATAATACATCCAAACTGCTATAAATCCACTACTTTACATTTTTTCACCACTGCATACCGCTACATAGATAACTTACCTTCTCTTATTAAAAAGTAGGTTATGGTAATAAAAAATCATCATAATATATTCTTGCAAAAAATGTTTTAGTTTTGAAAGAAACTTGTATGATCACATTGTATTTCCATTTTTCACAAGTAATACATTCGCAAGTTGATAAGGGTATATTGCATTACGACGTATTACATTATATACGAGAAAAAATTAAGAGGATAAAGATAGACCGATACTTAACGATAAAATGTAATATATAATATAATAGAACTGATTATGACGAGTTACAAATGATATATGTTAAACAATGAAGTTAATTATAACGAGCTACATAAAATGTGTTTAAGGCGAGCTTAAGGAGGATGTGAAGAAATGAAAAAGGAAATATGTACAAGAGGCTAAAAATCTAATGAAGATGAGAATAAAGTAAGATAAACGTAATCATAGACTAAAGTGTAAGTGAAAAATAACAAGAGTTAAGTAAGAAAAGTACACTTATTGTCGGGCTAAAATGAAGAATATAAGTAATGTAAAGTCTTGGTACCAATTAAGTAAAGGAAATAAAAAGGTTTTAGAAGATAGAAGATGGTTCAAGAAAATTTTAGCTTCTTCTGACACTATTACTTAAATACCATATGCATCTAGAGGAAATATTAGTTATATTTGTAATAACTTAAATCTTATATAATTTCCACATTTCCATATTTACACGAGTCATTCATATATTCATTTGTATCTTTGTAAAGTTCTATAAATAGGATTGTAAACTTTCATTTGAGGGTTGGTTATGTTATATTCTAGTCGAAGGGTATTTAGATGTTGTCTTTAATTTTAAGTGATGATAGAGAGATAATAAAGGTGCTTCTATTAAGCAGAGAGATAAAATGTTATAACTCATTAAATGTTGTTCTTTGGATTATTTATAGGACAATTTGGATCCATGGGCCAATCGGATCGGGTCGTTGTATGAGTTTAAAATCTCTCCTAAGATAAATCTAATCCTAGACTCCAACGAAATCCAACCCTATCAAGGGTGATTGATTTCGTATTAATAAAAAAATTAATTGTTTCACTTTAATTATTGAGTTGTTTAATCCTTAATTCCATTAGCATTTACATTGATGAGGTTTTATCACATCATATTTTTGGCATTGTTCATGGAAAATCCTTTACAAAGTGCCAAACCGAAAATATGGTGATGACTCACTCAAAGATAGATAAAGACATGTCTCGTGGATAGTTGTTCCATAGTTCTTTGTCTCTTGTTCTAGTAAATTCTAATATTATTTCTCCAATTTGCGGATATACTAAGGTATAAGATAACCGTAGATCTCCAGTTGTTAATGTAAAAAATATTAACATTACTTTTCCAGCTTATGGGAAGAATTAAATATGAAGTAAGGGTAGATCTCTGATTGTTAATGGAAGAAATCATCCGCTAACTTGAAAGAATAATGAAATATGAGGTAATTATTTAGTGATTTTAATGTATCCTCAAGCTTTTGTATCTTCAACATAAGGTAATGTGTTTGTAGTGAAGGAAATTATCAAGTGCATATTGATTTGACCACTCTAGGAATACAGCTAAACGGATTTTGTATAGAATATATACATACGTAGGGAGTGGGGATTCATAAGAAGATCATAAATATTTATCAAAGTTGAAGAAACAAGACGACGTGGAATTATGTTAAGTAAAGTTTAGCACTACTTACAAAATAAAATTGATGTGAATAAAAGGTTCACACTGAAGAATTCAGAAATAGCTAGAGGGTAATTTTGTGTTACGAGAATCTTTTAGTGTCAAAATAGTCTTTAAGTTCTTTGTTAAGGAGCCTTTTTAGAGAGAGAAAGTGAGAGCAAGATTAAGTAGAGAGAGAAAGTAATATTATATTAATCCTGGAATCCATAAAGTGTGTGGTCCTTTTATAGTACAATTATAGATCCCACACGCTTTAATTCCTACTTATTACATCTTTGGTCCCTATATCTTTCCACCTTTTTATAATAACTAATTCTATTGTATTCTTTACAATTCTCCCCTAATATAACTTCTTTATAATTCTCTCATAATAAAAATACTTCTTTATAATTTTGCCATACGTCTTTTATTCTCCCTCATCAGTAGCCCCCCAGTCCTAGTAAAAATATTTTTGCAAGGACTGTGAAGACACCTCCGCTGTTCATTTCAATCCTCCTCGGAAATTTGTTTTCTCGAATATCTTCTCCTCGGAGAATTCCTCTTCAAATGCAAGATTTCTCCTCGAAAAATGCACTTTCTTGGATGTTTTCTCTTCGAATAATTCCTCTTCAAAATGCAAAATTTCTCCTCGAAAAAGCACTTTCTTGAACAATGTTTTAAATACCACATGTCTCTTCGAATGAAAATTATTTTTCCAACAAATGTATCCTTCGAATACAGAATACCTTTTACGTCATACTAATCAGTAGCCCCCCAATCCTTGCAATGTTTTAGCAAGACTTGAACCAGGCCTCGTCAATATCGTTCATCGGAATTAACTTTATCAGCACACCATAGCCTCCAATACTAGGCTAATAGATTGCAAGGATTGGATAAAAAACCTATGACGTCAACAGTCGTAAATCTTTGTCAGCAAATCTTTTTAGAGATCTTTTCCTATTCCCAAGACGTTGTATCATTAGATTTTCTCTGCATCTTCTCCCGCATTTTTTTAATCAACAAACTTGCACCTACGTTACCCATAATGCCCCTAGGGAAACAAAAGAAAATGTCCCAATGCCTAACTTACCCTAAAAGCCCATTGTTCTCTATAAATACTGATCTCCTTCATTGGTATTCCAACCTTTTCACCCTAAAATTTCTAGAGAGAGAAAGCTGGCTTATAAACCTCGTCGGATTCCAGAGTGGCTTCTTATTAGCGAAAAAGTCAAAGAGAAAGTTGCAGCTGGTAAATACATTGAGCCTCAACCCCAACCTATTGTCACTACGTTTTACGGTTCGTGGCCTCCTCTAGAAAACTCTGCTGCCATTATTCCCCTCGAAATATCGCAACACAATCAAATTTCTGATCTCAACCCCCTCAAATTGATGAGTAAAGATAAGCACCACAAGCACTCGTCTGGGAAAAGGAAAAGACACCATAAAGAGAGAGAAAATTCGGAGGAGCGCAAACATACCAAAGGGACTCCTTCGGATACTCCAGAACCCCCTATAACTTTGGTGGTTGATAACCCTCTTCCGAAGACCGACAATTTTGGGTCAAGCCTGCCAGTCACCCCTTCAATAATGACAACCGGGAGCCCGCGATTCTCTCCGGGAAAAACCACCATTACCGAAGACGAAGTGCAGGCAATGAGAAACAAAGCCTTGGCTGCCAAGGGAAAGGCAATCGCCTCTAGATAATCCTGATCCATCAACTCAATCGATTCCTATTGTTGATCAGAGAAAAGTCATCGAAATTCTCTCAGAGTCGTCTAGTCAAAGGCCCATCGCTCCTCCAACAAAATCCGAAGAGCAAGCTAGCTGGATTGCCCCCAAATCTAAAGGAGACATTCCGCTTCCCTTGGAACTTAATGCCATCGCAGGCAACAATATTCGAGGGATCGAGAACAAACATATGGTTGCTCTGAACAACATATCCTACAAGTAATTTTTTCCTTCAGAGGAAACTATGCTGAGGACCCTGTGGTGCATTCCTTCGTATATTGACATTAGGTTCCCCTTGGAAGGTGAGACTCCTTTATTAGTGAGGGATAATGAGCTTGTTGTCTATACTGAAATTATGAATTGGGGACTAAGATTTCCTTTAGACCCATTTTTTATTGAATATTTTGCCAAGATTGACATATGCCCTTCACAAGCCGGTCCCAATATGTGGTTCACACTGATGGCATGCATCATAGCTTCGAGAATTTCAGGCCAAGAAGTTTCCTTGGAAGAGCTCATCGGACTATCTATCCTAGCCAGAAATCCGTTCTTCCCTTTTTACTCATTGACTTTTGGTCGAAGACAAAAACTTTTAAAGGACTTGCTAGAGGCTGACAAGAAGTGGAGGCAGCAATTCATCTACTTTTCAGGCCATTGGGAGACAGGCTCAGAGTCAACCCCTTCGAATTCTCACAAGCTATCCCTCTTGTGGACCAACAAATGTAAGTCTATGAACTGTTTAATTTACATTGACTTCTCGAATAATTAGGTTCTAACTTAAGGTCTTTGTAGCTATGACTGGTGTCTCAAAACCATACGCAGACTATGTGGAGAGTGCCACCGCCATCTTCACCAAACTGAGCGAATGGGTCAAAGAACACTGGGAAAATAGATTATGTTTGTGCTTTATGAACAACAACTTAGCCATGAGTCGACTTTGGAGGTTAAACCCCCTTGACTAGTTGACCCTGAAAGAACTGATGACTCACCCCCCTCTCAAGAAGAAGTTCTAGAGCGAGTGACTAAGAAGGATATAGTAATTTATCTTCTGAAGCATTCTCGTGCTAAAAGTCATTTGGGTGGATCCGACGAGGAGGTTTCCACAAAAGACCTTCAGTCAGACACTGAAGGGTTAGTTACTAATGAAGAGCCACCCGCATCGGCCAACACTGTCGCACCTAGTTCAATTTCCCCTCCAAAGAAATCAGTCCACATTTCCAAGAAAAAAGATCCCAAGATAAAAGAAAAGAAGAAAAAGGTTGTCTTGGAGGCTATCCAATAATTATCCGAAGATGGTAAAACACAAGATGATGGTCAAGAAACTGTTTAAGGCACAGAGCCCCAGGATGTTGTCTAGGAGGTGTCAAGTGGGCCAGAAAAAGAAATCAGAGAAAATTCTAGTCCAACACCCAATTCTCCTCTTACCCAAGCTTTAAATCCTTCTCATTTTGACGACACTCCCACAGTAGCACCACTCCCAATTCCCCGAAGCCATCCTACTCAGAACGTTGATCTTAATATTCTAAAGGGGGAGACTTCGGATTATGATCCCATAGTACTAAGCTCACCCTCCAATTCCTTCGAAATTCCTGAGCACGATGAATTCTCATTAAGTCTTCGCAACCTTCTTCATTCTTATGTCATCATGGGATGAAGAATGCAGCATCTGGAAGACCAAAAATCATTACAACTTCAAGGCACCGCTTGCCTCCTCGCAACTTGAAGAGGTAAAGAAACAATATGCCATTGTTGAAAGTCAAGCAGATGCACTTTACGAGAGACTGTAAGCCTCATAAAATTACGTCATTATTCTCGAGAGATGCTGCCAAGAAGAAAGAGACCTCTACCAAAATAAAACAGAGGCTCAAGAAAAACTCTTGACAGAACTTCAAAAGGCTCACCAACTGGCGTTCAAAGGTTTTAAAGACTGTTGTGATGATTATGAGAAAGTTACGGAGTACAGAAAGAAGTTGGTGAAGCGAATCAAAGATTTTCCTCCGCAAGTTGAGGAGGAGAAGGAAAAATTCGTGAATGCTTATGTGGCTAAGTGTACAGATAACCTTAACGCACAAGATGCTACAGTTCGAACAAGGCTAATGACCCAAATTCATGCAGAACACCCTCAGTATGACTTGGGGAGTTTTTGGAAGCTTGTCGCCCCCGACCTTCTCCCTCCTAACATTGTGGTGAGTGATAGCAAAGCGTCAGACTCAGAGGAGAGTAACTCCTCAAAAAATTCTGATTAAGGAAAAAATGTTAGTCTTGTGTGGCAATTTTTGTGTATAAGTCCTTGTAAGGCAATTTTTGTAACCCATCTGATGTTCTCCGAGGAGCATTTTATAACTTGTAACTCCTCGAATTTTTGTGTAAGCCACTTTGTTGAAATGAAAATTTTATAACTTGTTAATCTCCATGTTTCTCATATGAAAAAATAAGTGTGCCAACTTGCGTTGAATGGTTACTTTTGTACCGATTTGCATCGTAATATTCAGTATATGCTGCGCTAAGGCTAGCTAGGAAAAAATAATTCGAGGTACCAAAAAGTTATCACAAAAAGAATTGTGAAGCGAGAAATATCGTTTCACAAAGAATAGTCCAAGGCATGAGATATTGCCTCATAAAGACTAGTTCGAGGCACAAAATATGGTCTCCAAAAGAATAGTACGAGGCAAAAAATGCAGTTGTATTGATTAGCTCATAGTGGCACCTCATTAAAACCTTCATGTGCCTAACAGGGTAGGAAAGAGTGTGCCTTCGTTGTTTTTGTAAACCTGGAAATACACAAAAAAAAAATTACATGCTAACGTGTTCCTCATTCAAGATACAATTTTAAGTGTTCGATATTCCATGGATGTCTAAGACTTCGCCCTTCCTTGTCTTTTAATCGATACGTTTCCTGCTTTACTTTCTCCGTTATCTCATAAGGGCCTTCCCAATTTGGCCCCAACTTCCCAAGACTCTTCTCTTTAGTATGCAGAAAAACTTTGCGTAATACATTGTCCCCCACTTTGAAATCTCTTTGCTTTACTGTAGAGGCATACCTACTCCTCATTAACGTTTGATAGTGCAAGGACTTCAACTGTGAACGTCGTCTTTTTTCTTCCACCAAATCCAATTCCAAGGCTCTGCTTTGATCGTTCAAATTTTCTGTATAAGCTGTCACTCGATATGATAGGAAAACAATCTCAGAAGGGACAACTGCATCCATACCATACACTAATGCAAATGGAGATGTGGCAGTTACAGTTCGAGGCGTTGTTCTATAGGCCCACAACACTTCTTGTAAATAATCGGTCCATTTCCCGGCCTTGCTTTCCAAATTATTTTTCAACCCATCCAAAATTGTTTGATTGGTTACTTCCACCTGACCGTTGGTCTGGGATGGAATGGGGCAGAAAAGCATTATCGTATGCCCCTAGAGAGGGAAAAGCTTTTAAACTCTTTGTTGTCCAATTGAGGTCCATTATCCGTTGTGATTCGTATTGGTACCCCAAAACGAAAGCAAATATTCGAGACAACAAATTTGATAACATATTTTGCTTTCATCCCCGCTAGAGGTTCCGCTTCCACCCACTTAGAAAAACAATCCACTGCCACAATTATAGTTTGTCTTCCACCAGAGGCCACTGATGTACCGTCGAAATCACACCATGCATTCGGGACAGCCAAGAGCGACCCAGAATCGCATTATATGATGTTGGTGCGTCAACAACAATAAACAATACTTCCACTTCCTTTATAAACGGCCCACAACCTAAATCTACCACACGTAGAAATTCTCCAACAACTATCGTTGTTGCATCGGTGAACCCTATGATAAATCTGTCAGATCGTCGTATAACAGGCGGGTCGGAAATTCTCATGTAGGTACTCATAAACAAAATATTCGCAGAACTCCCTGTGTCAATAAGTATCTTCTGAACTTGATCTCCAGTTATACCCGCAGCAATAACTACTGCATCTTCATGTGGGCCTGCGACATTTCGTATATCATCATCGTCTAAACATATGATAGGGGAAGGCAAACGATGCATATGTGCTGAGACCCCTGCTTCAATCTGAGTGGTCAAATTCACCATATGGATTTGTTTTCTGCCTCGGCGGATACTGACCCGCAGCTTTGGATTGGACATTGGTTCGTTGCCCTTGATTGCTGGACTCGGACCTTTGAAATTGGTTCTGATCCAGCTGATCGCTTGATCCTTTCTCGGATGCCTGAGTCTCTTCTACTAAAATTTTCTTCTCAACTTAATCCAACAATGCCCCAAAAGTCATGGCTTGACTCTCCGCCACCGTATCCTTTAAGAGTCCAGGAAGGAGACCCATCCTGAAAGCTGCAAGTGCCACTGAGTCTTTGCAATATTCCATGTCCGTTTTTGTTTTGATGAATCGATTAGTGTAATTCTTCAAGCTTTCCCCAACTTTTTGCCTACAGTAAATTATCATATCTTCATTAGCTCAAAAAAAATTTCTCCCCACAAAACAATGTCTGAAGATATTCCAGAACATGTCGAAATTCTTTATTGAGCCCTGCGGAAGTCGGTTGTACCACTTAGACGCTACCCCTTTGAAAGTCTGAGAAAACACTCTACACAACAATTTATTATCGTCATCGAAATTAATCATGAAAATTTTAAACTGTTCGATATGGTTGTCAGGGTCTTGCGTCCCGTCGAACTTTTCTAACTTCGAGATATCAAAGTGCTTTGGGAGGTTGCCAACTAAAATTTCCGAGGACAAAGGAGTTATGATCTGTTCTATAGACGTTTGCTCTCAAGTTTTCATGGCTCGAAAAATATAATCCTTCCTCGGACGGCAGGGTGTACTGATGCTGCCACTCCGAATTCCGCGGGTCAGCATTTTGGTTTCCAGAGGGGAAATTCTCTTGACCATAACCCTGCTCATAAGCACGAGCATGACCAGTCTTTGCCCTTGCTGATTTCCTATCCAGACTCCTTCTCCTCCGGTGCTCCACTCGCCTTCGTTCATGTTTTTTCTTTCTGTGATTTCTCCTGGGAGAAGATTCTGGTGAGCTGTAACGGGAATAATCGCTTGAGTTGGAATACTCCAACAAATGCTTTTCTTTCCTCCTTGAAGAATTTCGTTCATGACCTCTATACCTATCATCCCTATTTTTAGGACGAAATTCGTTTTCACGCTCTTCTTTTCCACTGTCAGGCTCTCTCCTCACCTCGGAGCGAAGATTTTCCTGAACCTTTTCTGTTTCCGCCCTCAACCTCTCAATCTCCAGCAACAGCTCCTTCCTTCGAGCCAACAAATCTGAATCGTCAAAGGTGTCTCCGACGCGCGGGGCGCCATGCGCCTCGTACTCCATATCATGCCGATATGTGTGCCCTACCAGATTCTTCTCGCAGTCATTAACAAAGTCATCCCCTTGCTCTTCCATGATTCTGCTCAAATTAGGAATTATTTCCAGAAAGCGATTGTCGTCTGAACAATCTTCGTTTCCCACAAACGACGCCGCTGAAGAATTTAGAAATAGCTAGAGGGTAATTTTGTGTTACGAGAATCTTTTAGTGTAAAAATAGTCTTTAAGTTTTTTGTTAAGGAGCCTTTTTAGAGAGAAAAAGTGAGAGCAAGATTAAGTAGAGAGAGAATGTAATATTATATTAATCCTGGAATCTATAAAGCGTGTGTGGTCCTTTTATAGTACAATTATGGGTTCCACACGCTTTAATTCCCACTTATTACATCTTTGGTCCATATATCTTTCCACCTCTTTATAATAACTATTTCTATTGTATTCTTTTACAATTCTCCCCTAATATAACTTCTTCTTTATAATTCTCTCCTAATAAAACTGCTTCTTTACAATTTTTCCATACGTCTTTTATTCTCCCTCATCACACACTACTTACAGAAAAGATTGCAACAATTTTGATAAAACAAGTGATAAAGTGATGTATAAGTCTCTTATAATGATGTTTACTCCACATAATGAATGATCACAAAGATATTTTTGTGCTTAGCATAATAATCATGGCCATATAACATGAGCATATTTTCAATTAAACGATGAAATTCAAATATTGGTAAATAGTACGGACTTAATTAAGTTTGTAAAAATAGAAGTTTAAAAAATGAGAAGAGAACAAAAAAATGAATGGTTAAGAAAATAATCAAGCTAATAACCAAGAGTTTTGTACCATATCTAGAGGGGATAGTTTAGTTAGAACCTCTTATTGATAAATCATCATTTCATGTAAAGAGATTTCCAAAACCGTTTCAAATTTTTAATGACGATGATTGGAGAGGGTAAGTAACTCTGCACGAGGATGCTTTGTTACTTTAGAAATTTTCTGAGTAATAACTATAAGGGGTAATATTTATACAAGAAATTCGGCTAATATTTTGTATATAATATGTTATAAACAAATGATTAGGATATCTCTATATGAGAAACTTACAAGTATCTAGTAAGTTTTACAAGACATGTCGACTGTAGGTGTTTGTGAGGTAGAATTATTTGTGACGGTAGTTGTTAGTTGGACATGAAAATTCTAAAAACTTTATTTATGACAGTGGATACATGAGGTTTAAATAATATAATTTTAGGTTGTTTATAGTTGTAAAAATGAAAAAAATGACTTCATCTTGTACCCAATCTGTCTAGTAATTTGTTGGAAATCATGTTGGAGAAAGTAAAAGAGTAGCTCGGGATTGTTATTCAATGTATCTTAATCCAGACAACATTATCTCATATAAATTACACTGTACATTAGAGGATCAACATCCAATAAAAAAAGATGAGCCTCTAGTGGAACGTCAAGTAGAAGAGATTGACAACCCATAAAATGACTTGCAAGTAACAATGCCATTAGAGGATTTAATCGATACTGAAATTAAAGAGGGAAAGTTGATCAAATTGGAAGTCATTTAAGTTTGAAACTTTAAAAAAATATGGTAACTTTAATTTAAAAAAAGAAGATTTTTTGGCCTGGAGTATTGAGGATGTGACTAGAATAAGTAAATATATAATTTTTGATGAATTAGCAGTTGATAAAAGTTAAGACCAATTCGTCAAAAAGGATGGTGTTTTCTCCAGAACGAATTTGAAGTTATAGTAAAAAAGGTGGAAATTTTTTTTTAGAAAGACCATATAAGGGAATCCAAATATATATCGTATATAGCAAATCCCATTTTGTAAAAAAAGAAATATGTTTAATGAAAAATGTGCGTAGATTTTACAAATCTTAATAGAGTTTGTCTAAAAGACCATTTTTATTTACCACACATTGATTAATTAGTGGGTGCTAAATCAGGTCATAATTTTTTGTCATTTAATGATCTATAATCATGATATAATCAAATCAAGATGCATATTAAAGATGAAGAGTATTCACAATTTATAAATGCATATTGATGATATAATCAAATAAAGATGCATATTAAAAATGAAAAGTATACAACATGTATGACTAAAAGATACTTATATTTTTATCAAGTGATATCATGTGCATTAAAAAATGCTAGTTCAACATGTAAAAGACTCGTTAATCATGTTTTCGCAAATTATTTAGAAAAAATATGGATTCTTATCTTTATTATAAAATAATTACGAGGATAACCATATATAATCATTATTGGAAATTCTTGATAACCTTCAGAAATATAATTTTAAATTAAATCCTCTCAGATGTTCGTTTACTGTATGGGTTGAAAATATTTTGGGGTTTGTAATTGGTAAGAGAGGTATTAAGGTTGATGCTAAATAGTTAAAAGAAGTGTTTAATATGGCCTCACTTAAATCTATTAAAGATGTATAGAAGTTGACATACCGTTTAGCAACATTGTCTCGTTTTATTTCAAAGCATATGATAAGAGTCATTTATTCTTTGAAATTCTTAAAAAGACAAAATTATTTCATGATAAGTGTGCTAAGTTATTTGATAATTTGAATAAATATTTTACTTATACGTAGTTTTTGTTTACATCACTACAATGAGAACCTTTATATTTTATCTACCGATGTTTTAGTGCGTGAAGATGATTAGATTCAAAATATTATGTGAGTAAGCTTTTGATGAACATATAAATAAATATTTGAATTTAAAAAAAAAACTTGCATTAGGATTGGTGGTAGCGGCAAGAACATAGTGTATGTATTTTCAAAATCATGCCATTAAGTTCGTACATCATTTCCTCTTATATTTTTTTTACAAAAGCTAGATGTTTAAGGTTGTATTAGACGTTAGTCTATATTATTTGGGGAATATGAGATTCAGCATCTGCCAAGGAAGGGGGAGACCCCATGAAGGAAAAAAGAAAGAAGTTTCCATGTTTTTATTGCATGAGTACAAATCACTTGAAGAAAGACTGCCCCAAGTTCAAAGTTTGGTTAGTAAAAAAATGTATGCTCTCTTCTATAATAAATTCAAAAATTAATTTAGTTTTAGTTTCAGAAGACACATTGTGGGTTAATATAGCAACAATAAATCACACATGTATTTCTTTGGAGGACTCAAACCAACCTCTCAACAATAAAAGGATTCAAATTTTCACTCTGGATGGTGTCGTTTTCTCGGTTGAAACCAATTGTCAATTCAAATTTTCTTAAATTCATGACATATATTATTTTTAAGATATGGTTATTCTTGTTCGTTTGGAAATTAAAAACTTTAGATCTTTTGTGACAATCGTTTAATTGGCTCAGGTGTTCTTGATTGTAATGATAACATGTATAGGTTAAGTAATATTTATAATTATCTAATTTCAATTAATATAACACATGCAGTAACTTCTGAAGATTCAACTTCTCTATGGCACATATTTTAGGTCACAACTCTTAAAAGAGAATAGACTTGTTTTTAAGGCCTTTTAGGTCCCCTTGATCACAAACATTTCGACAAATGTGTAGGTGTATCAAAGGGAATCTGACCAAGCATAAGGTTTTAAGCCTTTAGTGCTAGAGAGGTCTTATAGTTAATTTTTACTGTAAAGTCGATTTAATCTTCTTTTACTATCTATATCATAGTACTAAAAAAATATTCGATCCCACTACTTATGGACATGACCATATTGTTGGATCATAATTGTTTTCTCATTTTTCAATCAGTTCCAATTTGTAGTGTTCCTATATGTCATTACAACTCTTATTTTGTTTGTAAATGGTCATTCTTTTATGTTAATTCTCATATTAGGTAGTTCTTTAGAGATTTGATGGTGAGAAATATCTAAATTTAATTCAAATGAAGGCCCTTCATCCAACTCTTTCTGTACAAATGTGAAACCAATGAAGTTGTAAGAGGAGATAGATGTGAAACATTCAGAAACACAATAGATGAGAAACAATGGAAACTACACTAGATGTGAAACCAAAGGAAATGTGATAAATGTGAAACCTGTTTAATTCTGATAGATGAGAAACCAATAAAAATAAACTAGATGTGAAACCTAAGAAAATGTGATAGATGAGAAACCTGTGCAATTATGTTAGATGAGAAATTAGTGAAACTATACTAGATGCAAAACTAGTAAATATATGATAGATACAAAGACACTGCAGTATAATAGATGCGAAAATAGTGCAATCACTTACTTGTCTCTTATGTATATCATTCTCAATTCTGATAATTTTATTCTCAATTGCTGGGTCTAAGTCACTGATTTGTGGCGTTTCGATTTGTTGGACTTCAAAGGCCTCGTCCTTTACAAAAGAATAAAACTGCACATTAGATGCGAAACAACTATAAAAGCAATAGTTGCGAAAAAGGTAAATATAATGCAGACTGAGTGATAGATGCAAAACCTCTTGTTTTTAATGGATGCGAAACACTTATATTATACAAACCACTATGCTATTATATGATACAAACATTATATATATACTGATAATATAACAGTATTTAAGTAAAAAAAGAAGATAATATACAACAAAATATATATCCAAATACATAGGTTTTTAAAAACAAGTTTTTTTAATTTGGGGTTATCTATATCACCTCTTTGTCCACAACAACATTATTTGTGACTTCTAGTTACTTCAACAATATTCTTGGACACTTCAGATACTTCAGCAATAGATTTTTCAACTTCGTGTTCAACAGCATTAGTATCTTTATCCCGTTCTTTCATAACAGTATGTAAAACAACAGTAACAGCATGTAAAGCAGCAGTAGTATCAGGATCATGTTCTCCAATAACAGTAACTTCAACAGGGGGATCATCTTGCTTTTGAACCCCAACTTCAATAGGAGTAACATGCTCATTTTCCACACCAACAACACTTTTAGAGGTAACAACATCAACATCAACAGGGTGATCATCTTGCTTTTCAACCCGACCTTTAGTATGAGTAACAAACTCATTTTCCAATGCATAATTTTTGTTAGATGTAACAACATATACATCAAGAGGGGAAATATTTTGCTTTTCAACCCCACCTTCAATAGAAGTAACGTGATCATTTTCTACAACATCAATACCTTTAGAGGTAACAACATCAATATCAACAGGGGAAATATTTTGGTTTTTAACCCCAACATCAGCAAGAATAGGTATAATACCCTTAGATGTAACAACAGCAACATTAAGCGAAACCCCAACAACATTATCATCTGCAACAACAACAACAACAATAACAATAGGATTCCTTTGTTCCACAACAACTTCAATGTTCTCTCTTTGTGGAGGTGGAACTTTGTCTTTCTCTATAGTATTAGATTATGTGCCTTGGTTGTTAACATCAACAACAGGTTTTTCAACACAAATACTAATAACAGAATCATATAAATTTAATCTGATTTTATTTGGTGAGTGTTGGGCTTGATCATTCAGTCTCTTTTTTATTTCATAAGTTTTTGGTTGCTTGTTAGCTGTTTTGTTAACTTAATCCTCTATGTTTGGTTTTAACATAGACTGTTTAAGTGTATTTTTTAGGTCAACCTTTATGTCCAACTCTGCATCAGCTTTCATTTGTAAGTTTTGTTTTTAGTTCTTCAATTTGTTCTTGAAATTTTATACACTCTAAATTTATTTTGTTCCATTTTTAAACTGTTAATAAGTCAAAGCTCTGGCTGGAGATAGGGTCTGCAAGTGCTTTTGGTGGGGTTAGGGCTAAGTCTGGAGCTGGGGGTATGGTTGGGGTTGAGGTTGAGGATTTGTTGTTAATTCTCTATAAAATAATAAATACGAGATAATTGATGATAGATGTGCAACCTTAACAAATTTGATAATTGTGAAACATAAATAAACGTGATAGACGTGAAACCTTTCATTAGATTATTCATGATAGATGCGTAACTTTAATAGGCATGATACATGTGAAACAAGATCTACATGATAGTTGTGGAACCTTAATATATATGATACATGTGAAACATGAATTAAAAAATATATACGGAACCAAATAGAAATGATTGGAACGTGAAGTAAATGTAGATGCGGTACATTTAGTAAACATGGTAGATGTGGAACATTAAGTAAACATGATAGATGTGAACGTGATTTAAATGATAGATGTGCAACCTTTATTAAACATGATTGTGAAATATGACTTAAATGATAGATGCGCAACCTTTATTAAACATGTTATGATATTATAGATGCTAGATGTGGAACGTGTAGTAAATATGATAAATATTAGATGTTTACCTTTTCTCTTGTCATTAATTTTTTTAGTCTTCTCTTTTCTATTGTGAGATGGTACAATATGTCAGCAATGTTTATTGAAGACTTCTTTTTAGTTTCTTTTCTAGTCTCTTTAGATTCTTAAGAATCTGTGATATTGAATTCTTCTTTCTTACAATAGCCGCATGTCCTGTCTGTACCATCTTCTGTTTATTCAGAGTACCAGTTTCTTTCGGTAAATTTTTCTTTGCCACTTTCTTTACTGGTTTGCTTTTTCGTTTTGCCGTCGTTTTGGTTCTTGTAACTCTTGGACGTGGTTGAACAATGTATTGGTCTATTGTTTTTTCGCTATCAGTAGATACTCTTGCACCTGAGTTTTGGTGTGTATC
Source organism: Limnanthes douglasii subsp. nivea (assembly GCA_036936605.1). Lineage (NCBI taxonomy): Eukaryota > Viridiplantae > Streptophyta > Magnoliopsida > Brassicales > Limnanthaceae > Limnanthes > Limnanthes douglasii. The sequence goes on along the minus strand of JAUPFV010000004.1, from coordinate 172,322,541 downwards.
CTAATGCAAACCATCATCATCTTCATTGAGGTTTACTTGTTCAGAATCGTGTAGTGGAACATCATCATCTTTTTTAGGAACATCATTATTTTCTTCTTTGATTTAGACGTTTCTTCCAAATTGTTCTTCTTCTTCTTCTGTTAGTTTCAATTATTCTTCCAGAACCTACAAAATTGTTAAAATGTTATAGTAAAGATATATATATATATATATATATATATATATATATATATATGTAAAATGTGACACTAGAACAAAAAATAATGTGTAAATATGCATGTTCATATGTTATCTTTGTTATGGCTTCAATCAAATCTAATGTTGTTTTGCCATCAATACCCAGCCATTTGAAACAACTAGGTATCTTGTCTTCAATTTCATCATTTTGACATAATGTTGTATGTTCCATGATAAATGAAAATATATTAACAATACTTTAGATACCACTTATTTACTAAATAATATTTAAAATGGAACAAATAAAAATATTAACCAGTAATAGGGCAACACAACCAACTAGTTTTCCAGGTTTAGTTTCATGACAAACTAGTATTGAATTCATCAAATTTTTCCTGATTGCTTCAACCCAATTGTATTTGTTAATTTTTTCTAGGTGTTCTATGTAATACACCACCGTAGAAGCTAGTACATCTTCATATGTAGAGAAAAACAAGATGGAACATGCTAACATTATAAAGAGTATCACAACATCTTCAATTGCCTGTTCTCCAGGTGCTTTTGCTGCTTTATTTAAAACATCTTATCAATATGCAAAAGCATTAGTTAAATGGAATGGATGTGAAACTTATGCTAATGTCAAACATATTTAATTGATAGACGCGAAACTTGTTCAAATGTGAAAGCATAGTTAAAAAGCTAGAAGCGGAACCTATGCAAATGCTAAAATAATATATGTGAAACCTGTATTAATATCAATAGATGTGAAACCTAGTCTAATATGAAACAATGCTAATGTGATAAATGCGAAACCTATCGAAATGTGAAGCAGAGGAAAATGATAGACACTAAACCTTATACAAATATTAAACTACAGCAAAAGTGGTAGATGAGAAAAAAATGCAAATGTGAAAGACAGAGTTACTAGATGAGAAACCTATGCAAATTTGAAAACAGTGCAAAAATGTAAGAAATGTTGGAATTACATACCTTTATCATTTTGTTAATGATTGGTCTTGCTCGGCTTTTATCACTTTTCTGAGCAGAAAAGTATTTCTTCGTTATCCTTGATTTTTCTTCATCATCTAATTCAGAAAACTTAAGTTCAAAATGTTTGGCTTGTAGTGGCATAACTTTGTCTTTATGTTTTAAACCAAAGATGATATTTATGTCATGGTTTGTAAAACGTAGAAACTTTTGGCCTAACTTAAATGCTTTAATTCCATCATCATATGTCATTACTATCTCCTCAATTACATCCTAGTGTTTTTTATACAGAGTTTTCTTCTTTTGAAGATCATATGCTGCCTTTAAAATGGAGTAGAATGGGGTCTTCTTTGCTGCTTCTATATGTTTTAGCCTCACTTTTATCTCTTGCATCTGTTTTATCAGTGCAAAGAGGCCTGGCGTGTATAAATATGTTTTTGGTTCCATTTTACCTGTAAAAAATAAATGAGAAAAATAGATCAGTTCTGATAGATGCGAAATTATTGAAAGTTAGATAAGTGATAGATGTGAAACTTATGTTAATCTATAAACAATACACACAAATAGATGCAGACATATGTTAATCTATAATCAATACACATAAATAGATGTGAAATCTATGTCAATCTATAACCAATACACACAGACAGATGCGAAATCTATGTTAATCTATAACCAATACACACAAATAGGTGCGAAACATATGTTAATGTCTAAGAGCTAACAAATTGATAGATGCGAAACCTATGTTAAAGATTAACTAATATACATTGATAGATGTGAAACCTATAGAAACCTGCAATTAAGGCAAAATGATACTTGCGAAACCTATGTTAATGTATAAGCACTAACACACTAGTAGATGTAAAACCTATGTTAATTCATAACCAATACACACAGATATATGTGAAACATATACAAACCTGTAATTACGGGGAAATGTAGCTACGAAACCATTACAAATGTAACAAAAGAAGGTCTGGATTGTAGTAACAATAGTAAGACTATTTGGATCGGAATTGCAAGGTTTTTATGAAGTTACACGAGCGCCTTGTGCCTCGCTTTAACGAGACACGAGTAAGCAACATTAGTTATTGATGATCTGAATGAAAATAAGTATAAATGAAGTAATGAATTAGATTTATCATATAAAACAGATATGAATCACACAGAACAGATAGGTTATCACTAAACTAACTCAAAAACTCAAAAATTCCATGGCAATGGAATCCTAGGTTTCTCAAATGTGCTAGAATCGAACTATTTTTCGAGAAAATATAATCGTACTTATTGATTTTAAGTTGATATAGTTATTGAGTACTTGAATCTTCAATCGAACGGTAAACGGAGTTTAATCGGAGATTTTGTCGAAGAAATTAAGAATTGTTCGATATCGGGTAGGAAGTTAAAGAGGTTGGTGGAGGGAGAAATGAGGAAGGAGAAAGAGGTTAAATATGTTTCAAAACGTGTGTTTATATGAAGGATAAATTTGGAAGAAACTTTGTTAAAAAATTTAGACCTATATTGATAATAGTTTTGGGTAACGGGTCTTATCACCACTTAAAATATTTACATCTAATAAAATAATTATAATTATAAGTATAGTAACTCGAATATAGAATTTCACTAGGTAAATCTCCTGCACGTTGTTGTGGGTAATACAAATGTAATATAAATCTCTTGCACCTTGTTGCAGGTAATACAAATGTAATAATAAACGAAATTAATCAATTATAAGTTTATAAGACTAAGCATTCGCAACCGGAGTTATATACAAAACATAAGTCGACTAATCTTGACTTCACTTATGGAGAACCTCTTTGAATACACAGCTTCAAGAGCTCCATCAAATCTTTATTCTTAAAGAGGCATGTGAAGAAATCTTCATGGTTGGCTGCAACATTGTTGTATACATCTAAAGAAGAGTATAAAATTAATGAGGCGATTTTCACTGTGTCGAGCTTTGACACCGTAGATATTTGTTTTCTGTCGTGGGTGGTCTGCGAGAATAGCCATTTCATTATCTGAGAAAATTAGCATTGCTGTTAAAATGTTTTCAATGGATCTGCATTTTTTTAATGGAACATGTTTTGAAAGAGAAACTAACTGATGCAAATAATAAAGGGATCAACAGAGAAAATCGAAGAACATAACGAAAAAATGATGAATCGTCTACAAACTTGTCGTGTATGCACACAATTTTGATAAAAATTTTTGATTATTGTATTATTTTTTTTAGAATTTACTTTAAAATATATGAAGATATTAAGTAGCTTGCGTAGCTTATTATTTCAATTGCATGGTTATAAGGTTGTAGAATATAATCATCTACAGCTAAATTTAGCTATTTATATATGTAGTACCTTAAAAATATTCGATAAAAATAGTATGAACTTACCAAATCATGGTTTATTGATTAATTTTAACTGTATCATTCGACATTTTTCGTATATGTTTTTTTATAAATTGTCAAGAACTTCTCGATATACAATATTTTTTGTATACGAATTTGGAATGTCTTCATCATTGTTCACAATGATTCAAAGTCCTTTTCTGGAGGTTAATCTAGATAACGCGACATATAATTGACCATGAGTGATTACTGTTGAGGAAGGTAAATACCAACTTTATTCAAAGATTGTCCTTGGCTTTTATTCACCGTCATTGCATAATCCTGAATATGGATTTAGATTTTTTAATAACATTATAGGGACACCAATTTTTAGTGTTAACTCATATTTGGGGATAGCGTTAAATTCTAATGTATCAAGAAATTTAACATTGTACAAAAGCTCAAACTTTTCTGAATTTTCACATGTTTTACATAAAGAGTCTGAACTTAAGTAAGTGTTACTTTCACCTGGTACTAAATTCAAAATAAACTCATTTATATCTGAAACTGCATTGTTTTTTTGAGTAATTATTGTTATTTCTGTTAAATAAGAGAGGTTATCAAAATTATTCAAAAAATCATTATATATCACACTAAAAATAGAACGAATAGGATTATCAGATGATTCAATAAGCAAATCAGGTGGAATTTTAATCCATGAACATTCTTCGTTGTTTGGGATAACTAAATCATAAATATAACCTTCTCTAGTTTTTAATATTCAATCAGCAAAATTCTTGAGTTCTTCTTTTTCTAAATTGTATAAACCATTGCTAGACATTCTCATGTTTTGTTTTAAAAATAAAACTATAAAGTGTTTGCATAAAAACGAACTACTTAGAGAAGCATTGACAATTTCTTCCCTTGTTCCTCCTACAACAACCGGTAGAATTTGTCTGAAATCCTCCAAATAAATTAGTATTTTTTTCTCCATGCATATCTGGTATAATATCACGTACTGATCTATTAAGGGTTTCAAAAAAAATATTATGTTTCATAGGTGATTTGTCCCATATAATCAATGATGCATCGTGAATTAACTTTGCAAGATGTGTTGATTTTTTTATTTCACATGTTAAACATTCCCTTATACTTAAAGGAATCTTAAATCTAGAATGTGCAGTTCTACCTCCAGGGAGAAGTAGGGAAGCGATTCGTGACGAAGCAACCGCAAGAACAATTTTTCCTTCTGATCTAAGTTTACTAATAATTGTGTGCCATAAAAATGTATTTCATGTACCCCCATGTCCATATACAAAAAATAGTCCTTGTTTTTTAGCTACAATCGTAGATATAATAGAGTCATAAATTTATTTTTGCTCGTAATTCAATTTGGAAGCTAAAATTACATGTTGTATTTTTCATTCATTTATATTATAGTTTAAATCTTCTCTTAATTGTTTGTGTTTAAGATCTTCTATTTTATTATGATCTGGTTGAGGTAGACTATGATCTTTTAAACAACTACTTGATGTATTAAACAATTATTCTACTTCGTATAAAACATAATTTTTAAGCTTTTTCTGATATAATTTAATCTTGCATTTTAAATATATTTTTTAAATTATGTAATATATCATCAGACATATTTTTCCAATTTTTTTCAAATAAAATATTAGGGTTTGAAACATCGCAGAATAAAATTATAGTAACAAATAAATATCTTAACTCAGAGCGTGTAGCTGTGTTTGTACACTCTTTTAGAGCATCATCTCATTCTTTGTCATCACCTAACACACCGAGTGCTCTACATGCATCTTGATACCTAGATTGAACAATTCCACCAATAGTTTATGTCATCAAAACTGGTAGCACTTTTTCTAAAATTTAATAACATTCTAAGATAATATAGTTCACCTGATGCAGGATGAACATATGCTAACCTACCTATACATTTACCTTGTTTTCTCAGTTTTTAAATTTTATCACAAGTAGCCCAAACAAATTTAATGGGAAATTCTGCATATGATAGTGTAACAGCTTCTTTATATTGTTTATTTGCATCAAACCACCTTGTTAACATTGTATTTTCAACACCGGAGGTGTTAATAATCGATTGAAGAGTTGCATTAGAATTAAATATGACGTTTTGTTGTAAAGGTAAATGAACAGGTAATCTTTCAACAGAATGATGCCTTGAATGTATATGAAATTGAAATATTCTCCAAACAGATTCATATGGGCATAAATACCAACAATTAAGATGCGCAAGAATTTCATTAGTTTTATATTCTTCAAAAGCTGCTCGAGCTCTATCCGAGCCCTTGTTAATATATTTGAAAATATATTTAGTAAGCATAGATTGACAACATGATTCAACATTAATATGAGCGTTATATCGCACCAATTATTCTCTATTGTAAGGAACAACAAATCTATTATCAATTTTTTTATATTATTTTTATTTATGTAATTTGATGCGTTATCACGACGTTTATAAGTGACATAAACATTTATTTCTATGATTGTTTCTGTTTTATATTTCTTTGGGATTTTTTTTGTACATATATCATTTTTCATGAATAGAGAATATATATTCAAAAGACCGCAAGAACCATGAATCATAAATAGACTTACCAGTTCATGCACAATTGGATCAATTTCTTTGTTTGGAATTTCTGCTGAAATAATAGAGTCGATGTCTTCTGAAAGATTACACGTATATTTGGAATCTAACCAAAGTATCATATGACAGTGAGGAAGACCTCTTTTTTGGAACCCAAGTGTATAAACATCTATAAATATAAAAATAATTGGAAAAAAATATAATATAAGTCATAGAAATAACAATACTTTAAAAATATTAAACTTTAGATAATAAAATAACTTACATGCTACAACTGGTCCAAAAGGTTTGTCTGATTTGATGTAGGATATTATACTATCAAGTTTCATTTTAAATACTTTTGTGACAATATCGGGTCTATTTTCAGCTTTATAACCTAGATTTAAGGACAATTCTTTTAAAATTTCTGGCCATTTTGTATTGCATGTAAATGTGATAAACAAATTTGGATTACCAAACTGTCGACAAATTGCCATTGCATCTTAATAATTATTTATCATATATCTAACACTTCCAGTGTGGGAATATGGTAAAATGATTATTTTTCCAATATAATTAACATTTGTTTCTCCTTTCGACATTGCATCATGTATGCCTGTATAAATCTCAATCCTAATTTTATTTTTATTTTTTTTAATGAAGTCTAATCGATCTTCTTCGAGAGTTGCATATACATCTACTAAATATTGTTGGAATAATCTACCACCTTTTAAGAAAGTTACATTATTCAATTTCTCATTGATATTCTTTCTCTTGACCTTCGAATTCATCATTCCATTTTAAATCAGGTCTATAACCATCTTCACCGTGAGGAAAAAGAAGTGGATATTTCAACGACATAAATTTAGGATGTAATTTTGTGATTCTTTGTAGGAACTTAGATTTGTGTTGTATTATGATATCTTTTTTAGAATCGAAATCTCCAATATCTCCAACTATTAAACCACCAATTTCATGTGAAGAAGGTTGATCATATTGTTTACTATCATTAACTCGACGACTTAATAATCTCAGTTTTAGTGAAGTAAGTGTAGTTTCATTAATTGTATCTTTAACACTACGAAATAATTTTGATGAGTCCGGATAACTTAACCACTGCATCCTGAGATTTCCGGACAAGGGCAATTCGGACATAAACTTGCCATTGAACTATCCAGACAGGACAAAAGTAAAAATGACTAAACACATTTTCACTAAGCTATATGCTAATAAGCTTAATAAATAAATGGGTCCTTAAACTTGACCCGGTTCCATAATTTGACCAGAAAGCTCATGGGTCCATAATTAAGGGTATAAATACCCCAATTACTTTCATTAATGAGGGTAATGAATATTTAATACAGCAGGAAGCTCAAATCTCTCACTACTTCATACTAAAACATTTAGTACTCTCTAAACTTTCCAAAACACTTGACAAAATTACCCTCGGCTCAAAATAATCCTCACCAAATTGGCGACCACATTTGAAGGTGCCTGAATCTAGCATTCAAAACCAGTAAAAAGACTTGTTCGAATGGATCCGAACGAGCAAGCAATTCCACCACATTTGGTGGAGGTGGTTGGGGAAAATAATGAATATACCACCGAAGAGCGAAGTAAGTTGACAGCTGAAATAGAAGCGTTGAGGGCCATTAAAAAGGTAGAGATGGGTTTAAAGAAAAAGTCAAAGGTGTCATCCATTCACTATACTGACAACCCAAAGGAGAATGACCCATCAGCAAAGACTCATTTAAGTACAAAAAAGACCCATGTCAGTTCCAAGAAGTCTCACCGGTCCAAGCCGGTTGAAAGCTCAGAGTCCGAGTCCTCCAGCAGCTCTTCGAACGAGGATGAGCTTGAGGAGTCTTTGTTATCAAGCAGTGATGAGGGGAGGTCCAGATGAAACAAAAGCTAGTTAAAAAGTATTCAAGAAAGAGAGATAGGCATGGGAGACTAAAGAGGCATCTGGGAAAAGGGTCGTCTCAAAGCCATAACCATAGTCACAGGCATGTGGACCAGTTGCTCATTGATCCTTTTGCTTTCCATGATGAGCCAGGTATTTTTGCAACACCTAATGAGGACATAGTCTTTAGTCGTAGTCGGAATTGGAGGCAATCGTCATTGTCTGCCAAGATATTACCCGGAAACCTTCCTAAAAGGTTTGACAATACTAAAATAGAGAAATACGATGGGAGCAAAGACCCGGACAACCATCTGGAACAGTTTAAAAAACTTTATGATGAATTTTGAAGACGATGACAAACTTCTGTGTAGAGCCTTCTCCCAATCCTGTATGGGAAGTGTTCTGAAGTGGTACAATAGTTTTCCACATGGTTGTATCAGGAACTTCAGCAGATTTTGGGCTGCCTTTCGAAGGCAGTTTGTGGGGAGTAAAGAGGTGAAGGGAAATGGAGATACTATTATCCATTGTTCCCAAGATCCAAATGAGTCACTAAAAGACTATATAAGTTGGTTTGTAAATACCAAAAATGGGTTAGCTGATTGTTTTGAGCAACTAACGAAGGCCATGACCTGGGGCGGTTTGCTAAATCAGGTGGGAAAGAAAATCAACGTGGATGAAACAAAGAAGACAAGGGTACACAGACAGGTGAGGTCTGTCTCGGCTGCTCCAAGCCATAACCAGTCCGGATACAAGGCCAAAGAAACCGGACAGGGGTCCAACAGGGCCAAACAAGCTCAATCCCACCCAAATCCAGCTCAGAGCCAGCAGTCCAGAAATAAACGAGGGCATTGGGTCCAACCGGAGTGGTTTGTAGAGTTAAAGGAGAATGTGGTAACCATTTATGAGAAAACTAAAGATGAGGTTCATTTCCACAAACCGGCAGCACTCCAATCTCCCAGGGTAAGTCGTAATACTTGTTTTTGCCAATATCATCATGATATTGGCCACAACACCGAAGACTGCATCGCTTTGAAACAAAAGGTATAGAATCTCATCGAAAGAGACAATTTGGGTGGCTATATCAAAAGAAGAAGTGGGAACAGGCCTGACAATGCTCCTCGAACAGGCACTACGAACAACACAGGAACATCAGCTCCGGAGGGGGCAATGGTGATCCATGAAAGATTTGATGTGGACTCAGAGTACTTGGAACCTGACCCAACTCGTAATAAGGTGGGAGTCATAACAGAATGAGTCAAAACGGTGTCCGGACTCATTAGTTTCTTTGATTTACTTACTATTTTTGGAGGGGACACCATAACAGCACCCACTCCTTCATCGAGGAAAGGGCACGTTCATAATCTAGCTACTCGTTTGGAAGGGAGCATGTCTTCATACCAGTCCCAAATTCCTTTCCTATCTATAGTCTTTGATAAGGATGATCTAAGGGAAATATTTGGGCCTCGTGAGGATGTTGTGGTGATAGGAGCATCTATAGGGGTCACGACATCAGATGAATTCTGATTGACACTGGCACCTCAGCCAACATTCTTTTTTTAAGTTCTTACAAGCAGATAAAAAATCCTGCAGTAATTCAACGTTCAAACAGATCCATTGTGGGCTTCACATGGAGCTCTGCAGATGTAATCGGAGAGTTTGAGGAGGAGGTATTGTTAGGCAAAGGCCCTTTCAAGAAGATGGTCAAGGTGCTATTCGTTGTGGTAGACTACCCCACATGGTACAATGCAATTTTTGGGAGGTCCTGGCTCTCTAGGATGCATGTTGTAGCCTCAAAGGTCCATCAATGTTTGAAGTATATGGTTCAAGGACAAGTAGGAGTTGTCCGGAGTAGCCAAAAGATAGCAAGAGAATGTTATGCAACTGCACTTGCTCCTAGAAGTTTTGGGGCAGTCCGGGCTAATGAAGATTAGCAGTTATTTGGGCCTTCTGGGGGTGACGGTGAAATTGATGACCCCAGAGAGACCCTTGGTGTTTTGCTACCAATTGAAGAAGTTGAAACCCACTCTTTGGCTGAAGGAAGGAGTGTTAAAATTGGCTCTAAGATGGCACCAGAATTGAAGATAAAGTTGTTGTCCTTTTTGGCAGATCACCAACATGTTTTTGCTTGGTGTAATGTTAATGTGACCGGAGTTCCTGCAAGTGTTATATCACACAAGATGTCCATCCAGAGGGATGTTGCACCTGTTGTGCAAAAAAAGTAGGGTTTTTTCTAAGGAGAAAGGTGATGTAATAGTACAAGAAGTCGATCGGCTTACCAAGATGGGGCACATAAAGGAGTCTCAGTATCCTTTATGGACTGCCAACCCAGTGTTAGTTAAGAAAAAGAATGGGAAATGGCGTATGTGTATCGATTTCACTGACCTCAAGAGAACTTCCCCAGAAGATCTCTATCTAGTCCCCCAGATAGATCAGTTGGTGGACTCCACATCTGAAAACAAGTTGTTGTCATTCATGGATGCCTTCTCTGGGTATAACCATATACAGGTGGATCTGAAGGACCAAGATCACACTACCTTTGTTACAGATAAGTGTCTCCATTGTTACAAGGTGATGCCTTTTGGGTTGAAAAATATTGGGGCAACTTATCAGAGGTTGGTGAACAAAGCATTTCCTGATCAGATTGGAAGAAATATGGAAGTATATATCGATGAGATGATGGTTAAAAGGTTAGAAGAAGAGTTGCACCTAATTGATCTTCAAGAAACTTTTGCCAACTTGACAAAGGTTAATTTAAAGTTGAAACCAGAAAAATGTGTGTTTGAGGTGTAGTCCGGAAAATTTTTGGGTTATGTAATAAGTGAAAAGGGGATACAGCCTGATCCGGACCAGCTCGATGCTCTGTTCAAAATGGACCCTCCTCGAAATATTAAAGAAGTACAAAGGTTCACAAGAAGATTGGCTGCTTTAAATCGTTTTATTGCAAGGTCTTCGGACAAATGTGCCCTGTTCTTTCAGACCTTGAAAGGTGTTAAAGACTTCAACTGGTCTCCACAGTGCAGCCAGGCTTTTGATGAAATAAAAAAGCACTTGCTTTCTCCCAAAACCATTTTTAAGCCTGTTGAAGGAGAAACACTTTATATATACCTGGTTGTGTCAGAATGTGCTATAAGCACAGTGTTGGTAAGAGAGGTGAAAAATTATCCTCGTCCGGTATACTACATTAGTAAAAGTCTGATAGATGCTGAAAAAAGGTACCTAAAGCTTGAAAAGCTGGCACTAGCCTTACTGATTGCTGCCAGAAAAATGAGGTCGTACTTTCAGTCTCATTCATCATCGTCCAAACATTTTTTTCCTTGAAGAATGTTCTTCAGAAATCAGGAATATCAAACAGGATGACCAAATGGTCAGTGGAGTTCGGTGATTATGACATTGATTTTTCCCCACGAACTGTTATCAAAGCTCAACCTGTTGTTGATTTATTGTTAGAGTTTCATTCGAACAGAAGTTCTAAACAAGCTTCAGAAGAGAAAACTAAAAAGAGTGGGTTGTCCGGACAGATGGTGGATCAAGCACAATGGATTGTGGGGCTGGGATTTGTTTAACCTCTCCATATGGTGATAAATTATATCATGCTATATGCTTTGCTTTCAAGGCCTCTAACAATGAGTCTGAATATGAACCAGCTATAGTTGGTCTTAAGTTAGCTTTTCTATGTGGGGCTAAAAGAGTTAGATTGATGAGTGATTCTCAGCTTTCTATCCACCATGCTCAAGGTCAGTCTGAAGCCAAGAAGGATTAGTTGATCAAATACTTATTCGTTCTTAAGAAAAGTAGCAGCCAACTTCAAAAAAAATTGTTATGAGCATATTCCTAGATCGGAAAACACGCTGGCAGACTCCTTAGCAACCATAGCATACTCTGAGTCCTACCCATGGATTCATATACAAGGATTCCCATCCATACAATCAAATCAAAACAAGGAAGAGGAAGAGAGCTTAAGTGTACAAATAGTTCCATCCAAATATTGAAAATTTATCCTTCTCTAATACATCTCTGATGGAATATTGCCTTCGGAGAAAGCTATGACAAGAAAAATGAAACACAAGGCTCGTATTTTCTTGATCATAAGAGAGGTTCTTTACAAAAAGTCGTTCAGCAGACCTCTCCTGCGTAGCTTGGGGGCTGAAGAGTCCCAAATGGTTTTATCTGAACTACATGATGGAGAGGGATCAGCACACTGTGTCTATAGAGCTCTAACCCGGAGGGTATTATTGGCCAGATACTATTGTCCATCTATGATGGCAAATGCTAAGGAATTGGTAAAGAAGTGTGACCTATGCCAAAGGTATGGTAACAAAATTCATATCCCAACAGTTCCTATGGAGTCGATTTCTGAACTAGTGCCTTTTGCTCGTTGGGGAGTGGATTTAGTTTGACCTCTACCAATGGCGTCTAGATGATACAGAACTATTATTGTAGCCATTGATTATTTCTCAAAATGGGTCGAAGCAGCTCCCCTAGCAGGAACTACTTCGAAGGCTGTTATAAAATTTATCTTGTCTAACATTTGTTGCAGATTTGGGGTTCCACAAAAAATAACCACATATAATGGGCCACAATTTGATAACAAGGATATGGAGAGTTTATGTGCCTCCAGGGGCATTCAGCATTGCTTCTCTTCTCCTTTCCACCCACAAGCAGATGGCCAAGTTGAAGTGGCAAACAGGACCATTTTGTCCGGTTTAAAAAAGAATTTAGAAGGGGCTGCAGGGAAGTGGCCAAGCTATTTGTAAGAAGTATTGTGGGTATACCGGACTACTCCTAGGGCTGCTACTCAAGAATCTCCTTTTGCTTTTGTGTATATGATGGATGCAATTACTCCTATAGAAGCAACCTGACCATCATACAGGGTCCACAACTATTCCAAACAAGCTAATGAGTTGGCAATTCAGAGTCAGTTGGACTTAATTGAAGAAATAAGAATTAAAGCTCATATTAGAACAACCCACTATCAAGGATTGATGAGGAGCAGATTTTCTTCCAAAATCAAGCGGAGAGATTTTCAACCAGGAGATAAAGTTTTAAGAAACGTTTTCTTGCATACAAAGGAAAAGCAGTTCGGTAATTTGGTTCCGAACTGGGAAGGCCCTTATGAGGTCTCCGAAAAGCTTAAGCCTGGGACATATAGGCTTCAAGACAAAGATGGAAGAATTCTGAATCACCCATGGAATATTGAACACCTCAAGTTATATCTAGGATGAAAGTTGTATAAATATTTACTTGTTTAAAGTCAATGTAAATATTATGGGGCATACTCTTTCCTACCCTGGTGGCTCGGGAGGTTTTAATGAGGTGTCTGATTTTTTCAATAAAATATGATGCCTTCTTAAAACATTCGGTGTGATTTGATTACAATTCTTTTCAAGTCTTCAATTTAGTATTGAAGATCTTTGAGAGATCGGATTAATCTGGTTGAATGATGACCATTAAATACATGTCATCGGAGATATTAAACACTCTCACCTTAAATATTTTTGAAGTGAAGTAAGGCTCTTTAAACTTTAGCCATTAAAATTAAAAGCAAGCATTGAACAAAGAAAAATTTGACAGATAAGCCTTTCCGGGTATAAACCGGATATCATTACTAAAATGCAAAAAATGCCTTAGCTATCCAAGGACTTTAAGTGTTGTGAAAGACTTATCCGGACTTAGATCGGACACAATTACAAAAATACATTGCCCATCCATGTACTTTAGTAGTTCACAAGATTAAGAAAACATAAAAGATAGTTAAAAACCTCAGGGCTTATTCCCTGCGGATGTACCTGCATCACCTCTTTTTTTAGGACTTTTGAGTTCAACACTTGAACTTTCACCGGTTCCTTCTTCTTCATCAGTGATGGAATCTATTCCACTGCTATAGTTGTACTTGTCGCCAGTTTCCATAGGGTGATGAAGAAGGTCTTCGTATTCCACATATCTCCATAGGGGACCAAGGGTCCTCCTCGGAAATGTTTCATGGAAAAGCAGTACCATGTCAGACTTGACCTCAGCATCTCTTTTCTCCAGGGAGTTTATTACTTCGTTGGTATACGCATCAATCCTGGCCTGAATCTTCTATTCCTGCTCTTTCTCCAAGTCCTCATTCTCCTTGGTTACTTTAGACACAACATCTTCTACCGAAGTATTCTCACCGGATAAAGTCTGGATGGCATCATCTTTGGTTTTCATGTCCACCCTTAAGGTTGAAAGATCTTCCTCCAAACCAGAGCACTTAGTTTGAAGCTCAGTATTAGCATTCTCCGAAGTGGCCAACTTGGTTGACAGATCTTCCTTGTCCTTCTTCAATTCTTCAAGCTCTTTCTTCAATTCTAAGATGCTCTGACTAGCATTAAGAAGATTGGTTAACAGAGACTCCTTGTCAGTATTGAGGGTGTTGATAAGGGCGGACTGGTTTTTCACCCGCCTCTCCAGATCGAGCACCGGTTGTATATGACCTAGTAGAGAATAAGCTACCATATCTTGATCTTCGGAGATAGAAAAAGACTTACCATTATAGGTCACCATGTTGGAAGAGCCTGAAGGGCGGAAATGGCCAGCAAAGTCATCATTCTCTGAGTCGGTGAAGTAAAGGCCGATGTCCTGATGGGTTCTGATGTCCATACCATCAATCCCTCCTCTAGTGCCCTCACCGAGTTGCAGATCTGTTGGAATTGTTTCCGGAGTCTCCGGAGTGACAGATATTCTCACATTCACTGACTCTGGGATCCCCACTTTGTCTGGATCCGGCCCAGCTCGGCAGTATGAGTATAGGCATAATTTATGTTATGCATGGCCAACAAATACTTAACATTTACTTTCTGAAAGCAAGGCTCTACCTTGCCCTCCAAGCATTCCAGGAGATCCGGATGAGCCACACCAACCTTCACTTTTCTTTTTCATTTCCTGTCAGAGACAACATCCTCAGTTTTCCCTGAGGTTTCAGTTTCGAAGGGGGCCTCTTTGATGTTGTCCTTCATCTCTTCTTGCATTACTATAGAAGGTCTCTCAGTAGTTATGGATGGAAAGGGGCCTCTTCGATGAGCGCCAATTGTTTCCAAAGGCCTAATATCCGGTTGAGGCTGAGTTCCGGAGGACTTCTCTTTGAGAGACTACTTTGGATGCCTCTGATCCAGAGGGTTTATCTTGTGGGGCTCTTATGGGTACCTTCGAACCATATGGTTTATCCTTGGATGGTGTTTTAGAGGCCTCCGGTTTGGAGACTTTTTACAGTGAAGCAGTTTCTTTGGCCTTCACCAAACGAGTTGTCTGGCGTGGATTTGATTTTTCTGGAGATTTTTCAATATCTGATCCCATAGCTATGAAATGGGAGGGTAATCTAACACTCGATACTGCCTTTTCTTTGGTAGTGGAGGGTTGGGACTCCTGAACAGAGGAGCCTGATGGGATTGGTGAAAGGTCGTTTGGGTTTTGGATTTCTAGTGGAAGATTATCCTTGATCATCTTCTTATGATGGTTTATCACACTTTTCGTCTGGGGAGACCGGGAGACCAGCCGCAATACACTTCTCTCTTTCGAATTTCCTTGCTTTCTCTAACTCAGACAGATTCAACCAACCGCCTTTTACAAGAGCGTTTATAGTCGTGAACATAAAACTATCCAAGAACAGATTTGAAAGAAAAGGAGGAAAGCTCTGAAGAAAGTTTTTGAGTCATGAAGATAATGAAAGAGTGGAAAATGGTTTATATATTAATTAAGAAAGATAACTAATACCTAGGAGGATACGAAGAGGCTTTTGCAATGATTAGAAACGGCGCAGACGTGGAAAAAATTAAATGCATATGTTATTTTTTAGGTTTAGTGGGAGCGTCATTCTAGGTAAAAAACGGCTGGTAGGTCAAATCAGATTGTGACACGTGTCCCATGATCTAAAGAAAGACTCTTAGAATTCTGAGAAAAGCCAGTTCATACGAACTTCAAGCTAGATGCATGAGTGAATCGGAAAAAGTCGTTACTGAATAAGCAAATTTTTTAGTCCTACCAAAGATTTTTGACAAGGCCTAAAAAAAGGGTTATTGATAAGTCCGGATAACTTAACCACTGCCTACTGAGATTTCTGGACAAGGGCAATTCGGACATAAACTTGTCATTGAACTATCCGGACAGGACAAAAGTAAAAATTACTATAACACTTTTTTTACTAAGCTTTATGCTAATCAGCTTAATAAAAAATGGATCCTTAAACTTGACTTGGTTCCATAATTTGACCTGAAAGCCCATGGGTTCATAATTAAGGGTATAAATACCCCAACTACTTTCATTAATGAGGGTAATGAACATTTAATACAACCAGGCAGCTCAAATCTCTCACTACTTCACACTAAAACATTTAATACTCTCTAAACATTCCAAAACACTTGACAAAATTACCATCAGCTCAAAATAATCCTCACCAAATTTGACTAAAGTATTCATTGCATCAAACATTTTTATAAGACCGTCAACAATTTCATATTCAAGATAATCTTGAGAAGTCATACCATTAAGTCGATTATTTACCTCATTTTGAGTGTCATAAATATATAACTAAGCAAATTTTAAACATTCTCCATCTGGTAGTATTAGTGATCCCATTAAATGATGAATTTGACCATTAATTTTAAAAATATAATGAGTTGTACCATTATTGATTGAAGTATTGATTGTAGCCCCCATTAAAGTAAATGCAAACATAAAGTTATAGACTCTTATATTTCTTCTAAAAATTTTACTTTTTTTCATTATTAGTTGGATTTAATAAAGCATTCAAAATTATAGGAGTGTGATTTGATAAGTTTAATTTGACTTTACCACCCAAGGAACATCTTCCAAACTAATATCTGTTTGTATTTGATTTTCCTTTAAAGATTCATTAAGCCAAAATGAAGCACCACAATATTCACATTCTATATTTTTTTCTCCAAAATCTATATAATATTAATCTTCTCTTGATTAAAAAAAATAGGATCTTAACAAACATAGATTAAATATATAAAATAAATGTTTAAAAATCAAATATACAACTTAAGAAGTAAATATATATTTAATTTTTCGTTTTCTGTTTTTTATGAAATAATTGACTGTGGCTATTAGCATTGTGATGAACTTGAGGACGAAGATCATCTCTATAAATATTTGTCTCACAAGATTGACCAACCTCCATTAAAACATTACGTTGACTTAATCTTTTATTAATGTCTACACTGAATTATCGACACATATAAAATATCATTTAACTAAACAAATAAGGATGCATATAATACAAAATAAAGATGTATATGGTATACCATATTTTTTGGAATATATAAATATATATAGAAAACTATAAGTAGACTAAACAATATATTAATATATATACTAAACAATTTATGTCCCTTAGATTTCAATTATTAAAATAAATAAACAATTATTATCCCCCACAATTTCTATTAGTAAACAAAGATATATATTAAACAAAATAGAGAAAAAATAATTAATTATTTTTTATACAAAAAAATTGACACTAACAAATTTAGAAAAAAAACAATTCGTATATTCTAAATGACCGGAAGAAAAAGAAAAAAGAAAACTGCATATAAAAAAGTAGAACATATAAATTAAAATACCTTATTTGATGTTTAATGTTACAAAAACTTATTATTCAATTTTCTTTTCGATATCTCAATTCTTTACAAAAAAAAAAACAAAAACTAAATCGATGCTGTTTTCAAAAATTTCTTAGTAAAAGTAAATATACACTAATCAATATAGGTAAAAATAACTATACCTAGATATCACGCTAACCAAATCTAGATAATCTAAAGTATTAAAATCTACACAAACATGAAAAAGTAAAAATGATCTCGGCATATCTTCCAAAAACAAAAATGTTATGGACATGGATATAAATGCGCAAGAAAGAAATAACCTACTTCTAATCTTAAGAAGACAAATAAATAGATTTTATCTTTAAAAGAAAACTGACCTGAATTTTATTTACTTAAATGAATATGAGGTGAAAACGGATAGAAATTGTGAACCGAATCCATAAATAAATGGAAACATACCTATACCTTAATGATGATTTTGTGGTGCTGATTCAATTTTGATGGTGAGTGAAAGTCCGAATGAAAAAGAGTAGAATAAGCTGAAATAGTCAATAATAAGCTTTAAATAAATGGTAAAAGAAATCACGCGTTAAAAACACGTGACAGATAAACAACACCACCTTAAAATGACTAAATTATAAGATATTTACCTAAGTCCGTAAATAAAATTGCATCCCAAACACAATCAAACAAATAAATAAATAAACGCATAAATACTAAATAACCAAATTAAATACGAGCGAAAGTAAACGGAAAAAGTAGTCGTTCGCTGTTAATAGGCACGGTGAATTGACTACTTTACTATGATATTTATGGCAAAAATACTTATCCTCTTTACATTAACATTAAGGGTTTCTTAGTCTGGAAAAGACTTTGTGGTATTAGACAGCAGGCTGATAGGAATATTATCTGGATTCTAGGTAGAGGTAATGTGGATTTTTGGAAGGATTTTTAGCACAGCAAGCCTGCCATTGCTACTGAGCATAATATAAATTGGTATATAGATGTTAAAGTTAACACTTTTTGGCACAACAACTCTTGGTGTTTAAATGAAGTGCAGGGAAGCATTGATTCTGATAGATTGCTAATAATCAACAAGACTCAAATAACTGATAAAGATGATGTTATCTACTGGAGGCTTTCTGCTAATGGGGATTTCAACTTCAAGCAAACTTGGGAGAGCATAACAGCTAAGCATAACTACTCTACTCTCTACAAGAGGATCTGGAACTCTAAAATTCCAAGGAAGTTTTCTTTCATGACATGGAAATTAATGCATAATTTTATTGTAAGAAATACTCTACGGATTTCTTACTTAACTTATTGAACCATGAAATTAAATCATCCTGTAATAATACGGAATATATACTTACAGGATGTAGACATTCTTTGATCTTCAGATTCTTGACTTGTAGCGGATGATCCGTGATCCTTTGCTAGGTTATCGATTCTTCTAAGAGATGGCAACCAAAACACACTTTTATAATTGATTCGAAGGAATAATCAATTTGTTTTTCTTAAAGGATTTTTCTCTCTGTATTTTATCTCGTATATTTCTAAGAATGAGGAACTCATTCTTATATAGAACTGAAGTGAGAAAACGGTTCTTCTTTTTTAACCGTTTGTAACTTCCAGACGGTTACTTAATGAAGACCAGTCCTTATTAAATTGCCACCCTTAGGGACCATAACCCGGTATTATTTTGGTTTACAAAATAACCCCAAAACTTTACGTTTTGCTTAAGTTGTTTATTTCCGAATCCAATCCTTCACAGTATTCGGAATTAAACCTGGTATCTATACAATTACCTCCATGATACATATTTTATCTACTAGTCCATTCTTTTCTTTATGATTACTTTTATTGGACTAATATTAACGATAGTTCGATACATCGATAAAACATGTGACGGTCCAACTTAATGGAGAAATTCCAACAATCTCCCACTTGGATCATCATATGCTACTATAGGATGCATTCACTTAATGAACGTTCTTAATTTCTATCGTCACATAGATAACCTTAACAATCTCGTAAATGACCATTAACGAGATAGGACTAAAGTCATCATCAATGTATTTCAAGCCGCAAATAGATGCATCAGTAATCACAATATCGCAACAATCAACTACATGGATCTATCATGGTGCATAGCATAAGAATAATATGAAATGTAATCTTACATATCTATTCTTAACTAGTCCCACTTAATTGGAGGTCTACTTACAACAGAGTACGAATAATCAAAGATAAGAGCACACTGAAAACTTATATATAAATATGTTTGCATTAATGACCTTAAGTTCACGAATATCATAATACAAACAAATTTAATAGCTTAATACAAACTCCCACTGAAACTAACAATCCTCTAAGTACACAACACCCATGTTAATGGTGTGTTCAATAAAAACTTTAGGTACTAATGCCTTCGTAAGAGGATCTGCTAACATCGAGTTTGTCCCTATGTGCTCCACACTGATTTGACCACTCTGTACTCTCTCTTTAACAGACAGGAACTTGATATCTACATGTTTGGACTTAACCGAGCTCCTGTTACTGTTTGAATACTGAACTGCCGAGTTATTGTCACAATATAATCTAAGGGGTCTTTTTATCCCCTCTACGATTCGCAGTCCCGTGACAAAATTTCGCAGCCAAAGCGCCTGATTGGATGCCTCGAAACAAGCAACAAATTCCGCAGCCATAGTGGAAGATGCAATGAGTGTTTGTTTAACACTTTTCCATGATATTGTACCTCCCGCTAAAAGGAATATAATGCCTGAGGTTGAACAACGAGAATCCTCACATCCAGCGAAATCCGAGTCGGAATACCCTATGACCTCCAGTTTATCCGACTTCTTATATGTTAACCTGTGATGTTTTGTTTGTTGCAAATACCGGAGAACTCTTTTGACTGCTTTCCAGTGTTCCATCCTCGGATTACTTACGTATCTCCCTAACACACCCACCACAAAAGCAATATCTGACCGTGTACAAACTTGAGCATACATCAGACTTCCAACAGCCGAAGCATATGGAACCTTTTGCATTTCCTCAATCTCAAGTTTTGTCTTTGGGCATTGCTTAAGGCTAAACTTTTCACCTTTTGATATAGGGGTTTCCTTTCCTTTGCTGTTAGCCATCCCGTAACGTTGTAACATACTCTCAATATACGTCTTTTATGATAAACTCAAAATTCCATGGGATCGATTCCTATGAATTTGAATTCCTAACACAAATGATGCATCACCAAGATATTTCATATCGAATTTGTCCGAAAGAAATTTCTTGGTCGTATGTAACAATTCATTATCGTTTGTGGCCAATAAAATATCATCAACATACAGCACTAGAAATATGAATTTACTCCCACTAAACTTTTGATACACACAATCCTCCACTGAATTTATCTCAAAACCAAATGAGACAATAACTTCAAGGAATTTGTGATACCACTGTCGAGACGCTTGCTTGAGACCATAAATAGATTTCTTCAGTTTGCATACCGCCGATTTTGGATCACCAGAGATAAAGTTTTCAGGTTGTAACATATAGGTCGTTTCCTCAATGTCTTCATTAAGAAAAACGGTCTTTGCATCCATTTGATGGAGCTCAAGGTCGAAGTGTGCAACTAATGCCATGATTGTCCGAAAAGAATCCTTCGAAGAAAATGGAGAGAAGGTTTCTTTAAAGTCAATCCCTTCATGTTGAGTAAAACCTTTAGCTACAAGTCGCGCTTTATGCCTCTCCACATTACCCTTAGAATCCGGTTTGGTTTTTAAAATCCATTTACAACGAATCGGCTTCTTTCCTTCAGGTAATGGAACAAGCTCCCATACCGCGTTATCTTGCATTGATTTAAACGCTTCGTTCATTGCTTTAATCCATAAGTGAGAATCAAAACTTTTCATGGCATCACGAACACTTAAAGGATCGTTTTCTGTTGAACCATAAAATTCTTCATGTTCTTGAAGATACACTATATAGTCTGAAGATATAGCGCTCTTTCTTTCTCTATTAGATCTACGCAAAGGCATAATTTCTTCATTTTGCACTTGAACTTCTTGAGGAGGTAGAGTTTGTTCTTCTTGAACAACTTTATTTTGCTCCATTGGAACAACATCCATAGGAGGAAAATTAACATCATCTTGAGTATCTATATGTTCTAACGAATCTGAAGTGATGATTGGACTTCTAATTACCATATCATCATCTGACACTATAGTATCATTGTTAGAACCTTCATGAATCTCTATTGATTCTTCCTCAAAATGAATGTTCGTTACTAAATTCTTCCCCCCAAACTCTATATCCTCAAAGAATTTCGTTGTACCCGTCTCAAATATATTCTTTGTGGAAGGATCATAAAACTTAAAACCCCTACTGTGCTCGGGATATCCGATGAAATAACTACTAACCGTTTTGGAGTCCAATTTCTTTTCATTCGGTCTATAAGGCTTCGCTTCAGCTGGACATCCCCAAACATGTAAATGTTTTAAACTAGCTTTACGCCTAGTCCAAAGTTCATACGGTGTCTTAGTAGTTTCTTTCGTCGGAACTCTATTAAGTAGGTAGGTCGCACATTTTATTGCTTCTCCCCAGAGTGATATAGGTAATATTGAATGACTAATCATACTTCTTACCATATCCTTTAATGTACGGTTTCGTCTCTCAGATACTCCATTCATGTTGGGCGAACCCGACATTGTATACTGAGGGACTATGCCACACTCTTCTAGGAACTTTGCAAACGTTCCATGACGTTGTTCACCTGAACCATCATATCTCCCATAGTATTCACCACCACGGTCCGATCTGACGCACTTAATGTCTTTACCAAGTTGTTTTTCAACTTCGATCTTAAAGAATTTGAACTTGTCAATGACCTCTGATTTTTCGTGAATGAGATATAGATACCCATATCGTGAAAAGTCGTCAATGAAAGATACAAAATATCGTTGTCCGTTCCATGATGTTGTAGGGAACGGACCGCAAATGTCTGTATGTATCAAATCCAAGACCCTTTTCGCTCTGTATGCATCTAATCGTTTCACTTTGGTCTGTTTTCCTTTTATACATTCAACGCAAACGTTGAAGTCCGAAAAATCCAGTTCACTTAATAAACCTTCTGAAACAAGCTTTTCAATTCTATTTCTAGAAATGTGACTTAATCGCTTGTGCCAAAGTTTTACTGATTTTTCCATTTTACAATTTAGTTTTCCAGGTACATCTACATTCATTATCTCTTTGTGATCCTTTATAGTATCCAATAAATAAAAGTTATCATTTGCTATTAACTTTCCAGAACCAACAACATTACCATGTAAATAAAGACATAAAATTTCATTTCCAAATAGACAAGAATAACTTAATTTGTCCAACAACGGAAAGGAAATTAGGTTCCTTCGAAAAGAAGGTACATACAATACGTCTTTTAAATACAAAAAATGTCCACTGGTAAGCAACAAACGAAAATCACATATAGAATGAACTAAACACGAACTGCCATCAGCTGTATAGATGGATGTTTCACCATCACTCAGGCTTCGGTTTCTTATCATACCCTGCAAAGAAATACAAACATGAGTTGTTGCTGCTGTATCAACCCACCAAGTATTTCTCGGCACTGAAACTAAATTGATCTGAGAACAGACCATAGAAGTGAAAATACCTTTGGCTTTCATCATAGCCCTCCATTTTTCACATTCTTTCTTAAAGTGCCCCGTTTTCTTACAATGGAAGCAACGCCCTTTACCAGACGTACCCTTATGCTTCTTTTGTTCTGAACCGGATGCATGTGCATCTGAACCTTCATACTTTCTCTTAATTCCCTTATCCACATGAGCTTTCACCATTTGCACTTCTGGATGTTCTTGCTTCATCTTTTCCTCCTCTTACACTGCTTGAGAGATGAGCTCGTTGAGAGTCCATTTCTCGCGCTGACAGTTATAAGAAGTTTCAAAGTTCTTATACTGAGGAGGGAAAGAGTGAAAAGCAAAGCTTACCACAACATCTTCGGGAAGGTCAATCTTAAGTGCTTTCAGTTTGGAAGCGGCGTTTGACATTTCCAAGATGTGCTCACGAACAGTCCCTTTGCCATGATATTTCATAGAGGCTAGCTTAATAAGCAGCGTCTTAATCTCTACTTTATCGTTCTTGGCAAAACATTTCTCTACCTCTTCGAGAAATATTTTTGCATTAGTGATCTCAGGTGGAACTGCACCACGGAATGCTAATGGAATTGATTGCTTCATGATCCCTAGACTTATCTTGTTCGACTTTTCCCACGCCTCTGACTCTTTCTTCTCCGTAGGAGAACTGTCATCAGTCAGAGGTTTAGGTTCATCGACCCTTAATGCTAAGTCGTAATCATGG
Organism: Limnanthes douglasii subsp. nivea; assembly: GCA_036936605.1. Taxonomy (NCBI): domain Eukaryota; kingdom Viridiplantae; phylum Streptophyta; class Magnoliopsida; order Brassicales; family Limnanthaceae; genus Limnanthes; species Limnanthes douglasii. Next base: position 172,298,572 of record JAUPFV010000004.1, on the reverse strand, counting down.
CACATCAAGTGCAGCAACATATCTTCTTTCCACATCTCAAAGTTGCTCCCATTAAGTATGGATGTCTTTTTGCCTTTCGGGTTATAGAAATACGAATTTGCTAACATAACAAACAACAAACAATAAATAGCCAAAAACATCACTTAACATATAACCTCCATAGTATTTAACAAATAAACATACCATAATAAAACATACTCTTACAACATCAATAAGATACCTTTGGGCAAGCATATTAATTTGTATATGTATGAGTTTGAGCATAATTAATGTTGATCCTTCTAATTGACTTAAGTAAGAAAATCTTCATTTGAGCCGATTTTCCAAGTTCAATTTTCTTAATGATCAATTCACAAATAACTATCTCGTGTCTAAGATTAACTATGTCAAACATTAACCTTCCTTTGGGCCGATCAAAGTTTACATACTTGTCAATCAAAGACTTGTCAAAACTCTAAAATAATTAATTCAGCAACAGGGATCACTTTGGCGATATATTGAATCATTAATTATTTATCGAAGTTCGGACAACTTAAAACATGCTAATTATTTCGAAAAATACTATACGACTACCTTACTTAATGTCCAAACTATTTCGTAGTGTATATATAAATTTAATAAAATTAAATTTATATCTTAAATTATTATACTATAATATAATACTTAATATATATATATATATATTCAACTGAATATTAACATATTAATAAAAGTAATTGCCATAACTTATGCGCATGTTCTTGCGCCTATTCCGATATTTATCCACTTATTAACAGAAGTTAATATTAGTGGGTGCCGTAATTTTTGTTACGCATTTATCCACTTATTAACAGAAGTTAATATTAGTGGGTGCCGTAATTTACGTTGCGCATATTCCGTAATTTACACATTATAATTTAATTCTCAGTTATATACATTAATGTTGCCTTTTAATATATATATATATATATCTTCAGTTATATATATATATCTAAATGTATAAACAAGGATGTATGTAACTCCAGCACATAAATCGGAATATAGGTTAACACATACACTTACACTCCAGCACATAAATCGGAATATAGTTTAACACATACACTTACACTCCAGCACATAAATCGGAATATCTGTTAACACACATACACTTACACTTTTGCAGTTACTTACTAAAATTATATATTCCTAATTACACATTTATCGGCGGTTAGTGGACGTATATTTAGCCTATTATTTAGGTGAATATGAGTTCCTTACACTTACTAATAAAATTATATAATATATAATTTTATTAATAAATTCAGATTTTAATTTAATTATATTAATTATAGTAACCACATACGGCACCTCTTAACTGCATATATAATTACACCATCGTAATTGTTTAACTGTTTGTGTAATTTTCGATAACCGACATCACATCTAATATATATAATCTTATTTTATAATCGGAAAAACTAAGACTTTAACTTCATGGTGGCTCTGATACCACTTGTAAGAAATACTCTACGGATTTCTTACTTAACTTATTGAACCATGAAATTAAATCATCATGTAATAATGCGGAATAAATACTTACAGGATGTAGACATTCTTTGATCTTCAGATTCTTGACTTGTAGCGGATGATCCGTGATCCTTTGCTAGGTTGTCGATTCTTCTAAGAGATGGCAACCAAAACACACTTTTATAATTGATTCGAAGGAAGAATCAATTTGTTTTTCTTAAAGGATTTTTCTCTCTGTATTTTATCTCGTATATTTCTAAGAATGAGGAACTCATTCTTATATAGAACTGAAGTGAGAAAACGGTTCTTCTTTTTTAACCGTTTGTAACTTCCAGACGGTTACTTAATGAAGACCAGTCCTTATTAAATTGCCACCCTTAGGGACCATAACCTGGTATTATTTTGTTTTACAAAATAACCCCAAAACTTTACGTTTTGCTTAAGTTGTTTATTTCCGAATCCATTCCTTCACAATATTCGGAATTAAACCTGGTATCTATACAATTACCTCCATGATACATATTTTATCTACTAGTCCATTCTTTTCTTTATGATTACTTTTATTGGACTAATATTAACGATAGTTCGATACATCGATAAAACATGTGACGGTCCAACTTAATGGAGAAATTCCAACATTTATTCCTCTTGATAGTATCATGATGAGAAAGCATATGAATCTAGCTTCTAAGTGTGTGTTTTGTGACAACTGTGAGGATAAGAACCATTTTTTTGTTAATTTTACTTTTGCTTGGCAACTTTGGAACTGGTTTTCTTGCATATTTAAAATCAAAATTAAAAGATCTATTGTCCTTTCTCATCTCCTAAGATGCTGGTTTTGGTTTTCTAAAACTAAGTTTCATGTTTCTCATCTTGTGCCTCAAGTTATATGTTGGATGATTTGGAAGGCTAGAAATTCATTTAAACATAAGGGGGTTCTCTTAAGTGTTAACTGGGCTATAGATAACATTATCAATATTGTTAAAGGAGTGGAGGTCAATGGCAATCTAAGCTACAAGCATTGGTCCAATGCTCGGGAAGCTGGTGTGATTTTGGGGTGCCGATCTAGTGATAAGAAAAGCATACCTCAGTACCTCAGATGGATTCCCCCTGTTTATCCTCGTATTAAGTTGAATGTTGATCCCTCCTGTGCTTTCAATGGTGAGGCAGCGTCTGGTGTGCTTTTCAGAAACAGTGAGGGTTACATTTTGCAAGCTCATGTTAATCAAATAGGTAAGGTATCTCCTCTTCAAGCTGAAACTTTAGCTTTATTACATGGCTTATCTATTTGCTTCAAGAACAATTGGCAGTATGTGGACATTGAGTCTGATTCACTTCTTCTTATTAAGCAACTTAGAATCAACACCAGAACTGATTTTGAGGACCATAACCTTAGCTTTTGCCGAAATCTTCTTGATAAAAACATGAGTATTAGGCACATTTCAAGGGTCCAGAATCAGGCAGCCGATTGGCTGGCCAAATGGACCCTTAAGTGCAAGCAAAAACTGCATTTTCAACAGCATAATGCTCCATCTGATTTACTTGCTATTACTTTTCTTAAGAGTTTAAATTTGGGCTATATTGTTTAGTGAGCATTGGTACTGCTGGAGTTTCATTTTTGTTTAGCAGATTGGTTGGTGCTGATTCTTTGGAGGCGTTGGAGGCATAGGCTTGCTGCTGTTGTAGGAAGCTTTATGCTTGTGATGTTGTGGATTCGTTATTTTGGGTTGGTAGATGGAGCCTTTATTGCTTTGAAGTTGAGGAGTCAGAAGTTATGAGGTGCTTGGATCTGAAGAGTTCTTCCGTGAGAAGTTATGGGCTGCTCTTTGATTTCTTGTTCAAAATTCAATTTTGGGTCCTTTGTCTAGGCGAGAAATTTTCAGCGCCTCTTTTTCTATTTATAATTTTGGGGTTTATTTCTTTTGGCCCTTCTATTTGTAAAACCTTCAATTTTTAATAGAGTTGTTCTTTTGACTAAAAATAAAAATAAAAATTGACTACTTTACCATATATAATATATCATCAGGCCTCAAGAGTTTAAACTATTTGTGCCGTGGGCTCATTCTTTAATACAGAAGCCCATATCCAAAATTACATATCGCCGTCTAAAAACCCTAATGCTAACCAAAGTCAATTCCGCTTTCCTTCTTCTATAATATCATACTACCTCTGTGTCCTTCTCTCCTATCGTCATACTGATTTGATTTTTGTATCTTCCACTAAAAGTTAAGACAAAATTCTAGATTTATCAGAGCTTGGCGTTTTTTATGTATCGTCCTTGTTTGTTTTGTTTTTTTTTTTAAAAAACTTAGACAAGAGAGCAAGTCAGCTTCTTGTTTGGATCTCTATAAAAAAAACAGACCCAGACATTCAATTACCAAAAACTTGCGACACAGAAACCCAAAGGCAGTATCACTCGCCTGAATCTGACCCATCGCTGATGTTTCAGGCCCTTAAGCTACTGCCATATCTATTTTCTTTGTTTACGTTTATTAAATTCAAATCTTATCAGTGTTTAGTCTGCAAACGCACTCTGTCCTAAAACCTTTACTATTTTGAGGCAATTTCTTGGTTTGCTATATTGACTATTTAGTTTCTACAAGTTTTTTATGCTGAAGAAATCTTATTTTCAATGGTTTCTTAAAGGCTTATAGCTGGAAATACATCATTTTAGTAAAAAGTTAGGAAATGTTTTTTTTCTCTATGATGATGAAACAGATGACGAGTCTGATATCCATTCTTCAAACCGTGAGGACAAACGAGGCATTTGTCTGAGAAAATCTAAAATCTAAAACATAAAATTTAAAATTTCTTATTACGATAAATTATGATACATATATTGCTTGCATGTAACCTTCGGAGAGATTCATTTTCTAGATAGCTATCTAAATATGATATTGCTCAGCTTCTCGCTGAATGATCATTTTCTGTCAGCTATCTAAATAGGATTATGGTGAGATAATTATTAGATTCAATGCGATGACCAATAGAAGGCAAAGAACATCTTTAAGTTATATCAATGAGGCAGTGAACCGCTCCGACTAAACATATAAACAGTAGATTTGGACTCGGATATTAAAGTACGTGCTCCCAATCCATCAATTCACCATTTCCTGTTAGGTGACAATTTGTAGAGCAAAAACACCAAGGATATAGGTCAAAACAATTGTTCTGGTTTTCAAATTCTAGTTTCTCTTACATATTTAGCAAAGTTTCCACCTGCTTTGAAATTCGTTGTTCAAGTCACTTCAGCTTTTATTTTGGTTTTTTTAACTCGGCCCCATTTATAGGATTAACGGGGCTTTTGTTTTTCGTATTTTTAATCTAATGTTTTTTTCCCGCTAAGTTGGCTTTGACTGAACCCTTAGCCATTTTCTTTTAGTTAGTGGTGATCTCATAATGATTAGATACATTGTGGTTCTCGAATTCATGTGTGATAGTCATTTTTGTGTTTGAGTAATTTAAGGTTCTAGCTCGACCAACCTCATCTATTTTAGACTATCCACATTTATCTCTTATAAAATGTTATTCTAATCTTTTTTTTATCCTCGTACAATATCAGATCCATCTTTGAAGTCTCCTCCCATTTGGATATCCACTCAACACAATAATTGACTTATCTATGAATATAGTTGAATTTAAATTTTGCATTGTTCATGAAAAACTCTTTACAAACCATAAGCACATCATCCCTACGTCCCTCAATGCTATCACCGCATTTCACTAGCGTGTGGAACTCTAGCGAATATTTCTTTACAACAAGTGCTCTATACTTTTGGTCTAACGCCATATATAGAATGAATTGTAACGCATAAAGGTCTATCTGAAAAGCTGACCTTACCAAACTTAGTATACGAAACAACCTTGAAATGAACATTTCATATTTCAGAACACTCTCCCTACACCTATTGTCAAACGATACAATCATCCATCAACGTTGAGTTTAACTCGTCTACTTGGCTCCGTCTATTTTTTAATGTGCCTCGATATGAAACTTTCTCATGTACTGTCACTAGATGGATTTAATTTGACCACTTTAGGTTTACATGGATTTATCCTATTAAGGGGAATGTCAAGTTCTTTATATATTTAAAAAATTAAAAACACTCGTTAAAAAATAATTTGAGATGTATATTAAAGTCATTCAAATCAAATGGGTAGGTGAGTATAGACCATTATATAACTTAGCTAATGAATATATATTTATTTTGAGGAGGTCTTGCCCCATACCTCAACCCAGAATGGAAGGTCTGAGAGAAAACACAGACACTGAAACAGGGCTAACCTTATTGGCTCAAGTTGGTTTACCCTATAGGTATTGGGTTAAGGATTTCGAGACTGCCATATACTTAATAAACAGACTTTTGACACCTGTGTTGATAAATCAATCCTCACGGAAATCCACTCTCATCTGAGGATCTAGATCGTGGACTACTTGCATTTTACTCGAAATATTTTTGATCAACTATCTTCTTAGGTAATCCTCGGGGTATAGAAAATTTCACGGTTCCTATAGGGTTTATTTCTACTTGGTAAAGAATTAACCTCATTTCTTTTCCTACTATGGATGAAATTTTAAAAATGATTAAAGGCATGAAAATATTCAACGGTGTTAGTGGTATTTTTATCATAAATGTTATTCAATAGTTGGGATGGTGTTACTTTTTATGTTCAGAATTTTTTCTCTGGTTCCATATGCCCAAGAGTTGTATGTAGTTTCTTTTCATCTTGATTTTTAAGAAATAAGATACGTCTTTTTAAGAACATATTCTTAATATTGTGTAATTTTTCACACACGATAAACTTAAAAATCCTTAACTAATGATTGTATCTCCTTAGCTCATGATGTGGCTCCTGATTTCGAAAAGAATATTAAAGGTGGAAATATGATTATGATTTGAAAAGAAGATTAAAGGTGGAAATATGATTATGATTTGAAAAGAAGATTAAAGGTGGAAATATGATTATGAGTTGGATAGGGAGAAAGCATATAACAGTTTATCATGGAAGTTCTTGTACAATTCTTTTCAGAATTCAAGTTTCCACAATTAAGCCATATTTTTTTATTTTGGAATCTGTTGATAATTTATGTATTATTTGGATGTAGAGGGCAAACAACTTGATTTTCAAATCAACGAGAAATGTAAGGGAAGGTTATCTGGTTTTTCCTTCTCTTTTTCTCTTAGCCTTAGAATTTTTTTGAGGAAGTTGAGGTTTTTATTTGAAACTAAAAAGGTCATGTGTTACAACTGCATCAAGTCAAAAGTGCATATTTTTCATCTCTAATTTGCAGATGATCTCCTTGTGTTTTTAAATAGAGTTTGTTATTATAACGTTAATGAGGTGAACACTGTATTGGAGACGTACCAAGTGTTAGTCGTTCCGAAGGTTAATAACAACAAGAGTTGTGTATTATTTTGGCAAATACATTCATTATTAAAAGAAAGAAAATATTCTTTAACTAACCGGTATAAAGAAAGATATTTTTTCAACAGACTACTTGGGTGCGTCTCTACCTAAAGAGAGGGTTAGAATATCCTTCTTCTAACTTTTTACCGGAAAAGTTAAAGCTCGCTTGGACGGTTGGTTTGTTATTATGCTTTGTATAGTTGTTCTTATCAACTATTTATTATCGTTAATCTCTATTCATACTCTCTTGGTTGTTTTTGTTCCAAATGGGATTTTGAGGACTTTTGAAAGGCTTATAGGGAGTTATTTTTGGAGATCTAGTGATAGTATACATTATTAGGTCTCGTGGGATACTATTACAGCTTATAAGAAATAGGAGGGGCTTTGTATTACCCCTTTATTTTACATGATGGAAGTGTTGTATTGTAAGTTGGCTTAAAAATTCATAAAAGATTAATATTTATGTGTCGAGTTCATGATAAGCAAACTGGGAATATGAAATTTAGTATTTATTCAAGTTTATTCAAACACAAAAAATAATACTTAACCATATTAAGAATGTATATGAGTTTTTTGGTTTTCATTTGGGTAAAGTTGAGATCCCATTTTGGTTGTTTGAGAAGTTAGAGTGTGAGAATGGTATTAATTATCTAGAAGATTGGGTAACACAAATATTGAATGATTTTTTTAAAGTTCAAGAGGTGTTAACTCACATTTTGATGCATATCCATTAAGAAGTTTACAAATTCTAATCTCATATTAGACTGGATATATAAGATAAGTTGATCTCGATTTTGGGCTCCCAAAATGAGGTTTCAACATTTTCAATTAAAATTACGCTTCATAACCAGAGGATTTTATTAAAGTACAGTAGATTATGAATTCATATACTCTTTTAAAAATTTGCTTTATTTTGTTGGAAGATAGTTTATTCAAGACTCTGTACTGATATACAAATGATATCACTTTACATTCCATTGACATCAAAATATATTTGCTGCAAAAATCTTTAGTGTGAGATTTTGGACACTTTGTTTCTCTATATATGTATTAATATTGATCAAACTTTATGGGGTTACATTTTGTCACGGTTAACTCAACCGTTATTTTCTTCCATTTTGCATATATTTATGTTTCACTATGATGTGGATAAAATTTAAAAATACATTAACTTCATCACTTGCTCTCTCAGGTTTTGTTTTTGACATATTTGGAAATATAGAAATCGATCAATAAATGGTATGACCAGCACTTGGTCGAATCAACATGTGAAAATCTTATTCAAATGATGTTAATGATATTTGTAGCGTAATTATGTGGTTATCCCTCATAGTTTTCATACCATAAAACTATGAAAATGGATAAGATGGATTAACCCTTCTAAAATAAACTAAAAACTCAACTTTGATGGACCTTGATGTAATGGAAAATGTTAGTTGTTTGAATTGTCTATGATGCAAAAGGGAACATGATTGTTGCCTTTACTTATTTTCTTAGAATTAGAGATGCTTTACGGGCTAAATATCATGCTTTATTTTCAAGGAATGAATCCTTGGATATTAATGAGCTTTGTTTTGAGGATAAATTTGAACATGTATGTACAGAGATAATGGGTTGGATAAATGGAGACACGTAGTCGTAGATGATATGGTCATATTCGACGATGGTCATTTTGAGCTACAGAACTTTCTACATATAGATTTTTAGACACATTTCAGAGTGGTTAAAATTTATGATTTTGGTTTACTATTTCTTTATTTTGTTTGATGTGATTTGTAGGAACGTTTAGAATTTTTCAGGCTCGATATGGAATGTTGCACATTAAGATTTTATTATGAATTTTGGTTTCTTTTATACTTTTTGTTTATAAGTGTAAATTGTATTTGCAGCATTAAAGTTTATGTATGATTCTTTTGATGTTGATTCAATGCTATATAAATATAAGTTAGGACATTGGTGATAAATTAGTTATACGTCTGCATCTTTTCATCTTACTTTGTTGTCTTTGGTTTTTTTTACATAAGGTTTATGTTGAATTTTAGTGAGGTTATGCCCGATTTTTTATAGCCTTTTAGTCATTAGTTACAAGAGAACATTTTATTTGTATTTTTACAAATTGTAGAAGTAACTTCTAATTTTTTTACAACCTTCTGTTTTGGTTTATTTGAGAGGTTTTAGTCTAGTCCTCTTTTTAGTTTTGTACCTTATACTTTTCATTTATAAAATTTGACTCACGTCATCGAATTTTATAAAAAAAATAGGTTTTACATAGATTTTGTATGATATATATATATATATATATATATATATATATATATATATATATATATATATATATATATATATATATATATATATTGTTAGAGAATAAACCTATAAGTAGAGGTCGCATAATAAAAATCAACTTTCAAATCGGCAAAACTGTTTCAATAATTGGTTGTGGTAGTTAGATTTGGTCGTTTTGCTCATGTAAGTATAAACATTTAACAAAAATAAAAAATAAACAACATAAGAGTTATTTATTTCAAATTACGGATAAATTCTACATCCATGAGCTATAAATCTAACTTTATAGATAGAACAATTACAATAAACAACAAAAACACAAAATATAATAAAATTATTTTATGCAAAAAACATCGATCGAGACTAAAACAAATATCTCTTTTATATATATATATATCGTATATAAGCCGTATTCGGCTTAATCTAATAACAGAAGTTGGTTTTATTGGGTAACTTCATGCATTTATTATATATTTATTATATATATTTAAAGTTTATATCCAAACCAAATTCAATCTTAATTTAGTTTATATTAGGAATTTTATATTTTTTTATATCAAATATTTAAATCTAATACATATTACTCTAAAATTTTAAAAGTTTAACTTGGTTTAAAAAAATTGATATCATAATTGTTATCTTCTAATCCTTGAAAAAGTTAGTTTTCTACATTATTGGCATTTTTTAACAAGGTTGTACCGTATCATATACCTCCAACCATTATAACTCCATCAAGAACTAATACACCATTAGTTATATTAGCTTTTATAACAATCAATGTGCCTTGCAGAATCTTAAGTAGATGGTCTCCACCACTATAGTTATACCCTTAATCATCAAACATTTTAAAAGATAAGAGATTTTTTTTAAGATCAAAGACATGTCTCATATCTGTTTATGAATGTCTCAAGTCTTGTACACATTTGAATTGAATGCTCTGTATTTCTTTTACAACAGAACTTATTATTTCTTATAATGGCCTTACCAGTATCAAACTCCTCTAGGTTTTCAAACCAGTGTTTGTTGGAATTCATATAGAACTATGCTCATAAGTTCAGAATCTACTTGTTATCATACCTACAAGTAAAAATCATAAGTACATTAGTAAATTCATAATCATTGTAGACAATTGATGTATTTTCAGCTTCAAACTTTTATAGATTATATATCTTTTTCCTGATATAACTATCTATGCTGTGGAACAAACATTTCACTATGAAACCAGTAGATGATTATATTTATATGGATATTGAGTTTCTTCTCTTCTTGTTTGAATTTATCTTTCCAAGCATTCCTCTCACACCCAAGCCATATGTAGTAGTGTCACTCTACAAAATAACATTCATTTGAAGATCTTTTGGATTTGTAATATTTTTTACTTTTGACATGGTATAAGACTGTATGCCATAAAGTATAGTGTTAACAAAATATGTATACACTAGCATTAAAGAGCTCAAGAGGATAATTATTTGATCCTCGTTTTCAAACTTGATGATTTCTGCATTCAAATCAGTAATGATCATATTGAAATCATCCAAATATTTTTTATCTCTTTCTTATCATATATAGTCATAAAATAAAACTATTTATTGAGATACAATTTTTTTGTCAACGATTTGTCAGGTAAATAACTTCAAGCTTATTTTAAATCCTTATTTTAGTAGACTCTCAAACAACTTCATCGATACTTTATCCCCCAATTTTTAAACCATATCCAGTAGAGTCATTCTACAAAATAACCTTAATTTGAAGATCTTTCAGAGCACTTTTTCACTTCTGACATGGTAAGAGGCTGTATGTCATAGAGTACAGGGTTTGGAAAAATAGATACACTTTTGTTAGAATGCTCAAAAGGATAAAAACAAATATATTTGTTTTTAACTGTGATGCCTACTTCATTCAAGGAATATTTCATTTAATAACAAGCGCGTTGGTCGTTAAAGGAAAAGGTTCAAAATTCAAAACGAGCCCCAATGGAGATAAAAAAAAGGGATATTAACGACCCCCATAAGGAATCGCATTTGACATAACTATTAAAGACCATTTTTTATTTAAAATTAAAATAAATAAGAATGATTCTTTACGGAAATCAAACTCTCATATATTTACGTGTAATCTTTTTTATTCTACTTTAGTTAATTAGTATGTCATTTACCACAACCTTGCATTTGACATGAGATTACGAATGATCAGGTATCAACAAAGATTATCTTCTCTAGAGAAAGTTGAAGCTATTATAAATTAGATAAATATGTTGTTAATCATGAGACATATAAATGAATTTAATTACTTAGCATGCTTGACAAATCATATGTTTATTGGAAATAAAAATAGGTGATAAATTATGTGTATTGACTTTATAAATTTGATTTGCGCTCGTATGAATCATATTTTTTGACCCCTAATAACTAATCAGTTGGTGGACGCAACAGTTGGGCATGCGTTAATTTAGTTTATTTATTCATGTTCCTGATATAACAAGTTAAATATGAATCTTAAAAATAGAAAAGTATTGTGTCTATAAAAGAATTATGCATATGTTACTAAAAGGTTATATCGTTTTCAAGCTTATATAAATTATATGCTCGTCAAAAGAAAAAGAAATAACCTTGATATAACGATTATATATGAGATATTGGCCAATCTAAGATTGTATAAGTTGAAACTAAATCCTTTTAAGTGTACTTTTGGGATACAATATGATCAAAATGTTACCACAAAAATCAATAAAAGAAGTAAAAAGGGTCATGGATCTTTCAAAATTTATTTCATAAGTTTTTAATAAGGGTTATACGTTCTTTGATATTCTAAAGGGAGCGAAACAAATATATTGGAAAAAAAGTGTGTCACGGCCTTTGATAAGCATAAACTATATATTACATCTACACATATTATATCTAAAAAATGTTTTCTTCTTATACTTATCAGCTTTTTAATTTTGCAGCACTATCGTGCTTAGCCTGGAAGAACCTATGTTTCATAAACTAGTATGTTTCATAAACTAGTATTTTTCATGAGCAAAAGCCTAATATATGTAAAAACAAGATACATCAACTTAGGATAATCATCTCTTACTTTAGTCTTAACATTAAAAAAATACGCCATTACTTTCAAAGATATATCGTAGTTGTTCATACAACTTTTCCTTGAAGAAAAGTTACAAAATCCAAATGTTTTTGGAAGACTCATGAGGTGGTCCATTGAGTTGGGTGAGTATAATATCCAAACCAAAACTCACACTAGAATCAAAGGAAGTGATTACGGATTCCTCATTGAGTGATGGTTTAGTAAATATTAAGGTTGGTAACGAGCCATAATGAATAGTTCAAATTGACGAACAATCAAATTCAAATAGAAGCGGCGCGAGGATCACTTTTATGATATCATATATGAAGGAAGTAAAACATGCAATAAAGTTTGGATTTGTTGCGACTAACAATGAAGCCGAATACAAAGCCATTCTCATAGGAATGTATTTGGCTAAAATGTGTGAGGGTAAAACTATGGGGTTCATATCTTAATAAATGAAATCTTGTTCTTCTGCCAGTTTTATGATATTAACAAAAAAAAATTACCCCCAAAGGTAAGTTCTTATAATCTAACTAATGATAAGGCCAAATAAAAGTAACGAAGCTAGCAATAAAAAGTAAAGCCTCGATTGTGAGGTATTTTTACGTTTTCATCTCATATTAGCTTTCTTAACCGAGTTATCACCCATGTCTAGTAAGGTACACTTGTGTGATAAGGTATCATTCTCAACGGGAGCAACCAATTCCATACATTTTGCATCTTTAACTAAAAGACAATAATCGACGAGCCATGAGAATCAAGCATTAGTTATCTATTCAATGTTAAGTTCGTTACGAATCTACTCATGTTAACCCACACTTCCTTTAACTTCCAAAAACCTATACTTATGGTTCTTATAAGTGACTTGGTCGACTTATGTATTATGGGGTGATTTGGATAATTTTCGTCTTTGTTATATATGCGTTGATATTTTCTCTCCATATAAAACTGAGGCTCAGTGTGGCTCATCGTGTAGCCCCTAAAGGATTCTGATCAGCTTATTTGCGGGAGAGACTGATTTAGCCTATCATGTGGCCTATATAGGCTTGGTTTATTACCAGTTCGTGTATAAGCAAAAGAGGTATCAAGAATCTTCAAAAAAAGAATTCGCATGAGCTTCGATATTTGGTTCTCGTGTTTGATAAAGTGATTATAGAATACGTTAATCGAGGGGATAATAAAACTGCTGATTCTTTGGCAAGAATTGCTTATACAGAAGAATATCTTTAGATATTGTTGCATGAGAGTCCTTTTATTTTGTCACAATCAAAGAAATGTAAATATGCTGAGGAAGTATTCATCACTCCACAAATAATTTGAGATAACTAGAAGTTTGATATTTTTAATTTTTTACTAAGGGGTATGTTACCTGAAGATCCACAACTGGCTAAAAAAATAAGATATAAATCCCATAGTTATGTTGTATTGGATGGAGTGTTATACAAGAAATCTTTGAGTAGACCATTGCTACGTTGTTTAACAAAACAATAATCTTAAGAGATCTTATCTGAGTTGCATGATGGTGAGGGTTCAGCACATTGTGGTTTCAAGTCTTTAACACGTCGGGTTTTGTTGGTATGGTATTATTGGTCTTCAATTATGAATAATGCTAAAGTTCTAGTTCGAACTTGTTATACTTGTCAGCATTCTGCCAATTCTATTCACAGACCAGCAGTACCACTTATGATGTAGAAGATGAACCATTGTATAGATCAAATACCAATGATTTTATTAAGTTCATTGTGAATAATATTTGTTGTCTCTTTTGGTTCCTTGAAAAATCACCACAGATAATGGTCCTCGATTTAACAATAGAGAAATAACTTCTTTTTGTGTTTTGAGAGGAATAATACAGTGTTTCTCTACACGTTTTCATCCACAAGAAAATGGTCAAGTGGAGGTGACGAATAGGATTATTTTGGAAGGTGTGAAGAAATATTAACAGGGGTTGCAGAGAAATAGTCTAACTATTTGCAAGAGATGTTATGGGCTTATCGTACAACTTCTAGAGATGTTAATCAGAAAACATCTTTTGCCTTGGTATATATTATGGATGTTGTTAGTCCTGTGAAATCTACTTTACCTTCTTATAGAGTACTTCAATATTCTGAAGAGGTGAATGAAGAGACAAAAAGAACATACTAGACTTGATTGAAGAAAAAAAAGTTAGAACTCATTTGAATATGAGTCATTATCAGAATTTGATGAGGAGTTGGTATAATTCGAAAGTAAGAAAAAAGGATTTTAAAGTAGGTGATAAAGTATTAAAGAAAGTATTCCTTCATACAAAGGAAAAACAACTTGGAAAGATGTTCCAGAATTGGGAAAGTCCTTATATGGTGGTGGAGAGAATAAGGTCGGGTACATATCGCCTTTGTTATAGCAGGGGATGATGCTTCAATATCCTTAGAATATAGAACACCTGAAGCTATAATGGGAATGATGTCTTGTTTTGAATTTTTTTTGAATAATTGGCATACTATTTCCTACCTTATTGACCAATTAAGGTTTTAATGAGGTGTCATGTAAATATTTGAATATATTAATAAGTCTTTTTTTGCCAATGGTGTTTTAAACACAAGTATTTAAATAATTTTGGTAACTAGTCAAAGACTGGTCATCTTTGAAGTTGTTAACCAAGAGTAACTAATCTTACGTGTTATACATTTATTATCAACATTTTTCGAAAAAACAACCATATTCGAAGTGCTACGTTCTCTAAACGCACTAGTTATATTTGAAGTGCTACATTCTTTAAATGCACTACTTATATTCGAGGTGCTACGTTCTCTAAACGCACAACTTAAATTCGAGGTGCTGCATTCTCTAAACGCACTACTTATATTCGAGGTGCTACATTCTTTAAATGCGCTAATTTTATTGGAGGTGTTAACATTCTTTAAACACATCAGTTATATATGTGGGAATTCGAGGCAATAATAACTTGTTAATAAAGTTAAAAATATGTGTGATAAGACAAATAAATGTGAAAACAGAAAGGGTATTTGTTCATTGAAGATTAAAATAAGATCTTACAAAGACATGTCAAATACCATACAAAAACAAGTCACCACAAAACATTAGATTGCAACTTGGATAAAAAGGGGGGGGGGGGGGAAACAACTATTAATTTTCTTCGGAAGAATATTCTTGTTCACTAGCATTTTCTTCTAACTCTGTTTCTTCCGAGGAATCAGTGAGGATGGGATCGAAGGCCTCGTTTGGACGGTTATCTATGGGGATTAATTCCTAGAAGCTTGACAAATTTAGCTTTGGGAACGTTGAATGGATTTCACGAAGCAAATTAATTCATTGCTGCTCCTCGACATTTTTTATTGCAGCTAGTGTGTGTTTTCCGCACTCAGTCTTGGAAGCTTCCACAACAACTTTTTTTCTTTCTCAAGTGTTGTCTTGAGAGCAGCTATATCATTTGTCAGCTTCTTATCTCTTCGTCGCTCTTATTTAAAGATTCTTGAAATGTGGAGTATTTTTTCTACTCTTCGGATAATTTCTTGGCATGTTTGGTCTTAAGACCATCCATCTCAGCTTGATGAGAAGTCTTGAGTTCTTCCATTTGTTGATCATGCACGAAGCGTATATTACGTTTAAGCTAGATGGATTCATGAATATATTGTGACCTGTCAACTTGGAATACATGAAATTGATCCTCAAGTTATTTGCCAAATATTTTTCTCATCCTTTTCTCTGCGGCAACATCATTTTTATATCGGACCATCTCTTTAGCTACGTTTTCTAAATGGCTTCGATAAGAATTTACTTATATGCATAATGTTTTGGTTGTTGCTTCAAGGTTGGAAAAAGGTTGCAGTGCAAGTAAGACCTCTTCGGATGGTTATTGAATTGAGAAAAACCTTTGATTATTGTAAGACATGAGAGCAGATGAGGAAGCCAGGGGAGCATCTGAAGAAGGCAGAGGAGTATTTGAATTCAGGAGTTCATGAACAAATACCTATGACGATCCATCCTATAATTAAGTCAATAAATTATTTTATTTTTTGTAAAAAATTAAGACATGTGAACCTGTAAAAAGACCTCACTCGTCACACTGACCCACAAGTCAAACCAACCCAATGATGCCTCAAGGTAACGTGCCAAACAGAAAGATAATAAGAGGAGGTTCATCTATGTTACTCTAAAAAAGGACGAACAATAACAAATATGCCATGTTGTGCTCGATGAGAAAATCCATCCCATCATGAGAGTGAAATAATTAATACTCCCTTCTCTAACACCCATTGTGGAGTTAAAAAAGGGAAGATCTGCTGAATATAAAGATATCCTAACACCTTGAATCTTAATTGACCATACACCCCCCAACACAGACAGATACTTCTCTCCAGAAATTAATAGCATGAAGTATTTCAAAGGTTTCATTGACCTTGATCACCACATGTTTAATTTCGTGCAGCTCATAAAGTACTTGCAATGCAATCATGCCATTTGGTTTTACTATATGTCAATATTATACAACGGGAGGAAGAGCACATATATAAAATTATTGGAAATATGGGTACCACATATTTTATCTCTGTATATAAGTAAGAACAACCAATCTCCACACTAGCACGATATTGTCCACTTTGGGCCTAAAGGCCTGCACGAATTTGCTTTTGGTCCACTTCCAAAAGGTCTTATACTAGTTGAGATAATGTTCTTACTTATATATCACTTATCCTTTCCATGTTTAACCGATATAGGATGTGAGACTTTAGTCGCCACCCTAAACAAAACCTCATCGAGACTACCAATACAGTACTGAAGATATAAAGTAAATAATAATTTATATATGTTGATGGGGCAGCCGAGAAGATGTGGGAGATGCATCAACATCGTCTTTGGAGTTGGCGAATATGAATTATCCTTTGTAGGATACGAGTTTCAAGCATCGAATAATGATACATAATACAAAACATAACTAATGTGACTAAAGTTGGAAATAAGTTTCAACATCAAAAGACTCGTCCTATGAAATGGTTTACAATTGGTAGCAAAACATATATTAGGCAAGTACGAGTTAAAAAACATTGACAAAGTTAGGTCGCTCTAGTAAAATATTTATGAGCACCATTTAAGCAAGTGGAATTTGATCAGGCTTGAAGAAAAAATACACATTGAGAGACTACCTCATGTTCAAAGCCGCAAACACAAATATTTGGAAAACAAATAGTTTTAAAAATAGTGATAAGCATGCTTATCGCACGACAAGAAAATATTAGTTGTATCAATCACCCTGGAGCTTCTCGAATAGACCCAATTTGTATATACTTAAGAGTCTAAACTAGTTTACAGGAAAAAAATGAAGCACATGAACTTAAGGTTAATCTACAAGATATGTTTTAATGGATGACGTCTTCCTCTATATTAGTTATATTCAACTATGTCATTTGGGGGCATTTTGGGGCATGTACATTATCACATAAAAAGTTAAAACTAGGATATTATTAGTAAAAATGAAGAATGATGCTTAAGAACTCGTGAAATAATATGAAAATTGCCAATGTAAGGTATGCATCCCTTATTGGTGAGATGTGAAGCTAACGCCAATACTTAGAACTTACCATTTCGACCAATATGAACTAGACTTAGTGTGACTATAACCACCCGACCCATGTTATTGATATCAATAAAATTCTTCACTAAATTGGTAGAAACAAATAAACTGAACCAAACATATGATAATAGATAAACAAATACTATTTTGAAACACATAGTATGTCGTTTTATAATTTTGTTGGTCCTTATCTCGGATAATGACCTATAGTTTTAATAACAAAGATGTTTGAAAACAGTAAACTAAGTATCAAATTTACCATCAATTGTTTTTCTTTTACAATCCTCAAGCTAATGAGCATGTAGAAACTTCAAATCAAACTATATTAGATAGTCTTAATAAAATTTTGGAATCAACAAAAATAACTTTGCCTAACTCATTGCTTTTGATTGTTTGGATATAGAAAATCATATTTCATAATGAGACATGCAAAACACCATTTTGGCTCACTTATGGCGTCAAAGCATTGATGTTAATAAATCTTGGATTTCCCACTGCTATGATAACGTATTATAATGATGAAACCAATATTGGACCAATGCAAGTTAGAGCTAGACTTGCTCGAATAATGACATGATGAATCTAAATTTCAAGAGTTTATGATGAAACAATAGATGCTAAGGTCTATAACACAAAGACAAGCAGGATATTAAAAGTCGAGATATTTAATAATCTAGAAATTATTTACAACATATACAAGAATAAAAGACAAAAAGGCTTGGTCTTATCAATGAGGGTATGTAACATATTATTCATTATAATTGTAAGAACATATTGGTTGGAATACATGAATTGTATGAAAATTCACAAGATTTAGAACATTAAGCATATGCTTTCGTATCATGTTTGGAAATCTATCTTTGTATTTTCATTTCAATTTTATCAATACAATAGTAAATTTTTAGTCAAAGTACGACCTTGACAAAATTCCTTATTCTTTAAACACAAATTATGCTCTGAGCTAAGTATGGCTAGTTGTGGGATAGATTCATCTAAATATTGATTAGTATCTAAAATAGAAAATGAATAAGATCATGTTGAATACATAGAAACTTATAACTAAAATGTTACGAGTAATAATTGAAGAAACACCAAGGTCGACTACTACCTTCACTACCCAATAAGCATTACTCGATCCAACCATTACCATTCAATAAAAAAGACAATTGTAAGTGTATTATTGAAGGTTTGATAAACCAATTCAATCTTTAGCTTTGGACCCGAGGTATGTAAGGTTAGTAACATGACTTATTTAACTAGCCGGAAGGAAACATATGAGTAAACAATATTAAAGGAAACTCGCATGATGCAATAAGTACTTATGCAAAATTGAAGCAATGCATAGGATTAGTTTTTCGTCAAAATATAAGAAAATCCATTTTATTTTTTCTTTTCTTCCCACCCCGCCTCACTTGTTTCATCGTTTCTTAGCTTCACTAATGCTTGACTGAGTAGCAATTATTAAATTTGGGGTTTTCAATAATTAACATATCTTTACTACCATTTTTATTATTACAAATTAATTAATTTTACTTTATATATTGCCTTCAAAATCAGGTTCTCTTTGAGAGTGTTGTGATCATCTCTCGATCTCACAAGCCTAATTTTCTAGTATGACTTGGTATATTTCTAGTCCACTACTTCTTACAGTTGTGGTATAATATTTAATAACCTAGTTCAGTGATTGACTTTTCCCTGCAGCGCGATGCTATCCACGATGAAAACATTTGGCTCAGTCATCAACTGTTATCATTGTAGCCAATTGACCCCAAGATTTAGTATTTTCATGGGTACTAAACTGGCCCAACCATGAGCATTCTCATTGGTGCCAATGAGTCCAATCATGGAAACAAGATTTTGTCATCGCAATAATATTTGGCATGCTCGTGGCAGCGAGTTTCATGTGTCAGCGAGCTGTGATATTCAACTACATCGACTACAAGTCATTGGCCACTATGAATGTCTCCAGACGAGGTTATACTATTTAAGAACCTAATCTAAATTTTATTAGGTCATGGTCAACACACTAGTATTTATACTATTATGTATTAGACTTAACCTCTCGGTTTCAGTCATAGATTTAAGATTAAGAAATTAAACCTTATGTAGCACGTATTAATAATCATGTGAGTACCAAATAACAAATATTAAATTAAATTGAACTAAATTTGTATTTATGATATCATAGTAACATATGGTATGTTACAGAGGTTCAATAACCACAAAAGAAAGGTTTAGCTCTTATTAAGCATAGTTCTAATAACAAAAAATGGAAAAAGAAAAAATTCATAATTGATTATGTTGTGTGTGAGTGTTTTATTTATAGGAAAATTGATGGAATTTTTCTTAAATTTTATTTCTTAAAAATAAAAAATTACTGTCTAATAAATAAAATCTTATTACTTATTAAATATATCATTTTATTTTTATAAAATTTTGGGCTTTATTAAAAAACTTGAAAAGTAAAAGGGGTAAAATGAATTTGCTAAAAAGAAAAGAACATGAAATTGAAAGGAGGGAAATTAAATTCATGAAATTTTAAATTGTCGCCAATAAGAATAGTGAAAGATCTTATTAGTGCCCAGAGTTGAGAGTTTCACTGTCAGCATTCAATTATTGAGACAAGACTGACGCCATCGATGAAAACTTGAGCAGAGAGCTAGAATCTTCAAATCGACAAACCAAAACAGAAAATCAGATCTTGAGAAATTATGAAGGGTAGCAGAGCTTGAAGAAATCACTTATATCTTCTTATGAGAGGTCAACAAAATTGTTCCCGATATAGCCTACATCAAGGCTTTCAAGGAAAGTTTTAGCTAGAAGAGAGTTTGGGGCCATGGTTTGGTTGAAATAAAAAAAAAATCTTTCCTTAAAAGTATGTTTTGCTGCCTAATCCGTAGCTTTGTTCTGCTCGCGAAAGATATGCTTGATGGTCATTGTAGAACTGATAAGATTTCAACAGCAACTTATAAGAGGATGAATGAACCATATCGATATATCTTTGGATAATAGTTCAATGAGAATGTACGAATCTGTCTCAGTATCGAGCTTGGTGATGTTCATGGCTTTGCAGATTATTAATCCGTCAAGAAGCGCTCAACTTTCGGCAAATCATTTTATTCTTTTAAATTAAATAAAATAGTCATTATGAAAAAATAATATGAGGTTAAATCTTTTTTATCTTTAATTTTATTTTATTTTCTAGATTTCTTCATTTTTTTTCTTTCTTATTTTCTTGAAATCCTTAACTTTTTTATTCTTATCTTCAAATGTAGTTCCTTTTTACAATTTAAATCACTTTTGTTATTTTATATTTCTATTTACTTATAAAAAAAGTATTTTATTCATTATTAACTTAAAAATTAAATTAGTATAAAAGTATCATAAACACAAGGAAAAATATATTTTATTTGATTACCCGATATTTATTTATTTTCCAATCCCGATAAAAAAACTAAATAACACAATTTATAAGTATAATAACATGATATTATCCTAGAGTATAAATAAAAACCAAAATTTCTAATTACAAATCAGGTCAATAAAACAAGTGAAAATTCATAACCACATGTTATAGATAAAAAATTAAAGAAGTCTAAACAATTTTCAATTTGTTTTCGAAAAAAATAAAATTTCATTACATACTATCTACTTGAATATTTTAAACATTTTTGTTAATAAACCAATATAATATTAGATTTTCTTTTAATAGTTATATATATATATATATATATATATATATATATATATTCTATGCATAGAAATTAAATGGTTTTTTATACATATATGTGACTTGTGCATCATCTAGTTTTGCTAAGTTTTCTAACTAATTCATTTAGTGAGTTTAAGATCAATGACATCTCTCCCCGTTATCTAGGAGAATTAAATAAAAAGCACCCCTACAGATTTACTGAATCGTACTAATTAAGCTACAAAACTAGACAAGCCACATTTATTTGATAACATAAAACCCGATTAGCTAGTGAATATTTATGAAATGTGTTTATTTATTTATTTGATAAATATATGAAAATTATTTTTTAGAAAAAATATATTATATGAGTTAATTATTTTATATGTAAAATATTATATTCAAAGTAAATTTGTAATGTAATTAATTTTAATAAATTCTAGACAAAAATAAATTAAAGGAAGACTTACAATTTATGACCCATTCAACAAACCTACTACAAATAAAGACTCAAAAAATTTAAGAGACTTTATATCTAAAATATCCTTCTATATAGAACTCAGCAAAAACAACTGTACCCATTATTTTTCTTTTATATTTTTTAATTAAAAATTTTAAAGGTTTATATCTTTTATAGTGTAACTCGAAAAAAAATCTGAAAATACCATTCATTTTGTTTTTGAATACTAACAAAACTAGTACCACTCATGATAGGTTTTGATTTTTTTTAAATAATATAATTTACACATGCTTCTCATTATATCGTTTCGCGTCTATCATAGTGGGTTGGTTTTGTATCTAACATTCATCATAGTGGGTCTGAATTCGCATCTAACAGTATAAAATTTAAACAGGTTTCACATATAGTAGTACAAAATTTAAACAATTTTCGTATATAGCACTACAAAATTTAAATACGTTTCGCATATAGTAGTATAAAATTTATATAGGTTTCGCATCTAGCAAAACAAAGAAGGTTTCGCATCTAGCAAAACAAAGAAGATTTCGCATCTAGCAAAATAAAGAAGGTTTCGTATCTAGCAAAACAAAAACGTTTTATCGTCTAGCAAAATAAAGAAGGTTTTTCATCTAGTAAAACAAAGAAAGTTTCACATCTTCTTCGTTTACACTATAAAATTAAAATTTTAAAAGTTCGTATCTTTTAAACCGTAACTCGGAAAAAAGTCTGAAAATACCATTGGTTTTGGTTTTTTAAGATGAACAAAACTAGTACTACTCATAATATGTTTTGATTTTGTTTTTAGAAAGTTATATTTTACAGTTGTCGAGTTACCTATCATTACAAAAGAATACTAGCATTTCGCATCTATCAATACAAAAGAATACTAACGTCTCGCATCTATAAAAAACAGGTTTTGCATCTTCCAGTCCAGAAGAATAACCACACTTCATAACTATCAATACGTAAATTAAAACAGGTTTCACATATTCTTATTGCATCTTCTTCGTTTTAAAACCCGAACCTTTAACTCAAACATAAATTTCTAGAAACAAACATACTAAAATCGACAAAAACTATACTGAACTACAACAATTACACTACATTAGCAACGTAATACAAGAAGAATACCAAAAATCACACAAAAAAACAGATCTCGAGTTACCTATTTTAAATAAAAAAATTGAGTTACCTAAACATACAAATCGACTTATCTAAATATGTATCCAAAATCAAACTTTGAAATCAAGTAAAAACACAATCAAAATCGTACGAAAACAAGATATCGAGTTAAAATTTTAATTTCACCAAAGACTTGGTATTGTTCACGTAAGACGTAATAGATTAGAAAGAGAAAAAGTTAGGGAAAAAAGTTGAAATAAAAAAACATAAGCTTTTATATAGTTAAGTAGGAGTATTTAGGGTATTATTGGATCTTAGATGGTAAATTTTTGAGTCAATTAGGTCTTTCTCAGGAATACAAGGAAATTTGGGTCTAAAGTGGATAATACTACGGTGTTTGGGTCTTAAATGGTACTTAACCCTAAATTTAAAGACAAACAAATAAAAATCAAAAGGTAAAATTATTAAAAATATTTAACTTAAAATCAATTCACACGTTTGAGTTAAGTATTAAGGTCATAAAATATATAATAAATAATATTAAATGATCATAAAAACATTTTTTTTATGTTATTTTAATCCACACTTAAAACCTAATATTTTGTCTCCAATATAAAAAATAAAAAATAGAATAAGTAATAATATTTCATGATGGGTATATGTGGGATTAAAATTGAGGTGTTTAATAAAATAATTTAAAGTTAGAATTGTATGTGGTGAGTTAATATCTGGATATACTAAGTAAATTGAGAGAGGTAAAGAAAGTAGAGAGAGCAGTAGATTATAGAGAGAAAGTCAAATAACAAGAGTGATTTGATACAAAAATGAGAGAGCTTTATTCGATCGGGCTAAGCGTAAAAACTTAGCTTCAAGAAACGGTTACAAAAAAAAGGATTAATTGCAGGTTAGTCCCTTATTAAAACGTAAAGCTCTAATTCTCTCTTCTAATTATACAATCTGTCACAACAAGTTTAATTCTTTTACATTTCAGTCCTTGAAGTTTTATTTCCTTATCAGTATCCCCCTCAGTTCTTATAAGAGTAAATGAATGAGAACTAAATAGCCTTGAAAACCTTTGGAAGTGAAGAAAATCCCCTTTATCCACAATTTGAATTGCTCCAAACTTACTGTTTTCATATTTCAAATTTAATGCGTCGAATTATTTAATACGAAACCATCTCTTTATATCAGTTTCCACGATTCAAAGCTAAGGTTAAATAGATGATGACACTCTAGATGCCAAGTCTATCTCTAGGAAAATTATGATTCCCTAGACACTAGGTCTGGCACTAGAGCTATAGCATGACAAATGTTAAATCCTTATTTACGTAACTGTTTCAAATTCTATCTAATCACTTTCCACCTCTTCTACTTCTCGATACTTCTTTTCTCGTCTGATAAATATTTCTGCAAAACATTGTTTGATCACAAACATAATTTCTTGAGAGAGAAACTGCAGAAATCAAAGAGTCTTTGGCTACCTTCATTTGCTTCTTCAATCTACTGGTTACTTTCACCGAAAAATTCAAATTTTCCATTCAATCTTCAAATGGTTTATGAGAAAGCATCCGAAAAGTAGAAGATCAAAAGCTAGAATTCCCAAAAAGCCTAGCTCTCCAAAATCACACAACAAAGTCTTTGGATCATACGAATAATTTTGTATAAGCGAAAGAGCGGATGAATACAAAGCAGCTGGACTGATAAGCAACGCTCATCGTGGTTTGTCAATAGAAACAATTTATTACGGTAACTTCGACCCTACCCAAACTCCTGTCTTTTCACATTCTTCTTTTCAAGAAGAGAGTCAGTCATCAAGAACTCAAACACCAAAAACACATCGAATATCACCTTCTCTTACTCGATAATCACCTTGAATCAGTCGTGAAGTAACCAAAGAAATCCGAAGATACTCGTTCTTCAACCAATCCTGAGCTTCCTTGTCCATTGCGCATGGAAACAAAAACCCAGCCTCCTTAAGTTTTAAAAATAAAAACTTCCATAGACATCGGTGATGATGCCAATGTCGCTTTGAATTTTGATGCCGTTTCAAATTGGTTAACCACTTCTCCTCCTCTGAGGGAGATTGTTGAGACAACGATAACATCTCAACAAAATCCCTCAAGTAACCCGCCTCAACTGGTAGACGAGGCATCTGAAGAAGAAGTTAATTCTGAAGCTACCCATTCAAATAACAAAACTGAAATAGAAGAAGAAGCTTCCAAAGAATTAGAGAGTGAAGCAGAAAAAATTGATTCAAAAGGAAAAGCTTGTACAACAAGAAAAAAAGAAAACTCTTGTCACAATATTCGACGAGCTACGTGCATCAGTTGATTAAAATTTAAGGCATCTTGAAGCACATTATATCTTGGCTTTAAATAATGTTCCTTATACATATTACCAAGAGAGCCAGGAAGCTGATCTGAAAAGGCAATGGGGAATGAGAGACAAAATTATACTTCGTATTCCCAAAGAAGGGGAAACGCCTTTGGATTGCAAAAATGATGAACTGGTGGTCTACCCAGAGATCATCAACTAGGGTCTTCGATTTCTATTAGACCCCATGATAGTTAGGTACTTCGAAATTCTGGATCTGTGTCTAACCCGGGTGACACCAAATAAATGTTTCAATTTGCTTTATGTGATCATGACTTCTTGACTATCCCAAATTCTCTTTTGTGTCCAAGACACTATTTCCTTAACCAAATTGTTGAAAGGACCATTACTTCCAATTTATTATCTAACACTGGATGCTGATTTTAAGATCATCGATGACTTGCTAAAGCCAGACAAATTTTAGAAACAAAAAAATTCTTCGTCTCAGGAGCTTGGGAGAATGGTGAATAAATTTTGGAAGCCAAACCATCTATATTGAACCTCATCTTGAGGAGTAATCTTAAGTTCTTTTATTCTATTTCCTTGAATCATACTTCCAACTAATTTTCTCTTAATTTCTTATCAAATTTTATGTTCTGTGTAGAAATTTCGACGCGTTACAGGCTTCATCGAAAAGATGCCAAAGAGACTTTCGTCAAACTTGCAGCCTGGGATGAAAAAGAATGGAACAATGCATTTCACACAACTTTCCAACCTATCAACTTTCTCAAAAGCCATATGTGGAGAATCAGCTTGGGAAATCCTCTCCCTGAAAATCTAATAGAGCTTCACAACCCTTTGCATGTTGTCACAAGGTTAGTGCATCATGAGTGCAAAGTATTTATGCCCGTTCAAAATAGGTCAGATAGTCACCTCCTGCAAAAGAAGAAGGCGAAAAAGAATAAAAAGGTAGGTAGAACATCTGGTGCTAGCCTTTCAGAAGATCTGATACCTAAGAATTCAAAGAGAAAAAAAATTGAAAGTAACCTCCCTACAATCGGAGAAGGACTAGAAGAAGGAGTGGAAGGTGAGCCTTCTTCAAAAAGGAAAAAAAATATTTGCTCCGTCAAAAAATAAAAACACAACGACTCCTCAAAAGAAAGGGCTTAAAGATATGAAAATCTTCGAAGAGGTGTTGTCTGATGGTGATGATATGGTGATCGTGGAGAGTCAGCAAGGTCAGCAAAAAGAAAGCGAGGCAGGTGTTGAAGACGTTGGCACTCAACAAGGGGAAACTGTTTTAGACAATGATCGAGATGACGACCACTTTAATCGTAATAGCTTTATCAACTTCGATTAATCTCAAGAGCTTGCTGGAGATGAAAATCCAATCATTCAGGAACTTCAAGATCAACTGCATAATCTTGGTAAAAGACATGCTCCTACTATTTTCGAAGCACTATCTCTTGAAGTTCATTTTCCTACAACCTCCCTTGCTCTCATACCTCGTCCTAGCCCAATAGTCATTTCTCCCGAGGAGCCATCCAAACAAGTTTTAGCTACTCTTTAACCTTTTACCGATCTTGATGTTGCAGCACAAAAATGAACCTAAGAAATCAAATCCTCTCAAAGTCAGTTAAAACACATGGCACGAGAAATGGTTCACCACATGAAAGTTGTTGCTTCTGAAAAAAGAAACATGAGAAACATCTTTGGTGGCCTCGTGAAAGAGCAGTTTCATGGATTTCAAATAGCCAAATCTGAATTTCTCAAAGGACTCATCTATCTCAAGAATCATCTCAGAGATGTGCATCGAAAATAAAAATAATATTTCAACACTTCTCACTTAATGAAATAGATCAACTCAAATCCAAGTATTCTGAGAAATTAGCTAAGAGAAGCAGAAATCCGATGATCTTTAAGTTTCATTTAAGAGAATTGAGGAAATAAGAAATTAAAAGAGGATATGACCACCCTCAAAACTCAGTTCAAAGAAGAAAAGAAGCTTGTTGTTACCGCCGCTGAGAATAAGTGTGCAAAATACATGCTAGTAGATATTGCAAATGTCGGAGAGCAAAGATCCATTAACCTGCTTCGCGAGATTCATGTTTCATTTCCTAAAGCTAACCTCTCCATCTTTTAAGAGAGAATTCCCATCAGAAGTCTCCCTAACGAAGCCTTTGACCCTGCTCCTAGCTCTTCATCCGAAGAAGCAGAATCAGAGGAAAGTCTTTCTAATCAAATGGAAACTTCTTAGGAAAGATCCGAAGATGAGTAACTTTGGTATCTCCTTTTTTTCCCTTTTATTCAATCATTATAACATTTTGTTTTTTATATATGCCTTTTTACTTGCCATTGTAAGAAATTACTTTATTCTGATCGAATCGAATTGAATGTAGAAAGGCTTTGTTTATCCTTCTTTATTTTCATAAGTCATGTTTGCCTCGAAATATTACTTATATTATTTATTCAAAGTGGAATAATATTACAGTGCGTTTAGACAACGTAGTACCTCGAATATTATAGTGTGTTTAGAGAATGTAACATTTTGAATATTATAGTGCATTTAGAGAACGTAGCACTTCAAATATTATAGTGCATTCAGAAAACATAGCATTACAAATATGGCTGTTTCTTCAAAAAGTGTACTCAACACTTCAGAATATTCTACTTTTCGTCAACCTCAAAGATGATCAGGCTTTGACTAGTTACCAAAATATTTAAAGAAGTATTTGTAAACAACGATTGGCCAAAAAATGAATTTTTATTGATATTTTTGAATATTTTCATAGCACCTCATTAAAACCTCTTTGGGCCAACAGGGTAGGAAAGAGTGTGCTAATTAGTCAAAGAAAATAATTTCAAAAGACAACACAATTACTCCTAATACAATTTTAGATGCTGTATATTCCAAGGATGTTGAAGCATCCTCCCCTGATTGTCACAAAGGCGATAAGAACCTGGCTTATCTTTTCAACAACCATATAAGTACCTTCCCAATTCGGGGCCATCTTACCGAGGTTTTTTTTCTTAGTATGGAGGAATACCTTTCTTAAAACTTTATCATCCACCTTGAATTCCCTCTTACTCCTCATAAGATTTTGATAATGAATAATATTCAGGTGACCTCGAACTCTTTTTTCTTCAATCAAATCCAAAGTTGATCTTTTTGCCTCGTCATTTAGGTCTTCGGAGTATTGAGCTACTCTAAAAGAAGGAAATGTGGATTCTGTAGGATTAACATCATCCATCCCATATGTTAAAAAGAAGGAAATGTGGATTCTGTAGGATTAACATCATCCATCCCATATGCTAAGGCAAAAATAGTTTCTTTAGTAGCTTCCCTAGGGGTTGTTCGATAAGCCCATAACACCTCTTACAAATAATTAGGCCATTTTACTACAGCCCTGATAAATTCTTTTAAAACCTTCTAAAATGGATATGTTTATCACCACTACCTGAACATTTTCTTGGTGATGAATTGGTGTAGAAAAACATTGCTTTCTCCCCTTCGGAGCACAAAAAGAGGCAATTTCTTTGTTATTAAATTGAGGACCGTTGTCTGTAGTAATTTTTTGAGGTATTAAAAACGACAATAAATACTATTGACAATGAACTTAATCACATCCTTATCTTTTGTTCCAGATCACGGATCAGCTTTTGCCCACTTTATAAAATATTCCACTGTAACAATTATCATTTATTTGCCTCTATAGGCCATCAACAAAGGCCCCACCAAATCTATTCTCCATCTATTAAATGGGAGAAAGCAATGTTTTTCAAGGCTATTGTACATGTATCATTAATTGATTATACATGATATCATTATTTGACAAGTATCACAGCTTCGAACTAGATTCTTGACATCATGTATAATCAATTAATGATGCTACGGTAAAGGCTTTTCTTGAAACATTCAGATTTAAAGGAGAGTAAGATGTCTCTGCTTGGGACTACCTCTATTGGAATACCTGAAACTGATATAGAGGAGGAATGTGTGGCAGATAGGTGAAAAGATCATGAGGTTATTTGATTGGTCTCCTAAATTTAACCCTAACGAGGAGAGTCCTTCTACGTCTGTCTTTATAAATCTGCCTAATCTACCTGAGTTTTTATATAATGAGTCTACAATTCTTGAGGTGGCTAAGTCTATTGGTACTTCGTTGAATGTTTGGGTTCCTGACAGGAATAAAGTAAGACAAAACTATTGTAGAATTTAGGTTATCCTGGATATCTCTAAGTCTCTTCCTAAAAAAATGAAGATAACATTTGGGTCCCATACTTTTTTGGAAAAGGTTGGTCTACAATAGTATTCCTGACTACTGCAGAGTGTTCTCTCACCTGGGGCATGCTGATAAAGATTGTAAAAAGATTCTTCAAAAGAAACCTGTTGAACATGTCAAAGCCTCATCAACAAAGCCAGACTCCATTGTTTCTGCATTTCAGATAGAGAAAACTGGAAAGAAGTTAAAGTCAGTGATTGTAAACAATTTCAATAAAGAAAAAGAATGTTTAATTATTAAAAATAAGGAAAAATCAGCCCAGAACCAGGTACCTTTAGCTATGGAGGGTATTGAGATGATTGAAGCAATCCACATAATTCAACTGAGGACTACAAATAATTATGAATTCTGTTCATCTTTGTTGCCTCAAACCTCCCCAACTAAGCAGAGCACTAGTAGTCTCCCTACATCTCCTGTTAACAAAGATTCTGTTAGCTCATTTAGTAATAAAAGAAGTGATTTAAAGAAAATTAAAAAGCCTAAAGTTTTCAATTCAAAAGGGATCATTTTCCCTAAGTGTGTGCAACATAAAAGTGTTACTAAAAACTCAAAACATTCCAAATGATTGCTATTCTTAATTGGAATGTTCATGGGATTAGGAACAAGTTAACTCAATAAAGAATCAAAGCTTTAAAGAGATAAAAAAAGCTGTAATTTATTGTCATTCAGGAGCCTATGATGTCTGCATCTAAGCTGGAAACTATTTCAAAGAAGTTGGGTTTTCAAGGTTATTCAAGCAATACTTCTAATAAAATATGGGTTATGTGGACTGGGTTGTATGTGCTGGATATCCTTGCTAATGAAGACCAATTTCTTCATCTCAAAATTAATCATAGCTTAATGTCCAATGACTTCTATGTCACAGTGGTGTATGCTAAATGTTCTAGAAATCTAATAAGGTTGATGTGTGATAGCTTAAGGACTATTGTTGATGATGATATGAAATGGATGATTCTGAGGTATTTTAATACTATTGCCTTTCCTATTGAACAACTCAATTACTCTACTAATAGTTTTGCTAGTATGAATGATTTTAATTATTTCCTACAAGATTGTTTGCTAATTGATGCAGGTTTTACATGTAATATGTTTACTTGGACAAATGGTAGGCAATGGAGGCAGTTGGATAAGGTTATCTATAATGGGAAATGGTTGAGCTATTTTGATAACACTAACATTCATCATCTCCCTAAAACCTGCGTTGATCACTCCCCTTTATTGCTCACTATATCTTCTTCCTCAACTTAAAGGGTTTCATCTTTCAAATTTTTGAATATGTGATGTATTCACAAGGACTTTTATAGTTTTGTTTAAGATTGTTGGGGAAAGGATTTACCAAAGACTCCTATCAACAGGTTTTGGTTTAAGCTTAAAACCTAAAAGCTAATTTGAAAGTGTGGAACATAACTATTTTTGGAAATGTCTTTGATTCCTTAAAGTTGGTTGATGATGAAATTTTTAAATTGGAGGCTACTCTATTTAGTTCTAATTCTGAGGAAGATAAGACTTTGCTTGAAAATTCTAAAAGTAAGCATTTGTTACTTCTTGAAAAGGAGGAAGCGTACTGGATTCAGAAAGATAATACTAAGTGGTCTTTAGATGGTGAAAGGATTTCTTCCTTTTTCTATAATTATGTTAAAAGGAGACATAAGATGTCTCAGTTACCAGAATATGGAATGACTCTACTTGGGATGAGGACCCTAATACAACTAGTGACTCAATAGTGAATCACTTTAAAAATCTAATCTCTGATTGTCCTAATCTTTGGTATTTTAATGTCCTGGGTGACTACATTCCTAAGATGGTCTCTGAGGCTAATAATGATAGACTTATGAAGGTGCCTACTGAGAGGGAAATCCATGAGGTTATCAAGGACCTTTGTCCTAATGCTGTTGCTGGCTCTGATGGTTTTAATGAGCAGTTCTATAAATTCTGTTGGCCCATTATCAAGATGGATTTGTGTGAATCTTTAAAGGATTTTTTCAGGGATGGGCAGTTCCCTTTGAGCATCTATGCTACTGTTTTGTGTTTAATTCCTAAAGGTGATTCCCCAAATAATGGAAGGACTACAGACCCATTAGTTTGACTACTTATTTCAGCAGGATTCTATCTAAGCTAATAAATAGAAGAATGTTTACACTTCTTCATAGTCTCATATCTGATGTGCAATGGGCTTTTACTAAAAGCATGTGTATTCATGATAACATTATGATGGATCAGGAATTCTCTAGGGATCTTTCATCTAAGACTAGGGGAGGGAATATAATGCTAAAGATTGATATGGATCACACTTTTCTCTTAAGTGTGATGGTGGCTTTTGCTTTCAGGTCTCATTTCATAAGGCTTATTGAGAGGAATATCGAGAACTGTAAATTTTCTATCCTAATCAATGGGGCTTTGAAGGGTTATTTTAAGTCTAACAAAGAGTTGAGACAGGGTGACCCACTGTCCCCAACCCTTTTTATTCTAGCCCAGGAATACCCCATTAGATGTCCAATCTTCCTATCTACTCAAGAGCCCTCAGTCAGATTCAAAACTAGAGGAGGATTAAACGTACCTTGCTTAAGCTTTGTTGATGATATGTTGATTCTTTGCAATGGGTCCAATGCTTCTGTCAACAAAGTTATGAGGGTTATTAGCCACTATTAAGAAATATTTAGGCAATTAATCAACAAGAGCAAATCTAGAGTGATAATAGCTAAACATACTTTACCTCAGCATATCAGAAGACTGGAAAGGCTTCTGGGGTACACGCACTGCCATCTTCCTTTCAGGTATTTAGGATTTGTGATCAACAACAAAAGACTAGTTAGTAAGACTGCCTCATAACTAAAACCAGGAATAAGATAAGGGATTTGGATCATACTACCCTATCATTTGGTGGTATATTAATCCTAATTCAATACGTCTTAAACTCTTATCATATGTTCACAATTCAACATTCTATAATTCCTATCACTGTAATCATAAGGCTTGAAATTCTTTACAATAAACTCTTATGAGGTTCTAAACCTAACAAGACTACAATTAGTTGGGGTAAATGGGCTAAGGTATGTAAGCCTTATGAGAATTGTGGTCTCAATATGAGAAGTATTGAGGACATGATGGTGGTTTTCTCATTTAAGCTATGGTTTCACCTTAGATGTCAAAAATCATTATGGTTAAAGGTCATGAAAGCTATCTATTTCAATCAAAATCATCCTCTTACAGTCCATCTGCAAGCTAACATCTCTCATACTTGGAAGAGATTGTGGTTTGTTAGGGACAAGGCCGAAAAATATATTATTTGGCATGCTAAGGAGGGAAACCTGGACTTAAATCTAGACAGATGGTTTTCAAGTGATGTTTTTAAGACATTTTCTAGTGAGGAGGACATACATGATTATGTGGACTCGTTGGTAAAAGAATCCTGGACTAATGGTGGCTGGTTGATCAACAAGTTAGAGAATGTCCTGGATTCATCTCAAATCCACAACATCTTTAAGGTCTCTTTGGATGGGTCAAAGGCTGATACCATTCTCCGGTCTCTAAGTGATAATGGGTTATTTAAATCTAAGACTACTTGGACTGAGATTTGCAAAAGAGTAAAAAATCTTACTTTTACGACAAAACTTGGAACAATGTCACACCGCGAAAAGACTCTTTTCTTCTTTGGAGAATCCTGAAAAACTGGCTGTCATTTGACTCAATCCTGCAAAACAAAAACATTCAATTAGTCTCTAAGTGTCAGCATTGCAATAATGTTTTTGTGGATTGCCAGAAAGCCTGGCAGGTTTGAGTTTATTTTGCTGGACATTTTAAGATCTTTATTACAAAGAACATCTATATCTTTCATTTAATGAGAACCTGGTATTGGTCTTCTAACAAGGATATTCACACAAAGACTATTCTTCCTTCTATAATAGTCTGGGTGTTTTGGATGGCCAAAAATAAGCTAAAGATGGAAGGAAAGTATTTGAAGGCTGATGACATGATAGAGAAAGTCATCTACATTCTTTATGGTTTGGACAGTGCTCACCTTCTCAAGAAAAAGCATTTGGGATCGTGATAACAACATAGGGCCCTCTTTAGGTTGTGTGAATCACCTAAAAAGGAAGTATATTCCGGTGGCTCTAAGCTGGGTCTGCCCTAAGCTTGGTCGTTTCAAGCTTAATACTGATGGGGCTTATTCTGATTCTGGTGAATGTTCTGGTGGTGGTCTTTTTAGAGACAGTGAGGGTGAGATTGTCTTTAATTTCAGAAGATATTATGGCAAGAGCAGTCCTATAATAGCTGAAACGAGGGCATTGTTGGATGATATTCAAATCTGTCGCTCTAAGGGGCTCTATATGATTGACATCGAGACTGACTCTAGAATGCTGTGTGAGATGATCTTAACGAATAGGTCTCCTTGGTACTTAAAGGCCTCGATCGACTACTGCTATAAGATGGTCACTCATAATATGAAGATAACTCATATCTTCAGAGACCAGAATGAGGCAGTAGACTGGCTTGCTCATTCTGCTTGTGACGCTATCAGGGACATGGTCTTTGAGAATGGTGGAGCTCCAGCAAAACTAAGAGCTATCTTGTTTCTCGAAGGACTGGAGATTGATCACATAAGGACTAACCCCAATTCTTGAGAAGTTTTTTTTTTGGAATAATTCATTAATTGAAAGGATCTTACCTCCATTTCTTGCTGTTCCTCAGTCTGCATGTCGGTTTCGGTCTTGTTCTTCTCGAACCAGAAGATATAGAGCAAGAAAGATCCTCCT
This sequence comes from Limnanthes douglasii subsp. nivea, assembly GCA_036936605.1. Classification (NCBI taxonomy): domain Eukaryota; kingdom Viridiplantae; phylum Streptophyta; class Magnoliopsida; order Brassicales; family Limnanthaceae; genus Limnanthes; species Limnanthes douglasii. Next base: position 172,264,128 of record JAUPFV010000004.1, on the reverse strand, counting down.
CTAGTCTCTGGAGTATGAAATTTGTTCTGGATTTATGATTTTGATAAGGATAAGGGATTGAAGGTTGGTGTTTGGTGGTTTAGGGTTTCAATTTAAGGACTTTGTTTTCTTCGAGCTGCTTGGCAGCGTGTATATACCCCTCCGATTTCTAATAAAAATGCAAATGTTTAATTAAAAAAAAGGATGGCAGTATAATAGTTCAATAAGTACTTTGTTTTGGGTGCGATTTTCCATAAATAAATAAAAAATACACATTAAGTTATTGAATCGAATTTTAAAAATCTTAAAATTTTAAAATTGGTAATAAAAGAGAGTTAGGGTTTTTCTAGAAAAAATTAACCGTTGTTTTTGGTAGAATTGAGTTATGTATCTCGTAGTTTTGTAATTAACCGGGTCTCATTTCGAAAAGAAAAAAAACAGGTCATTTTAAGAAAAATAGGATTTGATTGCAAAGCATACTCTCATCTCCAAAGCAAATCTTAAGTTCACCAACACCAATGCCCCAAATTCAATCAGAACCCTAACTCTCCTTGAAAGTTTGGGGTTGAGTTATGTTTTTTAGTATGCTTTTATCACTGGTTTGTAATCGAATTAGTATGCTCTTCGTCGAAGTTAACTTGGAAAAATGAGTAGAAGGTAAGAGAAGTCGATCCTAGCTTGGAGGGAAAGATTTGGCGCCTTCCAAAAATTTAAAAATCTAGTTTTCTATTTTAGTCTCCAATTTTGTAAATCATTCAATTGAAACTCTAACTTTGTAATTTTGTTTCAATTAAGTAATGAAATGTTTTACTTGCCAAAAAAAAGAAAAAAAGAAAAGAAAAATAGGGTGGTAGCTAAACCCCTAAAATCGCATGGTTTCTGACTAAGGATCGTCTAAAACCTTCCCGTATCTTCTTAAACCTCTTAGAGTAATCCGGTAAATCAACTTTTTTGTCACTCAACACAATTCAAAAATCAATTGATTTCATAAAAGAAGATAATCAAATGGACAACTAGATGGATCAAATCGATGTCCGCTCGGTGGTGGAAGCAATCTCACTCGACGATGGCAATGTCGTCGATGTTCCTATCTACCAGATTGAAAGCCTCTGTATGCGTTGCGGCGAGAATGTAAAGTTTCTCACTCGCTTGTTTTTATCTTCTTTCTTTTTGGGGTTTTGTATTTTGCTTCTGATAGTTGTTTAGCCTGATTATATTGACACCGGAAGAGTGTAGTTTGCTGTTCCTCTGTGTTTAAAAGAATCGGATAATTGTTTGATGGACGATGAACATGATTTAATTCTAGGTTCTGTTAGGGACTCGAGTTCGATATCTATGGCTTCCAGTTGGTCTGTGGGAAGACAACTTGCATATGAATGTAGAGGCTCTACAGTAGAGCCGATGACATTTCCATTGCAAATAAAAAACAGATTCTTTGAAGTACACTATATAAGTGTTAGTGCTATATAAACAACGAATAAACCCAAACAGATCTGAAATTCAGCACAGTTTATGGGTTTAACCTTTTCGAAATCCAGTTTCGTGTGTCTTTAGGATTTCAGGCCTGCCTACTACGTAATTGGGACCAAGTTTGCCAATATTGATTTTGAGTTTGTTTTTATTTTGTTTAAGAAATGTAAAGATTAGTATTCATATGTTGCATTATTGTGGAATTCACTTTTCCTTTAGTGCAGTCATATGCTCCTATCTTGTAATTTAATTGCAAGGAGTTTATTTTTTGAATCTAAAAATGGGTCACATAGACTGTAGTAATCTACTCTAGAAATTTTGTTTTCCTTTTGCTTTGTCTGTTTTGGTATCTTGACTTTTACATGGCATGTACTTGTTTCCTGAGTCTTGTTTCTTTCTCAGAAGTTACTAGTATGTTACTGTTAGTTCTAGTATAGCAAACTTATTGATACATCTGATATATCTGTTCAACAGGGAACAAGTAGGTTTCTCTTGACTTTGATTCCAAACTTCAGAAAGGTATTTAGTGAAGTTATTCTTGTTTCCCTTTTTTTTTTCTACTTTTGGGTCTATCTTGTCATTTTTATAAGCATTTGTTGGTTACTAGCTGCTAAAATGATCACTTCTTGAGATTATAGTATAGTTATTTTTATATTAAATAATTAGTAGCTACTAAGCCTTGTTGGTTGTAGGTTTTGTTATCGGCCTTTGAATGTCCACACTGTGGTGAGAGGTAATCTGATTTTTCTCTACAAAACTTTCCATCTTTAAGATCAATAATATTATAATAGGTAAAAGTTCTATTATGCTCTATTTGTGCCATTCTTCTAGGAATAATGAAGTTCAGTTTGCTGGTGAGATCCAACCCCGAGGATGTTGTTACCGTCTGCAGGTTCCATCAGGCGATCAAAAGGTTGTTTAAACTGAAAGATGCCGATTAGATTATAATTATATTTGCAAGATCTTTCGATTGTTAGTGTTGTAGTTTAACGGATAATCAAAGCTTAGATTTGGTAACATGCTACTGTAGACATAAATCATCGCTGTGGTACTATCGGCAGTTGATGTTACATTACTTATTCCTATGTTACTGCCAAGAATGTTATTAAAATTGGGCTTACTTCTGAGTTTTATGGTTTGCATTATTATTTTTAGTAATTTTTTACTAACAGATTACTTGTGCTATAGCCAATATGTTTTTTCTTCAGATCCAAAATTTGTCATGATTATAAAACTATTTTGCTCTTCGTCTGCTTCCTTGAAATCGTGTTTGCAAAATCATGGAAGTTCACAAGCACCAGTTCCAGTTGGAGTGTCTTATTAATGGATTTTGTGTTTCCCATGCAGATGCTTAACCGGCAAGTGGTGAAATCTGAGTCGGCCTGTATTAAGGTATCGTAGTCTTGTGTTCTGTTCTGCCCTTAAATGCTTAGATGAACTTTTAAATTCTGTGATTCGAAACTTTGGAACTTCTGAAGTAGTTAGTCTTGTGCAATAAATTCTTACCTGACTTGTGGCTGGACCTTAACTCCTGTGTATCTTGTTATCCCCAAGTCTTTATATCATGTTATTCCCAGGAGTTGATGTGATCTTTTCTTGTTTTTAATTGTGACATAAATCGTTTGAGGTTAATACTTGATGCTTTGTTTCTGAGAATATATTTAGATATCCTGGTCTCATTTCATCCATTTCTTGACGTGGTTACTACAATTGGTGCAGATTCCTGAATTGGATTTTGAGATTCCTCCAGAGGCTCAACGTGGAAGTTTGTCAACAGTAAGTTATCCATGCTTCTTCAGTCTCAAAAGTCACACATCTTTTTTAAATAGAGATACTGAATTAATTTTCTAGTGAATGTCAAAATGATGTGATATAAAATTACGATAAAAGAAAAGACCGTTCTGCTTTAGATAGAACAAATGAAGTTACGATCGCTTCCCTTGGGGGACATGTTCTATTTGATTATTAGTTTGGGAAAAAGACTCAGATTTTATCCGAATAATATAACTGAACAATTCACCTTTATTTGGGTTTTCTTTTTTTTGTTGAATGAGAGGTGCAGAGACATCGGATGCCTCGGCATATGTTTTTTATTTTGACACTATACCCTGACTTTCTTTTTTCTATTGATTTTCTATATTCCGTCTTTGTGATATCTTTGTTTAAACATATCAGCTGGAAGGGATGTTGGTCCGAGCTGCAAATGAATTAGAAGCCCTTCAAGAAGAACGCAAGGTGACTTTTAAGTTCAATGTTGGGTAGATGAACATAATACTTTCTATTTCTTCCTTTAATGTCTATTTTCTTCCTGCTGTAAATTTAAAACCGCCCATTCCGTCAATTAGAACAAACCACCTCGCTTTCGCCCGACATAACTGGTGTAACAATCAGATTATCATAACCCAAATATTATGGTTCAAATCCTTAAAGGAGCCTCTTGGGTGAAAGCGGCATAGATTTGATACACTCTGACATTGCATGGTGGCAGAGCTTTGCAGAATGAGCTGCTCCCTTGTTTTCTAGTGCCTTATATTATGTTTCTTTGCCTGTGCAGAAATTGGATCCTCAAACTGCTGAAGCAATAGACAATTTTATTATGAAACTAAGAGCCTGTTCTAAAGGGGAGACATCTTTTACTCTCGTATTGGATGATCCTGCTGGAAACAGCTTCATTGAGAACCCGTAAGAGTTACATTTTAAGTCACAACGAACACATAGCAAGGTTGAAAAACTTATATGTGACAGGTTTGCTCCGTCCTCGGATCCTGCATTGAGTATCAAGTTCTATGAGCGAACAGCAGAGCAACAAGCAGTGTTGGGCTATGCTGTTGAGCCATCACAGCTGGACGAACCCGGTGTGTCAGCAGAAGCTGTAAGTAGTGCAAACAATCAAGCACGAACAGAACCACATGGATCGATTGGAGCGGCAGCAGGACATCGTGCAATTGCCCAGAATAATACCGCTGAATTTTCTGAAGCTTTCTTTAGGTATACAGCACCAGAAGAGGTGAGAAAAAAGTCATTCTTATTAGCTGTATTGATGATTTTCCTAATTTCCTTTACATGTGAATGTTGTTCTGTATGAACATTTACTGCTCTTGTTCTGTAGGTGGATACCTTCCCATCAACATGTGGAACATGCGGCGCAAGGTGCGAGACTCGGATGTTTGTGACTAGTATCCTTCTTACCTACTTTATGCCTTTGAGGGTTTTATTTTAGTGTGGATGATATCATTTTTGTAGTGTTGGAATAACTAATGTCTGGCAGGCTTCAAATACAATAAGTTTATATGCCTGCGGCTACGAACATTAGCAAAATGAATATAAAATCTGTTGTCTGGAGGCGATATAATTGGATCAAGTGCAAAGGATAAGTTAACAATATTAATATTTTTAAGGTTATATTAGTCTGTTGTTGATGGTCGTCTACACAAGTTTGTTAACTCCTGATTGCCAGTGGGGGTGGGTTAAATTGGATATTGCAAAATCTTTTGAATGTTCTTTTTAGCCCAATTATATGCACCATTAGTCTGAACTTTGTATGTTTACTAAGCCAGACATTGTTTTAACTTGACCATAGACAGATATTCCTTATTTCAAGGAAGTAATTGTCATGGCATCAACCTGTGATGTTTGTGGCTATCGCAACTCGGAGGTTAGTTCTAATTTATATAAGGGTCCGGGGTAGTGGAGATTTGCATGAGTTTGTTTTTCGTTGGCCGGTATTTTATTAATAGGTCTTCATGTCCTGAGCAGTTGAAGCCTGGAGGAAGAATTCCTGAAAAGGGGAAAAAAATTACTCTCAGTGCGAGGAACATGAATGACCTGAGCCGTGATGTTATCAAGGTTAGTTGGAACTCAGTTATGTTCTGATCGTTGACTATCTATAGGGTAAGGAATCTTTAATATTTTCCTGCCTGGATAGGGTCATGTACCTCCACCTTTCAAATTCCTATTGCTCCATAGTCCTGTTGACCTGCTAAAGCTGCCCAAATACATCGACAAAAAGATTGTATATATAAAAGTCAGATAGTGCAGGCAAACTGGCCAATTTTCCAAGTGTGCCTTTGCTGCAGGATTATGATAGAACTTTGCCTTAATATAGAACTGTTACTAGATATTAGAAAAGTAGGTTAGATAAATGGAATGTTCCTGAAAAAGGTCAAGGTGCTCGCATTGCTACATCGTAACATGACCATATACAATTAGAATAGACTTAAGAGTTGAATAGAACACTTTTCTTCAAGATCGCTTCATCGAAGCTTCTTAATCATTTAGTTAATTGAAACACATATCTCTCCGTCCGAGCTTGTTAATCATTCTACAGTCAGAAAAATGTATCTGGCTTTTAAAGAATCCTTGCATGTTTATTGTCATGAGTTGACTTTAATTTGCGCTGTTTATTACTTATTAGTTAACAACCCTTATTTGAATCAAACCTAATTTTGTTTGTTTTTGCTTGGTAAGTGACACAATTCAAGTCATACTTTGAGAACAAGGGTTTCAATGGGTATTTGAACCTATCCTAATAGGTATCTTAATACGTATTGTTGGGCTCGATTAACTGCAGTCTTTACACACATTGGCTGTATCGATCGATAAAGGTCATAAGCCTTATCTGTCAATTTTTTTTATGAATATAACCTTGTTACCTTTTCTTATTTTTTGATGTTAAAACAGATTGTTTCTCTCCTCCTTTGTAAAAGATCAGCTTTGAAGTTTTTTATATAATTAAAATGTATACTAAAAAAACAAATGTCTGTTTTAGTTATGTCCTTTCGAACCTCTTTTATAACTTGTTTACTTCTTGTAACTTACTAAAAATGATTGTTTTTAATTGGTGAAACTAACATATGAAGGAGAGAAGCAGTAATTTACTAATTACTTGTCTTAGTGTAAGAATTATTAGTACCGTCAGTTAATACAAGAGTCGAATCATTGGAAAAATCTCTCCAAATCGTTATGTTTTTATGAATGTTTCACTGCTCTGATGATTGAGTTTTTATTGATACCGAATTTGATGAATCATGTTATTAGATTAGAAATGGATTCAAATTGTCAAATTATGCTAGAATATAGCTTTATACATCATCTATGTATCTTTCGTATAATGTTTTTGATGTGTCACCGTATCTTATGATACGTTCCAATACGCCTATATGAAATATATATACCCGTTTACGACGCTATAAGCAATTTGATAACAATGGTTCTGAATATAGTCTCTTTTGAGAAGTAATTACTTTGACATTGATATAAATGTATAATTTTTTAACCTAGTTTGTATCAGTCCTACACTGCAGGCATCATAATCCCTGAACTTGACTTGGAACTGGCTAGTGGCACACTTGGTGGACTTGTTACAACAGTGGAAGGTTTGATCACCAATATTTGTGAAAGTGAGTGAAATTTTCTACTTTATTTTCCTTCATTGTTTGCTAGGTTTACCATCCTCCTTTAGTTATGTATACCTACTGTTTATTGAAGATACTTTGTGAGTTGTTCTGCTGTATGCGTGTGGTCTAGATGTTCGTCTAGTTACCAATTGTCATCTTGCATACTGTCTCTTGAGTTTAGACGTCCTTTATGAGAGTTTAGGCTTGATGGAGTTTAGACGTCCTTTACGAGAGTTTAGGTTTGACGGGCAAGTAAATCTTAAGCATTTTCCTTAGCATGCATATAAAACAAGCAACCCTATATCACTGTTGTGTTGATAGCAATAGGCTTACATACAACAGTCTAATGTAACTTTTTATCCTTAAAAACATGTATAACTTACTCGTTTGATATGGCAACTTAAAATAATAACTTGAATCTAAATATGCTAGCCGAGATTGTGTGCGAGTATCTACTTGCAGCTTATATCTTACCACAGCCGTAGGTAACTTTTAAGTATGGTAATGTGTTTATGCATTTTTTGTGTGCGACAAATTTGGTAGAGAATAGACATGCACTAGTGCAGTGACATTTGAGGGAAAAAAGTTCTCTAAATATGGAGGACGTGATTCTTGAGAATCCTTAATAGGCTTATATATTAACTATCATACAAAATTCAGACACCGTATAGAATGTGAGAATGTAACTTATCTTTCTGTTTATCATGGGATTTAAATACTAAATATTTTTTTCATGAATGCCATGGTCAATATTTGAGATATGAGAGTGGTTGGTTACATGAGCTAAACTTTTTATTCGTCCTTATCGCAAGGTTGGATACGCGTGAAGCCAAGCCGGATAATTGGATATTCGAGCTTGGCTCGTGGCAAACTATTAGGCTTCAGTTGCGAGTTTGAATTAATTTAATTCGCTCGAACAACTTTTTATATTTGAGTTTGGATTCAACTCGTGTTCGAATGCTTGTTTTTTTCATATTAAGTAAATAGTTTTTACATGATAAAAAAAACATTTTAGTGTTTATATATTCATCTTCATGGCATGTATGTATAATTTTTTTCTTTTATTACTGCTTTAAGCATAGATACCTATATATTGAAATATGTTTTTTTATTCCTACTTATTCAGTGGTTAAAGTGAAAATAAGTTAACAGTTAGCGAATAATTCACGAATATTTTTGTTTAACATATATTTGAATAGTTTTCCAGTATCTAAGGAATGAGGAATTAGTATTGGAATTCAGCTCGAATATTAATTCGTTTTCTAAAATTGAATCCGAATTCAAAAAATCTCGAACCTAATGGAGGTTTTGACAAAAGGGATTCATGTCGAACTCAAACTATTACCTCTCCTATTTCTTTGCCTACTCCCCAAACTAAATAGCACTTCATTTTTAAATTGTTCTTTTATTCGTTAGAATAAAATTTAGTATTTGTTGGATGGTTGTCTAACGCATCTGTGAATAAGTTCGATGTCTTTTCAGACCTTAGGTTTTTGAGATAATTGGTCATATAATCAATTTATGACATTTATGTATGCTTTTGTTATCGAAAAAGCAGGAGTAACTAGATAAACGTCTTAAGACTTTTGTTTTTTAGTTTCTTCTAAATGAGTTGTTAGATCTATGAACTCATTTCAGCTTGTATTTAGGTTATTTGAGAAGCTATTAGGTGAATACTTTCATTTCGGATTTTTAATGCATGACAGTCTTGTTTTGCAGAGGTCTACATAAGACAAACATGAATACTAAATCTGCATAAAACTTGATATTTATTTCTCAGCCTGAAGTTTTTATGCTAAAATGAATTTCATGAATATAAAGGCATAAAGAATATTTTTCTTCTCATTTGCGGTTGACTACAAAGCTATTAGCTGGTCTTGCATTAATTAAAAGTTCATGAAGGCTGCAAATTATTAACCATTGTTCATATTGGTGCAGGCCTCGAGAGAGTGCATGGATTTTCATTTGGTGATAGTCTTGAAGAAAATAAAAGGAACAAGTGGCTAGATTTCACAGCGAAACTGAAAAAGGTATTTTTGTTCTTTTTAAATAAACTTAAACTTGTAAAAATGGAGGCGGTGGTTTTATATTGGCAATTTTTCTTTTCCTGACCTACCATTTTTCTAAATTCTAACTTACAGCTTCTAAGCATGGAAGAGCCTTGGACTTTGGTTCTTGATGATGCCCTAGCAAACTCTTTCATTGCACCAGTAACTGACGAGATCAAAGACGACCATCAGTTGGAATGTAAGTTTGTTAAATTACAAATGCTTCTAAGATCCTTGATAATTTACCAAGTCCCTCTTATATTAGTTTTAGTTTTTGTACTATTCTTGGTAGCAAATGGGTGCTGATCTGTTTTTTGTTTAAATATACTTCCAGTCGAGGAATATGAGAGGTCGTGGGAGCAGAATGAGGAGTTGGGTTTAAATGACATGGACACCTCTTCAGCTGATGTTGCATATGACAACAATATTTAAATTGGTATATTTAAAGCTTTCTACTAATTTTTAATAGCAGAAATAGGCAACCAAAATGAATCCTGTCTCGTAATAAATGAAAGGCAGAAGTGTATTCTGAGTCATTTTTTATAAGATGGCTTTACATCAACTGTTCTCTGACTACTATGTAAAGTTTGTACTTCTTATTACAATAAGATTTTTTACCTCACATCAAATTTAGAAAGACACGCTGCTCTTGAAGTTTAGTTCTGTAGTAGATATACGTTTTGTTTGACCCAAACGGATCTAGAATCTATCCGCCACCAAAAACATGATGTACTTACAATGCATCTCTTGATATCCGGGGCAGACTTATCAAACAAACGCTCTATCTGTTCTCTATCAGTCCGCTGTTTCGGGTTTTAAAGCTTCATCCTGTTAATAGGATTTTAAACATTTTTGTCCAAAATAGAAAACAGGAAACGAAACCATTTAGCAGAAAGAAAAGATCTAACTAATCTCTTACAATAGGTAGAGAAGGCAGCCTAGATGACCATTTACAAAGAAAATGCGCATCATCTAACCGCATCGGTACCATACTGATTCAAACCCATTTCAGGCTTTTAGAATTTTGGTTATTGAATGTCCTCACAATTTTTGGAACTTTGGCTATTTAATCATTCTTTTGTCTGGGTTCTTTTCCGATCAAATAGATATAATTGCAATATCAATCCGTTTGGGGATCGTAGGGATCAAGTTTGAAATGTTTGCTCCAGTTTTTATTTTTATTAGTCTGTTTCGACGCGTGACCTTTTAGCTAGCCATCTCCATTTAGTTCGACATATTGATTATGATCGCTCGTTTTGAACGAACAGAATGACTTTAAGACCTTTCTTACATTTCTGTCAATAATTTTGAGGATCTCAACTCATTTAGTAGTAGAATGGCACTAGTTGTTCAAGCTGAAAAACGTATTGATTGCTTGTTGGATTATGCACTGTACTAGAAAAGAAAGGTCTTTTCTTATTAAGTAAGACTTACTCTCCCATGGCATGTACCCGTGCTTCTGGTAAACTAATAGAATAAATGCTGGGTCTGCAAAGCGTTAAAGGGCTTTGCCATGATGACCATCTTGAATATACAGAACAAAGTTGTCTAGCGGTCAAGATTGGCTCAGTGTGCTTTGACAACTCGTGGTGGAGTCCTTTTTGGCAGATTATTTTACTCTATTATCGCCTCATGTTTATAACTTATAAGGGAGGGATCAGGATTGAGACAGTGCCGAAAAGAAAAGAATTATTCTCTTTTTTGGAGGCCTTTCATACTCAAATACTTGAGGAGAAAAGGATTATCCAATGGACTAAAATTTAATTGGTGGGTTATAATATTCAAGAAAAATCAAGTTTCAAATAATGTAGGTTACGTAGCGAAAATAATATATCCCTTTAATAATAATCAATGTTATAAATTCCGAGGCTTAGGTTGTGTTTTCCTTGGTTTTTGTTTTTGGTTGACAAAATTTGATAGAAAAGAACGCTCTCGCTAACATTTATTCGAGTAACATTTTTGTCGATATCATTAAAAAATTTGCAACAAGTCAGTGAGAAATTCAAATGGTAAAAAAATAAACAATTGGTCCATTCTTGGAATACGAATTCTTATGATTATAAAAGGAAATCAAAACTCGGTGTATATTTTTATTATAACATATGTTGGTGTATATTTTTGTATTAAATGACTATTTTTGTTGGTCTCCTATTGCATTCATAATTATTTGCCCGTGCAGCTAATGCTCTATAATGTTCTTTAGTGTACTTTAATATATTTTGACACCTTATGTTCTATAATACCCTTTAATGCTTCTAAAACCGGTTAGAGAAGTTCAGGCAAGTGTTTGTGCCCTCTAAGTTCTAACAACATTAAAATATATTAGAGAGCGAAAACATTTATCGGAGGTTTTCTATCAGCTTTTAGAAAGCATAAAATACATTACAAAGCATTAGGGAGTTCAAAGTTGATTAGAAAACATTGAATGCACGCGTGAATACAAATGATTATTTTGATACAAATAAAAATATATGGCGTGAATGTATTTACAAATGATTATTAACAAAATAAATTCGTTTAGCAACAATAATCCACGCGTGAGTGACCACACATGTAACAAAAATCCAACAAGAGTGACCGTTTTGATACAAAAAAACATCAATGACATATTTGATAAACATGACAAAGTCTGGTGACTAACCAAGGTTCTTAGCCGTACAACGGCTAAGAACCTTGGTTAGTCACCGGACTTTGTCATGTGTATCAAAAATGCCACTGATGTTTTTTTATCAAAACAATCATTTTTGTTGGTTTCATTTTACATATGTGATCACTTTTGTTTGTCTTGATTTGCATTCGTGGTCACCCGTGAGTGACCACAGATGTAACAAAAAGCCAACAAAAATGACCGTTTTGAAACAAGAAACCCTATTTTAGAACATGTTCCAACGTGCGTATAGAATAACATGGTAAAATCAACAAAAGGAGAAAATATTTTAATTATTCCGAACAGTTAGAAAAAAGATTATTTAATTATAAAAAACTTAATCCACAATACTTATCCAAAATTTTGACAACTCAATCATACATAAGAGAATACCAAAAGATAGAAACAAAAGACCGTCATCTACCACCACATTATCCAAATCTTTTATTAAATTTTTTGTTCATTTTATAAAGATTAAATTTTATATAATTTTAGAGATAATCTTATTAAAAACTGATAATTTAAAAAGTTTATGACGACAATAATGTTTTTGGAATATCTCCAACCAAATCAAATATATCACATAATAAGAATTCCAACATTTTGTCCCCAAGGGGTAGTCGAGTTGGTTGAGTATGGCATTCTTATAACCAAAAGGTCATGAGTTCGAGTCCCTCTACATACGCTTTCTCGGCTGAGCCTGTCACCTTGTGTGGTTTACCTTCTGGCGTTGGTTTGCAGGCTATCGCGTCAGACTGAGGGTTTACCCTGTGCGCACTCATTGCACTCTGAGTAGCGGCTGCGGGTTCCCTCCGAAAAAAAAAAAAAGAATTCCAACATTTTGCCTTCAAGAGGATAGCCGAGTTGGTTAAGTTAGGCATGCTTGTGATCAAAGGTCATGAGTTCGAATCCCTCTACGTACGCTTTCTGTGTACACTCATTGCACTCCGAGTAGCTGCTACGGATTCTTTCCGAAAAAAAAAATGCCAACATTTTGTTGAAAGATCCCCGTATCAAACGCGCATTTAGGATATTCTGCCTTTTGCCATCTCTTTCACATTTTGCTCTTTCAAGGCGTAGCCAAAGGAACTCAAACCTCAGTAGGATATCCAATAACTTAATAAATAAATGCGAGATATATGCTAATCTAATTGAAAACTCACATTATTTCTCAGGGATAAACAGCTATGGTAGAATCTACATCAAAGATGGTGGACTTGCAATTACGTTCCACCCATACTAGAAAAGACTATATCAATAATAGTGGAAACTTGTAATTTACATGGGGGTGGAATGTTTTGTATATTGCTTGCCATGACGATGTCTAATCAGATCATAATTGACTTTTTTATCAAATTTTTAATGTTGTAAATTAATTTAAATTTATTGTATCGTACGGATTTTAGGTAATGTCTTGCAACACTAAAATTTAAAATAAAACATATATTTTAGATTTGTAGTTATAAAAACAATATTTTTTTGTTATATACTATTTAAAATTTAATTTTGCAACGACTTTCCACCTATGGTATTTATCGAAGAGCGTATGAGTCAAGTTTCCAATAAAATACATATCATTTTAAAATAAAAATATTTATACAAATTTATTGTATTTTTCATCAAAGTAGCCTAAGTTGCCAAAACTTATTCGTTTGTACCAACATATTATATATCAAATTAAAATATAATTTTATCTTGATTTACAATGTTTAAATTTTAATTTCATATATGGTTGGTTGTGAAGATCTACCGCTCTAGTTTATAATGAAAAATTAGTCGTATAAAAATAAAATTACTAAACAAAGTTATTGTATTTTTCGTAACATATGTCAAAACTGTCAAAAGCCAATTATGCATTACAAAATTCAGATCAAATTCCATAGACAAATTTCAATAGACAAAGTCTATATATGAACGATATTACAAGATTTAAAACAAAAAAAACCCTAATTTACATGTTCTTAACTCCGTATACATTCTTGAAGATTTATAAGTTTAGCTTTTAATAAAAAAAATATCATATTAAAACAACAAGTTTAGAGAAAGTTATGATATTTCTCGTAATAGTTGTTGAAACTTTTAAAACCGATTTTGTATCAACAAATTTTAGATCAAATTAAAATCTATATTTACACTACTTAAATTCTAAAAAATATTTTTTTTTGTTTTTAATTTGTCTTATATTTTTTTTAATTTGTCTTATATTTTTTTAATTATGCTTTATTTTTATTTTATGGTAATACACCGTATCGAACCGAATATTTTTGTATACCGGAAAGCTGCATACCAAAAGTTTGGTAAGATAATGGTTCTCAATTTTGGAGTACCAAATTATGGTAGCGTAATGATTTAAATGGGGTTTGATAGGGTAACCGTACGGAAACCACCATTAACTACAGTTATAATCGCATGCTTTCTTTTTTTACGGTCTCGTATCTCCCATAACAATATATGTTAAAAATAAATAACTCAAACAATACATGAATTTGCGAAGCCATAATATTTAGATCAATATAAGCTATTATGTTAGAATATCTAAATCATTTTAAAATAAAAAAAATTATGTTGGAACACTTAAAATGAAAAACAATGTTGGGAAAATCTCTACGTTCGTTCGAGGTAGGAAACCAAGGTATGGTTATCGAAAATTTAGAAACATAATTGAACTTGTACAACAAATAAAACTAAACACACTAGATAGATTTAACATGGTTCATTTGGATCACAACCAAGATTTATGTGAGAAGAAACATGAAAATGATCAACAAATAATGAATCAATCAAGAACGTAAAGGATATAAATTATGTTGCTTTGACTAGGAAGAATCTCAAAAGCAATATCAAGTTGCAACAACGACATAATCTTAAATCAATAGTGGTTGTTACTCAACAGAATACTGAATCAAGACAGATTGACAACACTAGCATTGATAAGGAAAGTAAAACTAACGAAGATGTGTTTATTGAGAGTAACTCTTACTCATAGACTGATTTCAAACCTCCTGACTCATATCCTACTCGACAAAATATTCAAATTCAAGACTCTAAATCTACCAATGAAGAATAAATAATAGAGGCTAAACAAAAAATCCAAAGCAAAGCTTCTGAAAACCAACTCACAGCCCAGAAAACAGTCCACACCTCTCCAAAACTCAATAAATCTGGAAGTCTCCCCATAAATTCTCATGCCACTACACATAAAATCAAAGATATTGGAAAGCTCCTAAATATAAAATCAAAAAAATTAAAGTCAAAACCACCAAAAGGATTAAACACAACCAAGATCATACACTTCAAATGATCAGCCAAGCATTTAACTAGCTTCTCTAAATAACAAGTTCATTCCTAGACTTCAGGAATCAAGTGTCATCTCTCTGTTTTAATTTTAAGATTTATACTAACAAAATCACCAGTGGTTCTCTTATCGATTAGAAATTCCTTGATTTTTATCAAGTTTGTAGATCAGATTGTGTAATTCAAAAGGAATCAGAGTTAAATTTTATAGATTAGTTGCTCGACTCACTTAAGAGGCGTTGTAGCTGTTGTTATTCAAGACTGATGTCCATAAACTTGGCAGATGTGGATTCTGCAATATGCTTGGATTCTTCTTGTTGAGTTCTTCTAGGCTTTTCATCAAATTGAAGTTGTTATTTGAATATAATCAATGAAGTTTTCTTGAATTTTATCAAGTTTAAAACTTCGTATGAGTGAAATATGAAAACAATCAGAGTTAGATTACCTAGATTACCTGCTCGTCTTATTTAAGAGGTGTTGAAGCTATTGTTCTTCAAGCCTGATGTCCATTAAGATTAGTAGATGCAAATTATTGCTCTTTGCTTAGCCTCTTATTGAGGGGCTTTTCGTCAAGTTGGTGTTGTAAATCGAATGGAATCATTGGCAAATGTAAATTTCAGCAATCTTCTTGGAATCACTCAAATTTCTTCTTGTTGAAGATCCGATTGTGCAACTCGGAAGATTTCAATGTTAGAAGGGATGGATTAAGATCATTTATATCAGGATTCAATTCATTTCCTAGGTCATGCCTTTCTATCTAATCTCTACTCTTGCCTTCCTCAAATATTTCCTTATCATTTAATCATACAACTTGTCAGCACTGTATTTATGGAACACGAATGCTGAAAGTATAATATGAACCAAGAGACTTACCTACAATAAATGTTGAAAAAAATAAATAAGCAACTCATGAAGCAGTGCAATCTCAACAACACAGACGAGAAAGATATCATCATCATGTTCCAGTGATTGAAAAGGGACCAAGAATCTCAAATACCTCGACGATTTTGCATTGAAAATTTAGAGCAGCTGAAATAAGTAATAATAGCCATCCATCGGTGTTGAAATCAGAAAACAGAGTAGAAACCTCAATCTTTCATAGATGCAAGACTAAAGAAACGAAATTGGGAATCTAAGCTAGCAAATGTCAAAATTATCAACCCTAATTGCTGAATCCCTTCTTAATTGGAGCTTTGTAATATTTTGATACGCTTTATCTTTGTTCCAATTGTAAACTACACTTCCAATTCAATCAAGGGGTTTAATTTTCTAGAAAAAATATTTAACGTGTTTTAGATTGTGAAGAGATCCTACGTTCACGAGAAACATACACTCTTTTATAAACAAGTAGGTTAAAAAAAGAATCTAAAACATAAAGTGTTCAATAACTCTTTAATACAAAGATATCATAATTCACAACACTCTATATTCATTGTTAATCTCTCACCTCACTTATCTCTCAAAATACTTAAAGAAATTTCTCTCATACATGAAATATGTTGCTCGCGCTCGTCGTCATTCATCAAGCCTTTGCATAACAAAAAATCTTATATTTATAGGTTTATAGAAAACATCATTCTTCATTTGACTCTCCATATGAAATCTCATTAATCAACGACTGAAATAACTCATAATCTTTTAATATAAGAAACCTTATAATAACCAAATCCTAATTAATATTGATGACCAAATTAATAGGATATCTAATTAACATAGGAAAAAAGAAATAAGAGAACCAACTAAATATAAGAGACATAACAAGTAGAAGAATTAGCTTTCGTCCAGTTGTGGTGCTTTGTTCTAGCTTATTTTGGATGAGACTGCTTCTAATAAACATGTTTCGGGCCAAACTGCTTCAGACCAGTCTGCTCCAGATCAACACATATCTCACTTCACTAAAAAACGTCACCAGTCTTGACAGCTTGTCTTAGCCCTTACGATTCATCATACTTATATGTATCTAAGTCACGACTCAAGCTTCACCCATAGATTTTTAACAGTTCTTTCCTAATACATGTCAACAATGAATCTAAATATGACCATATAGTCCTTCGACAATACCTCTGTTAAACGAGTAACTTTTAACGTACACCTAATAATTCTCCACCTAGTTTTATAGTTACTCTAGTATCAGTTGCATCCAATGTTCTATTCTTTAGAGACCGTCTCACCGGCATCCCAAACTTGCAGTAGTAGTTTGTGAGCTTTGAAATCAGATATACTTTGGTCAGAGCATCTGAAAGATTTTCATCGTTAGGAATCTTAGCCACCTTCACTTGTTCTCTATCCACCACGTCTCAGATGAAGTACAACTTAATGTCTACATTTTAGTTCATTTATGGAACTTAGAATTTTTCATCAAATAAAAAGCACTCGTGCTATCATTAAACATAGCCACATCTTGCTCAACAACAATGAGTTTATTTAACAATCGTTTCAACCATATTTGATAAATCTTAATTTATGCTCTTACTTGATACACATCTTTAATAAAGCTTAATTTATGTACCGTGGTACCATCGAACAACCCATATTTTCTTAGTTCACCAAAAATCTTATCACTTTAATGTCCAAAGCGAAGATACCATAACATGGTAAGATATTTCTCCATATTAAACACTTTCTATAAGATTTCATAACAATAAAAGAGCCTTGAAAGACCCTAAGTCATCCATATCCACCTCTATAGGCAAACAATTTCTTATCTAATATCCTAATAGAAAGAAGGTTACGTTTAATTTTGGGTACATACATTATGTTGTTAATCACCCTCTGAGGTCCTCTAGAGAACTTAAACCATTTAGTTTCAATCCATGTGACATCAAAAGATTCGTCATTGTAGCATCTCTGGATTCAATCTTATTATAATTTATTTTATTTTCCTTATATATGCAAGTCTTACTAACATGTCATTTTTTTCTTGCGTACCTAACAAATTAATTTTGAACATGTCCCCCACCCTTTTGGAATTTAATCAAAAGTCTTCTCTCTTCTTACTCGAATCTTTCTTTCTTCAATGACCTTTCCCCCTCAGTCTGTATCCTTTAGATTCACCCGTCATAATAATCTTTATTTGAAGATATTTAGAGTAAAGATGCTTTTAACTTTGGCCATCGTAATGGATTCTTTTTCATAGAGCATAGTGTCCATGAAGTGTTCATACTCATTTGACATAGAACTTAAGAGGACGATTGTTTGGTCGTCCTTCTCCAGTTTCACACAAAATGTATTAAAGTCGAGTATGATTCAATTGTAATTATCTATGTGTCTTTAGATCTTTGTGCTACTATATATAGACAATGTGTATATTTGTTTCTTGAGATATAATTTTTTCGCCATAATTTTTTCATGTAAATCGCCTCCAGCCAATTCCATATCGCTCACGTCGTAGTCTCTTCAAATACCTCTCATAGAACTTCATCTTTGAAGCTCAATACGAGCGCACTATGAGCTTCAGATAGTACCACGATATCAACATATGTATATTTATCATCGATGGTAACATCCAATCCCTTATGTACTTGGTAAACCTTAACCTTAATTCTTCATAGGTTAAAATCATATGATCCATCAATGTTTTCTAAGTTAAGCTTAATAGAACTCATATTTTGTGTCTTTAGGTTTCTAGGATATATCTTCCTCTCCAGCCTACAGACCAATGATCGATCTATTTCTTCTAGTGTTGTTCCATTCTCATCGTACCCGTTATTAGGAAAATCTCTAAGTTCATCTAAGGTATGATTATCGAACATTCAGAAAAACAATTTACTCAACTCAAGAATGAACAATAAATAAAAATAAACGTAATAAAATCAAGCACACAAGATAAATTTAACATGGTTACGACGTTGAAGAAATCATACATCAATAGGAAATTGACACTCTTTTATAAACTAGTAGGTAGCAGAAAGACTCTCAAACACAAAATGTTCAATCACGTTTTGATACAAAGATGTCATGCTTCAAAGAACTCTTTATTTAGTGTTTATCTCTCACCTCACTTATCTCTTAAAATACCTAGAGCTATCTATCTCTCTCAGGAAATATGATGCCCTAAAAAAAAATTAAGTTTTTAGGATTTTGCATAACAAAACATCTTCTATTTATAGGCTTATCGGAAGCATAATTCTTCAATAGACGGCCTAGATCAAAGCTCATTAATTAACGACTGAAATAACTCATAATCCCTTAATATAGAAAACCTCGTAAATATTAAATTATGATTAATTTATAATACCTAATTAATAGAAAATTGAATTAATAGAGGGAACAAATAATATGAGACTCAATTAAATATAAAAGGCATAATAAGTAGAAGAATCTATTGCGGTCCAGCTGTGGTCATTCGGTCCAGCTTGCTTTGGACCAACCTGATTCAGAGGAGCCTGCTTCAGATTAACATATATCTTCTTCGAATGAAAAAAAGTTAGCAGTCTTGACAACTTCTCTTGGCCCTTAGAATCCAATAGACGTTTACCTGCGTCTGAATCACGGTTCAAGATGTACCTAAAAATGTTCAATAGTTTTTGCATAGTAAAGTCAACAAAAATCCAATCATATCTACCACAGTTGAATGAATTACTTCTAACCTATCCAAAGAAAAAATAAAATATTATCTTCTTAATTATACAATAACTATTCAATACTAGACAATACATTCTAGTATAAAGAAAATTCAAATTCATTAATACTTCGAAAACCTTTCGAGTTACAGTCGAATCAACACTTTACAAATTTTTTGACTCATAATATTTTAATTCAGTAACAAGTTTACACGTGTTTTGTCACATATCATCCTCTATCACACTTGTTGGCTAAGAGCTCTGGTTAATTTATATAGTTATTCATTTATTTCACAACTGCCACTAAAGTTATATTTGTATCAAAATGACCATTTTTTCATTTTTTTATATTTATAATCATTATCGGTGACAAAAATACAAATAAAAAATCAACAATAATGACCAGTAATGCAACAAAATGATTGTTTTAATATAAATATTAGATATATGACTATTTTAAAACATACCAATTTTGGTAACTAACCATGACTTTTGGTCACCCTTACCCCGTATTACAAATATGAAATATGCTAAAACATGTGGTTTCCATTGTTGGTCACTATAACTTCTTTTATGTATTATATTCAACAACCTAACATTCCGATATAAAGATATCCAAAAGTGTTAACGTATAAGTATCTCATGCACGAGATTAACCAAATATTATTACTTGTATAGTATATATATTTTTCTCAGCTATACCAAATAAAATGCATACTATTTTTAACTTTGCATATTATTGATTTTCTTAAAAGAAGTATATTTTAAAAAAATACTATTAGTTTTATTAAAATATATATTAAAAATTATATAACCGTTTGATAACGGCATAAATTATTATTTGTTATTAGTTATTTTTAAATATTATTTTATTCATATTTTTATATTTTAAATTGTCATATTTATTATTATATTTTTTTATTTTACGTTTAATTTTATCATTTCACTTTTGATTTTCATATTATTAGTATAATAATATTAAATAATACATTAAGTAAAATATATTTTATCATAAATATATTACAATGACAAATATTTATAAAATTGAGTTAATGTAATATTAAATGAATTTATCTAAAATGGTTATTTCGGAATTTATGTTTCAGAACCTGAAGAATTTTAATCTTATGGTATTAAGATTAATATCACTTTAAAATATGCAACGTGATATAACGAAAATGTATAAGTAAATGTAAGCATTTTTTTAAGTCAACAACAATTTCAAATGTAAAAAGGAAATAATTACACGAATAAGATGATTTTTATTAATAAAACCAAATCTGATTTCCTCGCCTTGAAAAATCTGACAGGTTTATCTTGTAATGGTAGAAAAGTGAAACTCATACCCGTCGACGTTGATTTTGCTACAAAATGTATGATACAATTAAAATTAGATGTGATCGTGATCTCCAATTCCGATACTCGCATCCAGTTTGGTATACTTGCTATATATTTATAGTAGTGTATACTTTCACCTACATTTATCAACTCATCTCTACCGTTAAATATGTAGATATAAACTTGAGTATTATCTATACGCTCATCATTAAGAGTCGTTCTAACTGCCACCCATCATGTTGGTTGTACAAGCCATACAAAATTAACGGATATCTGCAATATCCATCGGTTTTAACGTCATTATTCGCACTTAGAAAAAGTCTATAGTAAACCAAAAATTATTTTATATAACCATTTGGATAAAAAAATAGTAGTTTATAACTAATACTGAAGCTTATTTTTTTTCAATTTTTAATGATTCACTATGACTAATCGTTCTACTTGATAACGTCAGTATCGTAAAATTTTCAACTATTGACGGTTTAACGTACAAATATATATATATAAACACTAGCTTGTGTTAGTGTTTCAAAATGAACATTCAAAGTTTCGCTCCCTCTTCACATTTTGAAAAACAGAGTTCTGATCCTTCTCCTTATTTTGACCAACAAAGTTTTAAAAGTTAATTCTAACGAATATACATTAATTTTTTCTAAATCTTAGAAAGTGTTTGAATTGCGATTTATCTCGTTTGCTGAATGACGAGACTAATAATTTATGCTGAAACATTGACGAAGATGATGTTTCAATTTTTTTAAAGTCTCTAAATGAGAACATATTTCTAATTCAAATAGTATAAATAATTTCTTGTAAATATAGTCTATGCGTCATTCATTGTTGGTTTTCATGATAACGTGAACAATTTTGTGCATTTTTTTTTATTTTAAGAGCTCTGTCGCCGCTAGATTTTTGCCTACTTTTATGGCGAACCTATTACAATGATCTTTCAAAGATTCTAAAGGTACCATAATATATTTTTAATAACTCGTGAATCTTGCGCAACACAACATACCTTGTGTACCTCATATCGCATACGTGAAATTTTTATCCGCCACTTCAATATCTTGAACACATTCTATTTATTCAAAACATATATCTAAAGTAGTGTTTGAGATGTTACCTATGAGTTTTCTTGAAATTGTGCCTCTAAATTTATGCTGTGCTACATAACGAATCTTTTCAAACGATATTGTCATTGATCCATGCTACATCTCGACTAAACAATGCATCTTATCTCAAAACATATCAAAGTTAAGTTTATTGTACCACAAAAACCCTTGACGTCAGAATGAGCTTTATCCACCTGGTTATGGTTGTGTACCCAAAATGTATGAACTTGTTAGTTTTTCACATGACAAACTTATTGGTGTAAGGAATTAAACAAAACTTTTCGTATATGGTCTCTTGAAGATAATATTTGAACTCACATTTCACTTTCTTTCGACTGTTCTTGAATTAATCTTTTGCCCCTGAGTACATTATCTGATTCCACAAACCTACAAACCCATAACAACATCAATTTGTTTTTGTATTTCATGCATATTTTTGTATTTGCAAAGATCTTGATTTTAATGTGTCATTGACATAACATATGCTTAAGAGAATTTATTAATGTTATGTCTTTATCCGTAAAAACCCTAGACAATTTTTTGATGAAGTTAACTACTCTTAATGATTGCAAACAATCTAATATCCAGTTGAAATTATTAATTTTCTCCCCATACATAAAAGAAATATGTTGTAAAAAGTTAAACTGGTAGATGTTATCCACTATTAACACTAAATATATGTAGCAAATTCACGCTAACCGGGTGTAGAAAAAAATAATAATAATAATATCACTTTGATATTTGGATCTATACCATTCAAACTAGTTATACATTTTAACTTCGTTCAACAAATATTACAACTGTAACCGACTTGCTTTCTCCAAGAACAAGTGTTTTATTCGAACATTGTATACAATGTTCATATGAAAGTAGAGTGTTGTACAAATGCCAACTAATTTCGAAAAGCGTCCCGTATACGAATAACCTTCTAAGTGTTCCACAATTAGATGGTTGTAAAAAAAACGCATATGATCTCTAAGGACCATTCACCTTGAGTTACAATAGTTTTCTTAAGTTCGAAAATACATTCATATTTTTTGTTAGAATTTCTTTTAAGATCCTTTAGGTTTACATACCTTACCATCTGGATCTCTCGAATTCAAAAAATATTTAAAGATTTTTTTTGAGTTTCTGATTTTTGCGACGTATCGATATCATAACCAGCATATGTTTTTTTCTGATACTTCTTAACCCACTCACACTATTCATCTTAGGTATAATAATTTGTTGTGAAAATACACGTCATTATATTCCGTAAAACAATCCTCTTCAACTCGATTGGTATTGTTTCCCTAATACAACACGAAATTACATAAATAAAAATTAAGAACAATATGATAAGGATAAATTCCTTAACAAATTACCTAAATCATTCTGATATGAAAAGAGTAAAAAGAAATGAAATACAGAGAGAAATAAAAGGAAAAATTGTAATTGTATTGTTGTATATATTTTGAGATACTTTACAAATGGAGCTCGACTCCTATTTATAGGCCTTGTACGTGACAATTAGTCTCCTTTATTTATTTCTATTTATTACATTGTCGTTTCTATTTATTTATTTATATTTGTTACATAATATAAATAATAAATATACAATAATAAAGCTTAATTAAATTACAAATAAATTATATTTTTATCCGGATATTCTATACAGAATATTGCCTTAGCAGGAGTCCCCCTAGTCCTTGAGTTGGTGTGTAATGAAACTTAAGGACTATATAATAGTCGTATATAATATCCGGATATTGTAATCTTCTTTGCTTCTGAGGAGCTTGTTCACTTTTAATTTGTCAGTTGTCGTAGCTCTTTTATCTTTTCCGCTAAGGCGCCACTGATCATGCCAAAGAAACTATGCCAGTCATGTCGGCTAGACTCCGAAAAGTCATTAGGCTTGGTTATATATATATATATTAATTTTCCTAGCCGAACCGTTGTTGGAGACGACTCCACCTTGGTTCATACTAAATTGTTCTTGCCTCGTTAAAAACTTTTGTCGGCCGAAACCTCCCTTGAGGATACAAAACTTTATTTTGCCAAAGGAAAAGAGTACAACTAACAATTACTAGGCTGCTAGGATGTTACCTGCTTTTTTGACATGCTTTGTTTTTTGTTAGATAAGGTTAATATAGATGTGTAGCCCCCCTAGTCTTTGGTGAAGGATGAACTGAAGACTATATATATATATTCATCCCTCTTAATATAAACTAAACTAAGGATTTTTAAGTATATGCCCTTTATTATTAATGTTTATTAGTGACATGTTGACTAATATTAACATATTAATAAATTTTATTTCCGAATAATTTATTAATAAATATAGAAAACATTTACGAATTTTTTTAATGTGTATTTTTAAATTATTGTTTTTAAATTAAATGATATTTTTTATTTGCAATCAAATAAATATAGAGAAAAATATAATAACTACATGTTATATAAAATTATGGAGAATAATACACCTCGTGAATAATACACCTGGTGATTTCATGAACGACGATTTGAACTCCATCGATTTCGATCGATTATTCTAACATTTTTCTCTAAAATAAATGAAAACATCTTTTTTTAAAGATGAGAATGATTTAGGTTTTCTTTTAAGCGAGAAATTTCGTTTCCACATGCCAAATTTGATAAGGATAAATTTATTAACAAATTACCTAAATCATTCTGATATGAAAAAAAAGAAAAGAAATGAAATAAAAAAAAATTGTAATTATATTATTGTTGTACGTGACATTTAGTATCCTTATTTATTTCTATTTATTTCATAAATATTTTTATTTATTTATATTCGTTATAAATATAAATAATAAATATACAATAATAAAGTTTAATCAAATTACAAATAAATTATATTTTTATCTTAATATTCTATACAAAATATTGGGTTATCACACGACACACAAAATAACCCAAAATATGTACGGATAATACCAAGCTTTGATACCGGAGCACATAAACCAAAGTACCGTTGGTCTAAAGCAATGTTCGGGTGGTACCAAGGCTTGGTACCGTCGATACCTAGGCATACGTACAGCTAGTTATACCTCCTGCACTGCCGACATTGATCCTTAATATTTCGCCTATGTGGCGGTAGCCGGAATTTAACCGTATTTTTTTTAAATTTAATATACATTTTAGGTATTTGATTTTTTAAAATATTTTTCTAGTGTTTGCATATCATCTTCAATTTTATTATCTTCTCTAGTTTCCCCTCATTAGAATAAATATAGTTAAAAATCAATGTTACGGATTGAATTTTGGTTGAGTAGTTTTCTTCATTAATGATATATTTATATTGAATAGATGAATAAATATACTATTTCTCTTTCGTAATATTTATATTTGTCTAGATTGAAACATTTTGTTTCATGATAAATGATAAATGTAATTTTTATTTTCCAATACAGCATTAATTATATAAATTCCATTTTTAGTTAATATCTTCTATAAAAGTTATTAGCTTTCCCAATCAAATTTATTTAATTTTTACAATTTTTAAAAATCTTTTTTTTTTAAACTGATGAAATTTTAAAACACGAACTGACGGAATACTTTGTTAGGATCAAAGTTATATCCTCCCAGACAAAAGTTTGATATCTCGCCATTTAAGTGGCTATTTTATACCATTGCTGCACACAGATGGGCTTCAAATTATTTTAATATGGGTTTGTCCAAATGACTAGAACAAGCAAATATAAAAAAGAGTGAGAGACAAGGAAGACATGGCTTCTGCAAGTAGCTAGAGAAGAATGGGCATTTTTTATTTGCAATTTGGAAAATTTATAAATTATATTTATAAAAGGAAAATAGTAGGATAATACGCATATACCTATTGGTCTTACTTGATTTCTTACCTTGTTTACAGGTCGATATGGTAACGATTGTTTCTGGGACCAAGTCTGACAATAATAATGGATTTAGGTGTGGAATCAAATTGGTCTTATGGTATAAACATACGATTCCGCAAGTGATGACTTTGCGTAAATTGAAGTAGTTGTCAGTCGAATATACACATCATCATTAGAAAATGGTTGAGAAAAATGGTGTATGAGAAAATACTATTTTCTAAGAAATTTAAAAATAGTAATAGCATATTTATTTATTTATTTTTGGTTTAATATAGCATATTATTTGAAACTGTTCAAATTTTATTTAATGAATAAAATATCCATTATACTTTATGGATAAACTTTAAATTTTATTTTTATTTTTTCTTCATTTTTTTCTAAATACTTTTATTACATATTATTAAATCAATCTTTTTTATGTTATTTTTTAAATAAGACTAATATATTTATATTTATTTTGATAAAAATTATTATATTTTATAAAACAAATTCAATAAAAAACGTGTTCAACTTTTTTTTTATTAGTTAGCGAGAATGACATGTTTAGATAAAAATTGATACTCAAATTTTAAGTACAATTTTTTTTTTTAAATATACGTAAGATAATTTACTAGTTTTTGATAGACTTATTCCAATAGCTTTGAAAGATCTCATGAACTATTTCTCAATTGCTATGGACTACCATCATTGAATGATCCCATGAACTATTTCTCAATTGCTATGGACTACCATCATTGAATGATCCCATGAACTCTTTAGTTCTCAATCGCTATGTAGTCCACCACGGAATGAAGTGAAGTACCAACAAGATCGATTAAAAAAGAATATAGATATAGTCAAGATTGCTCTGGCTTAGTGATCATTTTATAAGATAGTTCACTTTCCAGAATTTCATTTTGTTAATCTCAAATAACCTATATTTAAGCTTTCCAAGAATGGAGCTTGGGGAGGGGGTCACAATTTGATTTGGTCATAATGGTTCATTTAGAGATCCAGTCAGCAGCAAAATTTTGTTTTAAAGTCATTTGATGTTTGATTAATTTGCTACAACAATTTCATAAAAGAACAAGGAACCAGAGAGCTAAACCAGAATTTAACATTTCAACTATCAGTAATGAATCAGTTTTATACCAACTTGTGTTAAGTTATTGACATAACAAAGGAATAACCCATAAATCGAAAACCCTAAATTCATCAATGAGAGCATATTTTTTCACATATGAATGTCTAATAATTTTAATAAGGTTTCCAGCTTGATTTCTAAAGATAATTCCACTGCTCGATTCACCAGAAGATATACAATCACCATCACAATTAAGTTTTATTCTATTGTTGAAAAGATGGATCCATTTGACTACTAAATGAGGTTTGTAGGTAGTTAAATGATTGAAGCAACCAATTTCTTTGGTTGTTTTTAAGTCACCAGCCAATGAGAAAAGTTAAAAAGATTTGAAATATCTAAGTTAACCAGAGAGAATTTGATTTTGTCTATTAAGATTTTAAAAGAGCTCATTATCCTTTATATTTTAAGTTATTATTCCAGCAGATGATGGGGGGAATGATTGGTCTGTATGAATGGTTTAGTTTGTTAACATTGTTGGGAATATGGGGTCCGGGAATGATTGGTCTGTATGAATGGTTTAGTTTGTTAACATTGTTGGGAATATGGGGTCCGGTCCGCATATTCCTCCTCCGTATATAAGTAAGAACACAACCGACCTCCGTATATAAGTAAGAACACAACCGATCTCAACACTAGTATGATATTGTCCGCTTTGGCACCCGAAGGCCCTCACGGCTTTGCATTTGGTCCACTACCAAAAGGCCTCACACTAATGGAGATGTATTCTTAACTTATATACTGATCTTTCTTCCCATGTTTAACCGATGTGGGATGTGGGACTTTGGTCGCACCTAACAATCCTCCTCTCGAACAAAGTACCACTCTAGCCTCCTCTCAATTGACTTCCATCCGCCTACTCTTGTCAGGTGAAGAGAAACCTGAACTCTAGAGCTTTAGGGCGGATCTATCTGCTCCGTGCCACTCCTTGATCAAGCCACCTGCTTGATGAGCCAACTGGCACTCCATCTTTAGATGAATCTGCGCCGCTCCTTTATCAAGCCACCTGCTTGATGAGCCGTGGCGCTCCATCTATCCAGCAGATCATTCACCTTGAGTATGGCTCTCGGCTTTTTGGTATGATGTTCGCAGAATTTCACCCACATCAGAATCCACCACATCGCGTATTGTCTGAGCCTGGAGCTCTGATACCAGATGTTGGGAATATGGGGTCCGGGCCTGGAGCTCTGATACCACATGTTGGGAATATGGGGTCCGGTCCGCATATTCCGCCTCCGTATATAAGTAAGAACACAACTGATCTCAACAATAGTATGATATTGTCCGCTTTGGCACCCGAAGGCCCTCACGGCTTTGCATTTGGTCCACTACCAAAAGGCCTCACACTAATGGAGATGTATTCTTAACTTATATACTAATCTTTCTTCCCATGTTTAACCGATGTGGGATGTGGGACTTTGGTCGCACCTAACAAACATAAACCAGGAATGAATCATATGGTTAAATGACATATGTTGGCCAATGCGAATGCCAAATAATCATACAAAGTATTGTCATACTTCCTAGGACATTTGGTAAAATACAAATAGGTGAGATATAAAATCAGAGTTGAAACAATGCTGATATTTAGATGTTAAGGAAAAGTTTTTGTGTTGCATAATAATATCCACATAAATGAAACTATTAAGAAGTCCCAAAGGATGAAAGAGCACTTCTTATGGGGTGATATTGTTCCATATTTTGGAGTGAATAATTGATTTTGGATGAATATATCTTATAGATTTCCCAATATTTTTGAAAGAGAAAGATCCATCATTAGATACCTTCCAGATGATGGACTCTTCGGTGGATTCAGTTAATGTTATTTTTGAAATTCTATTGATTGTTGAAGGAAGGTTTGATATTTGAGTCTGTCAAGGTTCCATGAACCATGAGACCAGGAATCAAATATCAAATTCCTCTTATACTAGTTATTATTCTCTTGGTTTTAAAGGGTGATGAAATGGTGAGTGTTATCCCATTTTCAAGCCAAAATTCAACATGACGTTTGTTAACTTTCCAAAATAAGAATTTCTCTACGGTTTATCTGAATTTGATTATTATTTTCCAAACTTTAGAATCATTAGCTTAGTGTTTATTTAAAGTGGATGGAATGAAGGGCATATATTGAGCATCAACTGAGCCCATAGGGTTTTGTGATCTCTGAATGTCATCCAACGATAGTAGGAGAAAGTTTTTTAGATATCATAAAGCTTCTTTATGTTCAGAACATTTTCTTTAAATGGTTTGCATAAGGAGGACCAGTTAGACCAAATTATAGGGTGATACTTTTCTTTAAACCCCGAGAGAAATTTTTTCATTAAAAGACTAATTTTTTATTGCTATTTTAAGAATATAACTACTCTGCATAAAATAAACTGCAATTTCTATACAAATAAATTTAAATAATGTTAATCTGTCAGCAAAATAAATATACTTTTTGTCTCATTCCATTATTTTAGATCTTATCTTTGTTACCAGATCATCTAAATATCTAGTGTTGTTTATGAATGGTGATGCCTAAATATTTAAAAGGATTGTAACTATGAGTGAATCCAGATATAGTTTCAATTTTTTTATTCTGATTTTGTTTATATTTTCAGATGAGAAGAAGACTAAATAATATATATAGATATTAAAATTTGTATCAAGTGGATATGTCTAAAAAATTTAATTTAATAATTTTATTAAGAAAAGTTGATTCAAAAAATAGTATGGTAGAATGTCGAAGATAAAAAAATAAGATAAATAAAAGTGTTAGGTACATGCTAGAAGTAACTCGTTAATAGAATTACAGTCGAAGGACTAATATGACGAAAGATGAATCACCAAAAATATGTGTAGACATGAACTGTAGGATTCGTTGAATACAAAGTTGTGGTCAAAACGTAACTGCAAAGACGTTTGTTCGGCCTATGGGCAAGCTTGGTTGAAGAAATGCTGGTTGTTTTCTACTAAGCAGAAGACCTAAACCGAGTGAGTAGAAGCTAAGCGGAAAACATGTTGCCAATGACCTTATCCAAAATTGACTGCCAAAGCTACATGGACCGGATCTTTAATATTATTCGGTTATGTTATTGATCGAACTATGCACCTTATATTTGCTAAGGTTTTCTATTAATTGGATTTCTTAATTAATTAAGATTTTTTTTAATTAGGTTATCCTATTAATTGGATTTTTTTTTATTAATTTAGATTTCTATTTGATTGGTTTTATATTAATTTATATATTTTATTTATGAAGTTTATTATTTTATAGGATTAAAGATTTGTTATAATTGTTCATTAATGAGATTTAATGTGGAGCATTTGCTGAATAACTATGAGTTTGTCCAAGCTTATAAATAGAAGAACAAACATAAATATAAGATTTTGTAACGCGACAAAAACCATCAACGTGAAGGAAGTATCGGCGTGACGAGTAACTTCTGAGATGATTATGTATTTTTATAGTGAGAGTAAGTATGGTCTTTTAGAAAGATAAGTAAAGTGAAAGATAAACACTAAATATATAGTTATGTGAATGAAGTTATATTTGTAAAATGTGAGAGTTTTGTAACAACTATCGACATAGTCATTTATGTTCAGAGTTTTTATGTAGTATTCTTATAATAACAATAAATTGTCTATTTCCTATGAATTTATAATTATTTCCACAATCCAAACTACGTTGATATTGTCTTATGTGCTTGGTTTTCTTTAAGAATTCCTTGATTTGTTGTTTCCATTGAAGATAAAGTTTTTTCTTTACGTGACCGATTTCCTAACAAGTTGTGTGGTAAGTTGTATCATCAAGGAGGAAGAAGTAGACCGATCAGTGATTAGAAGGTTTAGAAAATAGATCTCACATGGAAACCGAAAAGCCACGAAATATGAGTTCCATAAAGTCACGCGTAGAAAATATCGACGAGTCGACTAATTTTAGAAAAATAAATTTAAGGCTTAACTAGTACTAATATTTATTGTTGTTATCGATGAGAAATCTATATGCGTTGATGATGTAGTATAGTCTAAAGGTCACAACACTCTCATATTGAGCTTAGGAGATGAAGTTGTTACATGAGGAATATGAAAAAACTATTATGTTGGAGATGTGGAATCGGTTGGAGGAAATTTACATGAAGAAGTCCTTGGAAAATATATTGTATCTCAAGAAACACATTTATACGATGTCTAAAAATAGTAGGAAAGAGATCTGAAGGCACCTAGATGAGTACAACCAAATCAACCTTGAATTGAATGCAACTGGTGTGCACGTAAAGAAGAAATACCAAGAAAGCATCTTATTAAGTTCTCTCTAGAACGAGTATGAGCACTTCATGGACATCATACTCTACGATAAAGACTCACTTGCGATGGCCAAAGTTTAGAGGGCCATAAAATCCAAAGATATTCAAAGAAAGACTGTTTGGAATGGTGAATCTGGACACATATCGAATGTGAGAGGTCATTCAGGAAAGAGAGATTCAAACAAGTGGAGAGGAAAGTCTAAAAGGGATTGGGGGGGTTGAAAAGTAATATGTTAGGTATGCAAGTAGAATTTCCATATCAATGGAAACTGCATAGAGAAGGAAAATGACAACAACTATAAAAAGACCAAACTTGGAAATATTGCTATGGTGTCTAATGACTGTGAGTACGTTGATGGGTTAATCACTCTTATTATTTCATGTACAACAATAAATGGGTTTTGCATTCGGGTGTGCCGTTCCATATAACTTCCAAGAATCATTGGTGTAAAGACTAGAGACTGTTTGATGTTCGAAGGATCATCGACGAATCATGTGATGTTAGAAGGATCGGAATTGTATAGCTTAAGTTGTCTATATTGGTGAGGATAATAACCACCTGAGGGTAGGCTAGTAATTTCAAGTGGAGTTTTAAAGTGGTGTATGGGTGTTTAACGGTGGTGTGTGAGTGTTTAACGGTTAGAGTAGAGAGTAGAGAGATGATTAAGCAGCTTGGTAGCAGTTAATTCTCATTACCCATAGTTAATGCGGGTGGTTGGGTATTTATAGTGTAATGTTTGGGCCCTTATGGGCTTTCGGGTCATGTTTAATGGACCCGGGTCATGTTCAAAGACCCATGAGATCTTAAGTAGGAGAGCAAGTAGCTTAGTCAAGAAGTGTTTAGGTTTTTAGTACTTTTGTCATAGTTCGAACTGCCTTAAGTTCATAGTGTTCACAGAAATCTGTCCGGTCCAAGTGACCTGTTCGATCCCTGTCCCTGTAACCTGTCCGGTTTTCGGAGAGACTTGACCGATCTGCCCTTGTTCGGGGAGCATGCTGAATTCGGACTCATCAGGAGCCCCTTTTTAGGTGTTTGAGCAAGTTTTCTTGTCAAAGAACTGAAAAACAGTCCGATGTCTGAAGTGGTTTTCAATTCGGACAGAACTATGGGGATACCCGGACAGGTTAAGCTTCACGAATTCAAAACGGTTTTTGCCAGAGTTAGTGGGACACGTGTCGCTTTCTGATTGGCCACTCCAGCCGTTTTTTCACCTTGAATTTCGCACCACCTTCTCCAAAAAGTAACCTCATTAATTTCAAATAGTGACATCAGCGCCGTCTTTTAATCATTGCCCAACTTTTCGAATTTTCCTAGGAATCAACTCCTTTTCTCAGTTTCACTATAAATTCAAACTCATTTTCCACTGTTTTACCATCTCTTTCACATTTACTCTGCAAATGTACTCACAGCTTTCTCTCTCTAAAACAAAAAATTTCCTTGGCAGTTTATGTTTACAGCAAGAACAGCATTGATCAAAGGTGGCTGGCTCAACCTTTCAAAGTTGGAGAAAGCGCAAAAGGTCGAGAAAGAAATGCAAATAGCAGCGGGGCTACCATCATCACCTGTTGAGAGACCAGTTGCTTCTGTTACAGAGTCAGATCGAGGCTCATCCTCCTCCAAAGGTACCAAGCCCAAAAAACTCTTTCAATCCACCCTCTCATCCATAGTCTCTGGTTCCTCAGTCCAGGAGTCAATACCTGCTGTTGAGCCAGGAGTCACAACTACAAGCGTTAGGAAACCCTCCCCTTTTATAGCTATGGGATCTGATTCTGATCACTCTCTAGAAAAGCTAGTTATTAAGAGGCCGAGCCGGTTAGTTAAGAGACTAACCTCCAAGAATACTCCCTCAAAATCGGGGGCAAAAAATAGTGATTCTGGTTCTGGAGTGCCCATTAGAGCTCCCCGGGAGAGGCCAACCAGTCCGGAGGCCAGCAGCCCGGTACCTCCAAGAGAGACTTCTGCCTCCGAGCCCCAACCTGAGGTGAGAAGTCAGAAAAATACAGACAGTCAGCAGTCCAGAGGCCAGGCTGTGCCAAGCCTCAACCCTCCCCGGATCACTACCACAGAAGCTCCCCCAATGGTTATGGAGGAGAGAATGGAGGACTCTGCTGAAGAGGTCCCTTTTGAGTCCGAGTCCTCCGGACAGGCTGATACTACTGCTGTTGTTGCCAAGAAAGGCAAGGAGAATCTATACTTGAGGAATCCGGACCTGCCGGAGTGCCTTGAGGGGAGAGTGGGGCCGTGCTTTCACAAAGTCGAGCTCAAGTACCTCTTGGCCTTGCAGAAGACCAAGTATGCATTCATCCATACTTCAGACCTGGGTCGAATGCGCACAAAATGGGGGATCCCCGAAAATGTAAAGATAAGGATCCCCATTGATCCGGAGACCCCTATGGACTGTAAACGAAATGAAATAGTCTTCTTTACAGAGCTATTTATTTGGGGACTCAGGTTCCCACTGGACCCGGAGATCGTACGGTACTTCCACCTGGTCAAGCTATGCCCAACTCAGCTGAGTCCCAATGGTTGGTTCACCTTGATGTCATGTATCATGGCATCTAGGTTGTCTGGGATCCCTCTTCCTATGGAAGAGTTTGTAGCAGTGGCCAACCTTTACAAGCACCACCAATTCCCCTTCTATCATTTCAATATGGGGAACGATCTCAAGGCTGTTGATGACCTCTTGGAGTCAGAGAGCAAATGGAGGAGCCAATTTCTGTTTGTCAGTGGCGCCTGGGAAAACGGCAAGAAAATCAAAGCCGGAGAGAACCCAAGCCTCCTCAGGAGTAGGTGGAGGAGTAATCGTAAGTTTCTCACTTTAAATTTCTGTCCGTTTTTTTTAAGATTAGTTTAAATTAACCAGTTTCTCTTTTGTTCTAACAGAGCTGCCAAAGAAGTTCGGGGATCATTTGAAGGCCGGACAGACTACCTGTGGCAAAATCAATGCTTGGGCCGCAGAGAACTGGGAGAATCGATTCCACAAGGCCTTCACCCCTGGAAATCTAGCAAGGTCTCACCTGTGGAACACCACAGGCCGAAGAGACCTAACTTGGGAGGAGCTCACCACCCAGCCTGATGAAGACACTGTGCTTAGAAGGTCCCACGAACTAGATGGGACACTCTACCTGCCTGCCCGGGCTAAAGCCCCAAGCAAAATGAAAGGTAAGAGAAAAGGCAAAAAGGTGGCGAGCGATGCTGAGAAGGATGCCCCAACAGACCCGGAGGGGCCGACCCAGGTTCAAATCGATGCAGCCCTCTTGCAAGTGGTAGAGCAAGAGACCGAAAGGCAGGAAGTAGGCCTCCCAAAACCTCCAAGGGCTCCCAAGAGGACTCGCAAGCAAGCAGGTGAAGATGCTGATCGGGAAGCCAAGAAGAAAAAGACTTCCCAACGAGATGAGCTGGCTCTCCGGGATCCGGAGCCCTCTTTCCCCACTGACCCCTCTGACCCAACGATGGCCGAAGAGATCCCAGGGGACTTTCATAGTGATGAGGTAGAGGGGGGAGATCTCAACCTTGATGGAATGGACATTACTGGTCTAGCTGGGCTTGGTGAGTACTTCCTTGGCCTCCCCAGAGATGAATTCGTGGGGCCCTACATTCCTCCAAGCAGCTCCAATACGGTCAACTTCAATGGTAAGACTTTCATGGTTTCTAGTGAAAATGACATCATAGCCCATTCCTTGCTTAGTAATGTACAACCAGTTCTTACATTGGAGAGGCAAGTCCGGAGTCAGGCAGACACCATCAAAGACCTCAAGTCTGAGAAGGAAAAGCTGTCAGGAGACCTCCGCACTGCTACTACCAATGCTGATTTGCTTAAGGAAGCAAATGAGGAGCTGAAGAGGAATCAAGACGAAAGCAACACAAAAGTTGCCACCTTAGAAGAAACCATCAAATATCTTCAGGGGAAGCTGTCCGGTATGGAGAATGATCTTACGGCCTCAAGGGGAGAAACTATTGCAAAGGAGAAGATCATCACCAACTTGACCACTGACAAGATTTCTCTAGAAAATGCAGTGACCCAGGCTGCTGAGGAGAAAAAAGCTTTGTTAAAGGATCAAGAGGCCACAATCAAGGCCAAGATCAATGCCTATGCCAGGGAGATGATAAAAAGCGAAGAGTTAATGGTTCAAAGGGTGAAGTCTGATATGGTTCTCCTTTTTCATGAAAAATTCCCGAAGAGGACCCTTGGGGACTTATGGCTTTATGTAGATGATGATGACCTTCCATTTTATACAATGGTTGATGAAGATGAAATTTCCAGTGGGTCTTCATCTGATAATGAAGAGAAGACCGGAGAGAGCCCTGGCGAAGAGGAGAATGATCCCAAAGGCAAGAAAGTGGTCGAAGGGGGGAGCGACATCAAGGGCAAGAAGGTAGATGAGGGTGAGCCATCTTCAAAGGCTCAACCTTAATTTATGGTGTACTTTGTCTAACTTTTACTCAAACTAAAGTCCTTGGAAGGCCAAGGCAATTTTAAGTTGTTGAATGAATGTTTCTATTTTGCACAACCATCATTTTCTTTCATTATTTGTTTTAGTTTAGATAGCTAGAGTTTAAGTAGCTTTTAGTTATTGCATTGTGAGAGTGTTGAGATTCTCCGGCTAGAGTTTAAATAGCCCTTAGATCTTTCAGTCCGGGTAGTATGACAAGAGATAGAACTTTGAAAATACTTAGAAATTTTTTGAAGAAGGCATCGAATTTTATTCAACCATCCGGATACCTCACTAAAACCTCCCCGTGCCACCAAGGAGGAAAGAGTATGCCCCCAAATATTTACATGGAAGTTCAAACAAGTAAATATTTTACATAAGTGTTATTCCAAGTACATCCGAAGATGCTCAATATTCCAAGGATGAGTTAGAACCCTGCCATCTTTGTCTTCCAACCAATAAGTTCCAGGCTTGATTCTTTCAACCACAATATACGGACCCTCACAGGTAAGGGCCAGATTTCCGAAGAGCTTTTCTTTAGTATGTAAGAAGACCTTCCTTAATACTTTGTCTCCTGGTTGGAAATCTCTTCTTTTAACTTTAGAAGCAAACCTGCTTCTCATCAAGCCCTGATAGTGTGCCACTCTTAGGCAGGCTTTAACCCGTCTTTCTTCTATTAAATCAAGTTGATTTCTGATGGCCATCTCATTAGCGTGTCCGGAGAAGTTGTGAACACGAAAGGAAGGGAGTGTCTTCTCTATGGTGGCTACTGCATCCATTCCATAGACCAAGGCAAAGGGAGACTCTTGTGTTGCAGCCCCAGGTGTTGTCCGGTAGGCCCACAAGACTTCTTGTAGATAACTAGGCCACTTCCCAGCAGCCCCTTCCAGATTCTTCCTTAAACCGGACAGTATGGTCCTATTAGCCACTTCAACTTGCCCATTAGCTTGTGGGTGGAAAGGTGAAGAAAAACAATGTTGTATACCCCTTGAGGCACAGAAGCTTTCCATTTCTCTATTGTCAAACTGTGGCCCATTGTCTGTTGTTATTTTTTATGGGACACCAAATCTGCAACATATGTTGGACAGAATAAACTTTATGACAGCTTTTGATGTTGTCCCTGCCAGGGGAGCTGCTTCTATCCATTTTGAGAAGTAGTCAATCGCCACAATTATAGTTCTACGCCCTCCGGACGCCACAGGGAGAGGCCCTACTAAGTCCAACCCCCATCGAGCAAAAGGGATGGGCTCAGAAATTGACTCCAAAGGAATGGCTGGTACATGATTTTCATTTCTGTACCTTTGGCATGGGTCACACCTCTTCACCAATTCCTTAGCATCTTTCATAATCGATGGCCAATAATATCCGGAGAGTAATACTCTTCTTGTTAGAGCTCTAAATCCACAATGGGCTGATCCCTCACCATCATGTAATTCGGAGAGTACCACTTGTGAATCATCATTCCCCAAACAACGAAGAAGAGGTTTACTATAAGATTTTTTGTACAACACTTCTCTCAACATAATGAAACCATGAGCCTTGTGTTTCAATGTTCTGGCTTGTGATTTATCTGAAGGCACTATACCATCAGACAGATATTGTATAAGATGAGATCTCCAGTCTTGAGGCCGGTTCACTTGTATTTCAAAAACTTCCTCTTTTTCACCCTTACTAAGTTGAATAGAAGGGCTTTCAAGCACATGGATCCATAGGTAGGACTCCGTATATGCTATTGTTGCCAATGAGTCTGCTAGCTCATTTTCTGCCCGGGGAATGTGTTCGTAGACAACAGCTTTCAATTTTAGTGCTTCATTCTTGAGGAGGAATAAATATTTCACAAGTTGCTCCTTTCTAGCCTCAGATTGGCCTAAGGCATGGTGGATAAGCAATTGGGAATCACTTAGTAGTTTGACCCTCTTAGCCCCACAAATGTAGGCTAACTTTAACCCAGCTATAGCTGCTTCGTATTCGGACTCGTTATTAGATGCCCTGAAAGCAAAAGAAATAGCCTGGTACATACTATCTCCATAAGGGGAAGTTAAACATATTCCTGCACCACATCCCATAGTGCTAGATCCACCATCTGTTCGGACGATCCAGACTTTCTTGTTTTTTGTATCAGTAGCTTGCTCCGAATCCCTATCAGAGTGGAATTCAACCAGGAAATCAGCCACTGCTTAGGCTTTTACCGCTGTCCGGGGAGCAAAGTCTATGTCGAAGTCCCCCAACTCTACTGACCACTTAGTCATTCTGCTCGAAATGTCTGCTTTTTGAAGGACATTCTTTAAAGGGAAAGATGTCCGGACGATGATATGATGAGCCTGAAAGTAAGGCCTCATCTTTCTTGCAGCTATCACCAGAGCTAACGCCAGTTTTTCGAGTTTCAAGTAACGCCTCTCAGCATCAATCAAGCTTTTGCTGATGTAGTATACTGGGAAGGGACGCCCATCGACCTCTCTTACCAACACAACACTGATGGCACAACTTGAAACAAAAAAAATACACAATAAGAGTCTCCCCATCAACTGGTTTGAACAAAGTTTTGGGAGAGGAAAGATGTTTCTTGATTTCATTGAATGCCTCATCACATTGCAGGGTCCACTCGAACCCCTTTGCACCCTTCAAAGTTTGAAAGAAAGGAGCACACCTGTCTGAAGACCTCGAGATGAATCTGTTTAATGCAGCTAATCTCCCCGTTAATTGCTGTACTTCTTTGATGTTTCGAGGAGGTTCCATTTGGAGAAGAGCATTCAACTGGTCCGGATCGGGCTGTATTCCATGCTCACTTATGATATAGCCTAGAAATTTTCCGGACTGCACTCCGAAAACACACTTTTCAGGGTTTAACTTTAAATTTACTTTTACCAAGTTGGCAAAAGTTTCTCGGAGGTCGGACAAGTGTAGCTGCTCATCCACACTTTTCACCATCATATCGTCAATGTAAACCTCCATATTTCTTCCAATTTGATCAACAAATGCCTTGTTTACTAGCCTTTGATAAGTAGCCCCAGCATTTTTCAAACCAAAAGGCATCACCTTGTAGCAATGTAGACCCTATCAGTGACAAACGTGGTATGCTCTTGATCTTTTGGATCTACTTGAATCTGATTGTACCCGGAGAAGGCATCCATAAAGGAAAGCAGCTTGTTCCCAGAAGTAGAGTCTACTAACTGATCTATCCGGGGGACCGGATACAAATCTTTTGGGCAAGCTCTAGTAAGATCTGTGAAGTCAATGCACATGCGCCATTTTCCATTCTTCTTTTTTACCAGGACAGGATTGGCAGTCCACAAAGGGTATTGAGATTCTTTAATGTGCCCCATCTTTGTGAGTCTGTCAACCTCTTGCACAATGACATCAGCCTTTTCTTTTGAGAAAGCTCTTCTCTTTTGAACCACTGGTGCTACATCTCTCCGCACAGATAGGTGATGGGATATCACTTCTGATAGAACTCCAGTAACATCAGCATTGCACCAAGCAAAAACGTGCTAATGGTCTTTCAAAAATTTCAACATCTCTCCTTTCAACATTGGTGGCATCTTGGACCCTATCTTGACACTCTTGCCTTCTTCCAAACAGTGCGTTTCAACCTCTTCAATTGGAATTAATACTCCAGGGGTCTCTCTAGGGTCATCAATTTCACCCTCACCCCCAGAAAGGCCCTCAAACTGCTATTGATCATTTATACGGACTGCCCCCAGCGTTCGAGGAGCCAAGGCAGTGGCATAGCATTCTCTTGCAATCTTTTGGCTGCTCCGGACAACTCCAACCTGTCCCTGAACAGCATACTTTAAGCACTGGTGGACTGTTGAAGCCACTGCATGCATCCTAGAGAGCCAAGATCTCCCCAGAATAGCGTTATAGCAAGTGGGACAATCCACCACGATGAAGAGTATTCTAACCATTTTCTTGAAAGGGCCCCTGCCCAATAACACTTCTTCTTCAAATTCTCCGATCACATCGGCTGAGCTGCCCGTGAAGCCCACGATTGACCTGTCCGACTTTTGAATCACAGCTGGATTTTTTATTTTCTTATAAGTGGTTAGGAATAGGATATTGGCTGAGCTTCCAGTATCCACCAGGATTCGCCTTATTTCATTGCCTCATATAGATGCTCCTATGACAACAGCATCCTCATGAGGGCCAGCAATGTCTCTCAAATCATCCTCATCAAAGACAATGAAGGGGAATGAGTTTGGTGACTGATAAGATGTCATGTCTCCTTCTAGCTGGGAGGCCAAATTATGAACATGCCTCTTTCTCGAAGAAGTACTAGGAGATGTCATAGTGTCCCCTCCGAAAATTGTAAGTGACTCAAAGAATTTAATGAGCCCGGAGACCGACCTGGAACATTCCTCTATAGCACCCACCTTATTTCGTGTTGGATCAGGATCCAAGTACTCAGAATCCACATCAAACCTTTCAACTATGACCATGGCCCCCTCTGGGGCAGCATTACTTGGACCAACCCGGTGAGTGTTGTCAGGCCTGTTGCCTCCTCTTCTTTTAACGTATGCTCCCAACTTCCCCCTTTCAATCAGGTTTTGAACTTCTTGCTTCAACGCTATACAATCATTAGTGGTATGGCCAACATCATTTTGATATTGGTAAAATGAGTTGTTACGATGCTCTCTGGGAGACTGCAAGGTTGCCGGTCTCTGGTAATGCACCTCATCTTTTGTTTTATCGAAAATGGTGGCCACACTTTCTTTAAGCTCTGCGAACCACTCCGGTTGGACCCATGGCCCTCTTTTGTTTCAGGATTGTTGACTTTGAGCAGGAGCAGCTGGCTGAGACTAAGCTTTTGCCCTACCATGCCCCTGTCCGGTTTCTCTTACTTTGTTCCCGGACTGGTTTTGATTTGGAGTTGGTGCCACCGGGGTGGATCTCACCTGTCTGTGCACCCTGGTTTTCTTTGTTTCATCAACGTTTATTTGCTTGCCAACTAGATTTAGCAATCCTCCCCAAGTCATAGCCTTTTTTCTGGTCACCGAATCAGCCAGATTGCCTGGGTTCAAACCTTGCCTTAGGGATGCTATTGCCACCTGTTCGAAGCAATCAGCCAACCCATTCTTTGTGTTTACAAAATGACTTATGTACTCTTTCAAGGACTCATTTGGCTCCTGGTCACAATGGATTATTGTGTCTCCATTGCCCTTTAGCTCCTTACTCCCTACAAACTGCCTTCGAAAGGCCACCCAAAATGTATCAAAATATTTAATACAACCCTGAGGCAGGTTGTTGTACCACTTTAGAGCAATTCCCGTGAATGATTGGGAGAATGCCCTACAAAGTAGCTTATCATCGTCATCAAAGTTCATCATGAAGTTCTTGAATTTCTCCAGATGATTGTCCGGATCAGTACTGCCATCGTACTTCTCCATTTTAGTGCTGTCAAACCTCTTGGGGAGGTTTCCGGACAGGATTTTAGAAGACAGTGGAGACTGCCTCCAATTCCTTCCACGGCTGAACACAGTATCCTCATTGGGAGTTGTAAATATACCTGGCTCATCGTGGAAAGCAAAAGGATCCATCAGCATTTTGTCCGTATACCTCCGGTGGTGAGATGACCCCTTTCCAATATGCCTTTTCATTCTTCCATGATGGTCTCTTTTTCTTGAATATTTCTTCACTTGCTTTTGCTTTTTCCTGGTTCGACCCTCATCGCTGCTAGAGGACAAGGATTTTTCATTTCCCTCGCTGTCCGAAGAGCTATCTGAAGATTCTGAGCTCGAGTCAGAACTCTCCACAGGCTTGGACCGGTGAGACTTTTTAGAACTGGCATGTGTCTTTTTGGTACTCATATGAGTTTTTGAAGCCTCAGACTCTCTAGGGTTGTCGGTATGATGAGCAACTGATGCTTTGGATTTTTCTTTCACGCCTATCTTGGCCTTTTCAGCCCTCAGAGCTTCTATTTCAGCCCTCATCCTGTCACGCTCTTCGATAGTGTATTCATCATTCTCTCCCACCACTTCGAGCAAAGCTGGTGGCACTTCTGGATTGTCCGGATTCATTCGGACAGAGTTTTTTAGCTGGTTTTGAATGCTTGATTCAGGCACCATCGCCTCCTACTGTGGTCGCCAATTTGGTGAGGATAATAACCGCCTGAGGGTAGGCTAGTAATTTCAAGTGGAGTTTTAAAGTGGTGTATGGGTGTTTAACGGTGGTGTGTGAGTGTTTAACGGTTAGAGTAGAGAGTAGAGAGATGATTAAGCAGCTTGGTAGCAGTTAATTCTCATTACCCATAGTTAATGCGGGTGGTTGGGTATTTATAGTGTAACGTTTGGGCCCTTATGGGCTTTCGGGTCATGTTTAATGGACCCGGATCATGTTCAAAGACCCATGAGCTCTTAAGTAGGAGAGCAAGTAGCTTAGTCAAGAAGTGTTTAGGTTTTTAGTACTTTTGTCATAGTTCGAACTGCCTTAAGTTCATAGTGTTCACAGAAATCTGTCCGGTCCAAGTGACCTGTTTGATCCCTGTCCCTGTAATCTGTCCGGTTTTCGGAGAGACTTGACCGATCTGCCCTTGTTCGGGGAGCATGCTGAATTCGGACTCATCATACATGACTTGAGATAGTGATTAACAACGTTAGTATGTTCCCAAAATTAAATGTAATCTTCTTTCTATTGGGATGTTAGATGGGGAGTGGTTTACAATAAAGGTGGATATGACAGGCTTAGGGTCTTGCAAGGCTCTCTTTTTGTTATGAAAGCCTGTAAGGCTAATGATTTGTTAGTTCTTGGGGCCTCTATAGTAGTTGGGGATTGTTTAATATGGAGAAAAATTCTACTAGGTTATGTCATCTTTAAATGGGATATTTAAGTGAGAATGGACTTGGTGAACTAAGCAAACACGCGCTGTTATATGGTATATAGTTTAGAAACTAAGGTTTTGTGAAAGTTGTGTATTTGGTAAGAGCAAGAGGGTAAAGTTTCTTCCCAACAACCAAACAATCAATCAGTGCTTGATTATGTTCATTCAAATCTTTGGGGTTTGGTACGTGAACCTACAATAAGTGGAACAAGTTCTAGGGCCTTCAGATGATCATACTAGAAAGTAATACGATCTTGACAGTTATGAAGTGACAATGATAGAGCATGTATGCCAATAAAATATCCACATAAGTATGATTTTGCCGATGTAATTGGTTATTCTTTATGTATAATAATTTATGAAGATGTTCTTGAACCCAAAATCTATCACGATGCTATCAAACGATGTGATAAAAGTAGTGGCTTACGACCATGAGGGAACAAAAATGATATCTCTCAAGAAAATGAACACTTGGATTCTTGTGAAGCAGCCAAAATGTCATAAGCTTGTTGGTATTAAATGGATATCCAATAGGAAGGCAGGTATTCTTGCTAATGAGTTACCTAAATACAAGTCTATGTTGGTGGCTAAGGGCTTTACACAAAAGGAATGTGTTGATTTCAATGAGATATTTTTCCAGTTGTGAAACAAACCTCCAAAATGATCATGTTGTCAATTATTGCAGATTTGATCTTGAACTCGATAAAATAGATATTAGTATTAGTTTCTTGCCTGGTGAATTGGAAGAGATAATTTAAATTTGTCACTCGAAAAGGTTTAATGAAGGGATAAAAGTGATATGTGTTTGTTGAAAAGACCCTTATATGGGCTGAAAGAGTCACCAAGGTAGTGGAATAGAAGATTCGATTATTTTATTATATCCATAAAATATTTATGTATATTATATGAAAATTGTGTCTATTAAAATAAGAAAACATACATGGAGAGATGAGTCATATCGCTGATGTATGTGGATGACATAGTAATAGCTAGAAGAGATAGGAATGGATTGAAAAGGTGAAGAATCAACTAAAATAAAAGTTTGAGACGAATGATATAAGAGAGGGTAAGAGGATACATGGTGTTGATATCAGGAGGAACGAGCCGAATGGGTATTTATTATTATCTCAACACGAATATATACTAAAGGTCCTAAGGAAGTTCTCTATATCTGAAGTTAAGGATATTGCAACTCTCATTGGTTTTCCACTCAAACTTAGTGCCACCCAAGCACCAATCAAAGCTCCATATAATAAGTATATGCTAGAGATACCTTATGTTAATGCAATTGGTAGCATTATGTATGTTATGATATGCACAAGACTTAATTTTGCTTACAT
Source organism: Limnanthes douglasii subsp. nivea (assembly GCA_036936605.1). NCBI lineage: Eukaryota > Viridiplantae > Streptophyta > Magnoliopsida > Brassicales > Limnanthaceae > Limnanthes > Limnanthes douglasii. The sequence continues at coordinate 172,220,434 of JAUPFV010000004.1, read as the reverse complement.
CGTAAGAGTTTTTTTTTTGTTTCTATAATTTAATATGAGCTGAGATTACCATCACACAAACAAACAGTCATTGCAAAACATGAAAAAAAATCTTTTTATTCTGTGTCGGATATTAGAAAACAAAGTTACAATTAAAGTAAAACTGAACCTTTCATGTCTTCATCGGTCTAACAAGCCCTATACCCGAACCACTACCCAAATGTTTAAAATCCTTTGCCTCAAGCCTATCGTCATGACCTGCAAACCCAGTTCCTCATTTTTCTAAGTTCACTAAATTATGTTCTTTACATGGTTTACCTCATTTCAAACACACCTTATCTACAGGAATAAATTTATCGCCACATTTCTTGCAGAAGACATGCCCACACGTACTAGTCGCCACCAGAGCCAACGTGTTTGTACGTGTGACCTTACAGCTCGAACAAATATAAGTTTTGTCGATCGAATTTGATGTAAGTGTGACCTTACATCATAAGAGTTTTAAGCATATACATGTCAAATCCGAGAAAGTCTTATTGTCATGCACTCAAGTGGCTCATGAGATATTTAAAGGGGGTTCACTGTTGTAGGGTTTTGTGTTCACTCCAAAAAGATACGACGGATATAATGTTAAAAGGGTATGTTGACTTTGATTATGCAGGCTGCCTTGACACAAGGAAGTCTACTTTAGATTATTTAGTTAGTGTGATTGAATGAGTGGTTAGCTGGAAGTCTTGTGTATAGAAGAAATTTTCTTTGTCTACTATGGAAGTTGAATATATGTTTTCGACAGAAGCCATGAAAAATGATATTTTACTAAACGGGATTGTTGAGTGAACTCACTGTTGTGGAGCATAGTTTTGGTTTTATTTTGTGATAACACTAGTGCTTTTTGTTCAATAAAGAATCCAAAATTCCATGAGCGTACTAAAAGAATAGATATCAAGTTCCACTCGATCCAAGGCGTGGTAGACAAGGAGAAAGTGAAGATGGCTAATATTTCTAGCAAAGAAAATCTTTCGGATGCTCTGAACCAAGATAAATATGATTTCAAAGCTAATTAACTACATGAGACTTGTGCAAGTATGGGACGTAGGTAAGTTGGTCTCTAAAAAGTTGAACATTGCATGCAACATATATTGGAGTTATTATAATCCTAGGTGGAGAATTTTTACATATATTTTAGAAGTAACTCGTCAACAAAGGTACTTGAAGGACTACATGGGCCAAAGATGTATCAACCGAAGACATGTCTAAGCAGGAACTATTAGATTTTATCAAGACATATTTGTGGATAAAAATTATGTGCAAAGATGTTTGTCGGAAGCTAAGGGAAAGCTTGGCTAAAGACACGATGATAGTTTTCTACTGGGCTGAAGACCTAAGCCGAAAGAGTAAAGACAAATCCAATGGCATGCTTCCGATATCCTGATCTGAAGCTTTCTGTTAGAGATGATGAATGTAAAATTATTTGAAGGACAAATCGGACAAGAGAACAGTTTCACCATGGTTTATATTTAATTTAATATTATATATAAATATATTCAAAGAGTTGTTAACTTAATATATCTATGGGGCTTAAATTTAGTAGGCTTTGGATCTGGGTAAAATAAAATTATGTTTAACCCATTAGGCCCATTCGGACTTGTAAAGCCTATAAATAGTTTCTTAAGTACATCGATGAAGGGGATGAAAGATTGATTTCAGTTGTTAGATTCTCTCTTTAAGTATTTACTTAAGCAACTCAATTATCTCTCTCTCGGCCACTTAAAAATTATTTTCATTTTGTTTTATAACCTAAACACCATCCAAAAATAATTAACCTCTCTAGATTGGCGACCACAGTGGAAGCACGACGGAAGTACCCCAATAACAACTTCCAAAACCTTTGAGTGTTAAAATTACCTTTGGAAAAAATCAAAGCATGGAATTTGAAATACGGACAGATCTTGCTCAGGAAAATGAGAGAATCAAGATTAAAAAATCTAGTCAAGTACCACATATAATTGATGAAAACCAAGAGCGGTTGCTCGTACATAGGTTTAAATCTTGTTAAAGGTTCAAATATCCAAAGGAATCGTTGGCGTTAATGAACAAGCTATAAACCTAAATATGCAAAATAGTCTGGAAAAAAATCAGAACAATCACTTACGAAATATCCATCACTCTTCGAAAAAAGTGTAAAACTAAGGATTGTTTGAGTTTATCGGAGTCCATTAAGGATTCAGTGTCACGAATAATATGATATCAAGTTTTCTCTTTGAACCACGATTAATTCACAAGCTGTAGCAGATGTTTTGGTTGAATTTTATTAAGAGTGACAATATATTGAATCAATCATAAAAACGCCTACAAACGAATAGATAGTTTGAACATATGGGGTCTCAAACATCTCAGACTATAGGGTAAGAAATTTCTTACTATCTCCCTTCACAGACTCAATATACCAAACAATACTCTTAGGGTTCAAGGCATCAAACAATGAAGCAGAGTGTGATGCGGTATTAACAAGTATAAGGCTTGCTCAGATTTGTGGTGCCAAAAATATTGGCATATTAAGTGATACAAAATTACTTATACATCAGGTTATGGGGTGATTTGAAGCTAGAAACGATCATTTGATAAAATATTTGAAAGTATTGAAGAAAACAACAACTTTCTTCAAGCATGTCGAGTATGAACATGTACCTCGAGTTGAAAATTTGATGGATGATTCCTTAGCTACTATTGCTTACACGGAAACGCATTTGTGGATCTTGATACAAGAATTCCATTTGATATTAGCAGGCTTTGAAGTTGGCATAATAACTGAAGAAAATTTTCATGTCTCGACTGCTACGAACAGATATTGGATGTAGTAGATTAAAGAATTTATTACTAAGGGGATTTTTTCTATGGATAAAGTATTAGCTAAAAAGGTATGGTTTAAAGCACATGGTTTTCTAGTCTTGGGGGATATCATGTATAAAAAATCTCTTAGTAGGCTCTTGTTATAATACATTAGGATTAATGAGGCTCATACAATATTGTTTAAATTACATGATATAGAGGGTTCTGTAAATTGTCCGTATAAAACTTTAACAAGAAGAACTTTATTAGCATGGTATTATCGATCTTCCATTATGGTAGATGCCAAAGAGTTAGTCCGAGGGTGTGTTCTTTGTCAAATATTGGCAAATGCGATATATGTGCCAACAGTGACACTAGAATCAATATCAAGCATTACATTTTGACATGTGGGGTCTTGATTTAGTTGGACCTGTACCAATAGAATTTGGGGGTCATCAAACTATTTTCGTGGCAGTTGACTATTTTTTAAAGATGGTAGAAGAAGAACCTCTCTCTGGTACTACATTTAAAGTGGTTATATGATTTATTCTCTCTAATATATATTGTAGATTTGAGATTCCAAGAACTATCACCACAAATAATGTCCCTTTCAAAAATATAGACATTAAATACTTTTGTACCTCCCAAGAGATTCAACATTGTTTCTCTTTACCTTTGCACCTTAAATCGAATGGGTAAGTAAAAGTTGTAAACATAATCATCTTGATGGGTTTGAAGAAAATATTAGAAGGGGCAATGGGAAAGTGGCCAAATTATTTGCAATAATTGTTGTGGGCTTATCGTACTACCCTTCGAACTGCAACTCAAACCCCTTTTAATTTGGTGTATGGGATGAATGTAGTAACACCAACTAAATCCGCTTTCTCTTCGTTCCGAATTGAAAGTTATTTTGAAGAGTATGGCGATATATCCAAGAGGGTATAGTTAAATTTGGTTGAAGAAAAGAGAACCATAACCCATTTAAGATATGTATAGTATCAAACCCTTATGAAAAGCAGGTATGCGTCTTGATTTTGAAAGAGGGAATTCAAACTAGGAGAGATGGTGAAGCATGCAACCTATCAGTTGGAAGATCAAGAAGGAAACCTTCTGCGACACCCGTAGAATATTGAACACTTGAGACTTTACATCGAATAGTTGTCAAAACCGTGTATTTTATTTTTGCTTATGTAAATATTCAGGGACTTACTCTTTCCAACCCTGGTGACCCAGGGAAGTTTTACTGAGGTGTCCAAATTACTTGCAATTGATCACGTTTTTCCTTTTATAACTTGTTAGTTTTTTCTTGTGATTCATATATTTTTGTGGTTATAGTTAAAAGGTTCAAATATTAGTTGGTTATGTGTAAATGTTCCAGCATTAAATTGTCACAGTTCAAAGGTTCCAAAATTAGTTGGTCATGTGTAAAACTTCCAACATTAGTTGGTCATAGTTCAAAGATTCCACAATGAGTTTGTCATATGTAAAGGTGTCAACATTATTTGGTGAGAGAGTTTAAAAATTTCAACATTAGTTGGTCATGTGAAAGGGTTCTAACACTAGTTGGTCATAGTTAAAGCCCAACATGATGATGATCTGAATAAAAATGTTTGAAGTACCTCTGAATCGATTGTTCCACAACTAAGGCTTGTTCCATATTTGTTAAATTATCGGGAATCTTGCCAAATTTTTCCAAATGATCAAATGTACTTTATCCATTATAAAATTTTAATTTCAGAAGTCTCCTTATGAGAAAAAAATATTTTGTGCATTTTTTCCTCATACATTTCTTATAAATGTTGCTATAATTTGAAAGCATTTATTTCTTTTGCGGTGTCGTGAATTGCATTTGTTCAACTGACTGGCGTCTCACACTGACAACTTTACGATTGATTTTCTTCTAATCTACTTCACTTGTTGTATCTTGTTTGACTCTTTTTAGTTCAACATGATCAAAAAAATCCTTAAAGTATAACACATATTCTGTTATTATCTTCTAAATATGATATAGTTTTCTTTTGCGAGTATGATCATAGAAGTACGACCGTTGTTCATATGTTCTTCAATTGTTTTGTACGACGCAAAAACAGGTATACTGAATAAAAATTTGACTGAAAAAGGCTATGATATTTATTTTTGGGAAAATAATCCTACAAATGATGAAAAATAAGATCAAAATAACACCAAAGGATAATGTGATTCGATTAATTTTACCTATGTCCATGGGAGAAAAGATAAGAAGTTTCTAGATAATGCAGATGAGACTTCAATATTGATGTAAAGGAAAATGCGAAGTAAGTTTCAAATACTAAACATGTTACACAAAGAAATAATGAGATAAGTTTGAAAAGTTACATGTGCTATTCAAAATTTGAGGATACGACTTAGATTACCCTTCAAATTAATTTTTCTTCTCATTCTTCCACCAACCGTTGATGAAAATAAATTGCATCTGCCACATTTTATCATCTTCAAACAAGTCATCCATGATTTGTACTCATCTCCCATATTGAAGAAATAGAAAACGATCTAGGAGCTTTTTGACAACCCATTAATAGAAGCGAATTATTCCATTGGTATTCAATTTTTTGATAGCCTAAATTCCATGATACATGATATCAGGGTAAACCAAATATTCAGACTTGCATGACTTGAACATAATCCTACCAAATTGAAATAGTTAATTATCTCTAGGTCCATGTCAGGGGAAACCGGAGACCCCAAATTTAGTACGTCTGGATAGATAATCAACTCTCTGTCCCCCGTAATTCATGTGTGTCTCATCGTTTATAGGTATTCATATTTTTTGCTCCTTCAAAAATCCTTATTCTCACTTAGAGCGCTATACTAGCTATTCTAGAAATAGTTGTAAGAAATTTTATCAAATAAAAGAAGATATTTGTGATTTACCTTTTGAGATTTTGGTCCTACATCCGAGCCATCAGTGAGATACCACTCTGGAAGAGCTAGAATTCTAACCTTGTGTCAGGACCTACGGGCCAAGGGACAGTCTCTGTGATGGTGGAAACCCTACTTCTTCCACTGAATTAGCCTTAACCTTGCTACCTTTGTTGCTTTTAGGCTTCAAAATTTTCCATGTAACTTATTTTGAACTCCTATGTTCTCTCCCACATGTCTCTAGAGGATATTCCTCCCCCACATCTTCATCAAATAATACCCTTAGGTTGGATTCAGAAAGTTCTTCCGACGAGAAACAACATTTTTATCCCGACTCGGCTGCTTTGATTTGAAATCAAGAGATGATTGAGGTTGTTGGGTGAGTTCATTATGTTTGGAGGGCTGGGTTGCAGTAATTTTCATAAGTCCGTGTTGTTTTCAGAGGAGGGTTCTGTTCAGTGTTAAAACTTGTAGCTTTGAAAGTAGAGAGACATTTACGACAGTTTGCTCATTGGGATTGGGTTAGTTTTGAAGAATGACTTTTTGAAGTGAAATAATTGGTAGTAGATAATTTGAGAGACACCCACGTAGTCAATAATTTGAGAGACAATAACTTTGCCTTTGGATTCGTGTAGTCCTGCTGCTAATCTTACTTTATTTTTCTCCTCGGATTGCTCTGATAAGCACAACCAGCTAGTCAAATCTATGCTGGCAGTAAACATGCAAACTGAAGAAAAGGCATCACCGAAAAGTAGCTTCGTAGTAGCGATTAAGGGAGACGATGAAGAAAATTTTATCGATAATTGAATATGTGGTGGTCAGGGAGGAAAGTTTATCTTTCTACTATTTAGCTTTCTTTTTCTAGAACCTGTTCAAAGATAAAATAATGGGAAACGTTTATAAGAAATTGTATAAGGCCAACAAGTATGGTTCTAGAGAAGTGGAAAAGTTTCCAACAACTATAATTTCTAAAGAAGTGAAACTGTTTCGAAGTGGTGTCACACCTCACCAAAAACTGGAAGGAACTGTGGGTCTAATGAATGGATAACACGTGTAGATGAATGCATCCGATTGAATATCACAAGAAGAGCATCATCAATAAATCTGAATTGCACCTTTGGACGAATCAAATTTATTTTTATGGTAAACATAAAGACTTTGAAGTAAAATTTGAATGGAGGGAATCGAAGGGTTTAGTTCTTCCCAACCAAGATACGAAAAAAACATGAGTTAGTCATTCCCCAAATGACTTTTGTGAGGACTAAGGGGGTTATTTGATGAGGGCCAAAGGACTAAGGGTTAGTTCTTCCCAACCAAGATACGAAAAAAAAAGTTAGGCATTCCCCAAGAGAACAATATCACCATTTTTTATATTTAATTTAATTTATTATATATATAATTAGGATTTGTAAATCCTATAAATAGTTTTTAAGGACGTTAATGAAGGGGTATGAGACATTGATTTCAGCTGCTAGACTCTCTCTTTAAGTATTTACGTAAGCATCTCAATTATCTCTCTACTGACCACTTTAAAAATTAATTTCATTTTGTATTATTACCTAAATACCTTCCAAAACTAATTAACTTCTAAAGAAGCTACGTGAGTCAAAGCTTCAATACTAATGGGTTTTTTTTTTACCGAACTAGGCTTCTTCTATTTGTTGATATTTTTTACTTTTTGGTTTTCCTATTTAATTGAGTTTATTTTATTTTATTGAGTTTCTTATTAATTTAGATTTTATATTTGTGAGGTTTTCTATTTTTAACAATTCGAGATTTATTACATTTTTTTATTTATAAGATTCAATCTGGAGTGTCGATTGAAGCCTGTAAATAAAATAAGAAACGTAAATCTAGGATTTTGTGTCGTGACAAAAAGTAGTGGCATGAAGGAAGTATCGTCGTAGTGAGGTAACTTATGAGATGAGTGATAAACTCTAAACAGAGATTTATGTGAATTACGTCATCTTTGTAAATTATGAGAGTCTTATAACAGAGAGTGATTCAGATCTTTGAGTTTAGAGGATTTTTGTATAACCTCTTTGTTGATATAAACAGAGTATCTGTTTCATGTGAGCGTATGATTATTTCCAAAATATAAACCACGTTAAATATTCTCTTGTGTGTTTGGTTTTATTTAAGGTCTCTTTTATTTTTTGTTTCCATCGAACATGATTTTTTTTTTACTTTCGACGATCTCTTTCCCAAAATTAATAAACTAAAAAATATAAAATATTATATATTAATTGTTGGGAAATGATTCCACGAATGCGCAAAAATAAGATCAAAATGACAAGAGAGAATTTAATGTGATTAAACTAATTTTTCATACGTCCGCACAAGAGACAAGATAAGACTAACATAACCCAAAGAATATTATAAAATTGGAATCTTACTCCATACATTCAATGTCATACACTCACTTATTTCACCATAATATTATACCTAAAAGAGAACCAAAACTAACAGATTCCCCGTACAAAATCCTCTAAAAAAACTCACAACTTTCACGTTAACTATACTCATGTTTTTATCTCACAAACATTTCTTATTCTCCACACACTCGTGTTTCTTGGAATTTTACTTCTACCCGCCATAAGGGAAAGGCACCATTTATTACCTTTGTCAAAAAGTGAGAGAAGCCCACTACAAATATCTTTCACATGGTCAAGAGGATTTTGTTACTAGTCCTACAATATTGATACAAACATTAATCTTTTACTTTAGCAATATATTTTTCGTCATATATAATGCACTATCACCGGTATGGATTTTCTCAACACTCAGTTTTTAGTAATCTAAAGCTTCACGAATCCAACGAACTAAACATTAATTAAGGTTTTGCTGAGATGAATGTCGCTTTGACTCCCACAAAGGAGATTATACCTTTCTTGATTAAGGCCTAACTCAATAACAAACGTTTTCAACTATAAAATTTCTTCATTATGTTTGGTAATAACAATATATTCAGCCTTAATAGTGGACAATGCAACACGGTTTTATAGTTTTGATTGTCATGAAATTTCTCCTCTTGAAAATGTCATCTAATCTCCCGAACTAGATTTCACTCCATCAATATCACTAGCCATATTTGAATTTGTATAACCTTTTATAATAAGTGTATCATGGACAAAACATAAACATAATTGAGAAGTTCCTCGAAGATATATGAGTATCCATTTTACAACTTCTTAATTATATTTACCAAGAGTAGATAAAAATCGACTAACTATTCTGATATCAAGCAATATCAGCTCTTGTACAAACCATGACATACACCAAACTACCCACAGTTGAAGATTAAGGTATTTTATTCATTTATTCCATGTCATTCTCCCTTGTAGGTCATTGTTTGGAATAAAGTTTAAAATGCAATGTAAGGGGATAAATGAAAGGTTTTGCTTTATTCATGTTGATTTTATAAAACTTTCTCAATATATCTTTCCATGGACAAAAATAATTTATTATTCACCCTATCTCAAGAGATCTTTATTCCAAGTAGTTGTTTTGCATGGTCAAATTCTTAATTTAAAGCAAATTCTTAGTTCACTCTTCAATTTCTATATCATTTTAATATCACGACCAATAATTAATATATCATCTAAGTTAAAAATGATAAAATCATTTTTAGAAAATATATTGATGAAAACACAATGGTCAGATGAAGTCTTATAGTACCCATGTTCTACCATTACAAAATAAAATCTTTAATACGAGTGTCGTGGGGCTTGTTAGACATCGTGCACAATATTTTTTAATTTGGAAAAACAATGCTCTTTAGTTTTAGCCTCAAACACTTCATATTGCTTCATATAAATCTCTTCTTTCAAATCACCATTGAGAAACTAATTTTTGACAAGCTAATAATTATTCAAAGAACAACTCAAATGAATGATATTTTTATGACATGTAAAAATATTTCTTGAAAATAAATTTATTTTATGTGACCAAATCTTTTAAAAACCAACTACACCTTTTTATATTAGATGAATATTTGTTTCTGGAATCTTTAACTTAAACACCCATTTGTTGTTAAGTGTTTTTTCCATTCGGTAACTCTGCCAAATGATATTTGTGATTCTCGTGCAACAATCTATCTTTTTCAAATAATTCAGATTCTCTCCCATCAGTTAACAACACATATTAATTTGTTGGGTACTTAGTTGGGGATTGCAGATTTCTAATAGATATTCTTAAATGAGATCTTTCATCTCAGATCTTTCAGTCTCTCTCTCAGCTTGGATCATTCACCTGGAGGAACATGTACAAAATCCTTACAACCAAACACCTTCAAATGTTTCTAGGTTATGTCTATTATGGTCCATATTATTTCATGAATTACATCTTCTAAGAGAATAGAAAAAGATATTTTGATAAGAGAAAATTCTAGTACTAATGTTTCACCCCAAAAATAAATTTAGCAATCTTGAACAAGGGAGCATGCATACGATCTTGTTACATATGGTTTTATTAATTTTTTTTTATAACATCATTATATTGTAGGTTCTTAGGTGTTGATCTCTATAATATTCTTCAAATGGTCAAATAGATTCACTATCGTTATTGGAGGAATTGCATTTTATAAGTTTTCATGGTTGCCTTTCAAAATTGATATTAAACTTCTTGAATACTTGTAACACTTGATTTTTTTTCCTTCAAAGGATAATACCACACTTTTTTAAATTACCATCAATAAACATGTCAAAGTATAATAATCTACCAATACTTCTTTCACTCATATAACATACATTTTTATGGTTTAGTTCAAGAATATGATTATATATGTGTGGCAGTCGTTTTGGAAATACAAATCTATGTTGTTTACGTGCCAAATAATTAGTGGATTTATTTAAGGACGTGTTTGGAAGGTTTGGTATAAGATTTTATTTTGTGAGAATTTTAAGTTCTTTCTCGCTCATACGACCAAGTCTAGTAAGCCACAAATTAGTCAAGCCTTTATGTTTAATCGTATTTACTTATACTCCACTAGATTATTTTGTAGGTATATAATACAAACAATTGATCTTTTTTACTCAATCCACAATAAAATTGGCTCTCTTTAGCTTTCAAACTATATTTCCAAATTTGTTTTCGTACTCTGATCATCAAGTTGACTACTCGAGATCAAATTGATGCGGATATTTGGAACGTGTCGAACACTTTTGTAATAACAACTTGTAATCGCTGTTACTTTCTAGTATTGCGTTATTTTTACCAATAATCTTGCATCTCACTTAATTTCCCATCTTAACAAAACCGAACTCACCACTTGTATAAGTGGTTAATAGACTTATATTGGTTTTTATTTGGGATGATGTTCTAGAATCAATCACCCATGTGTCTTGGCATGCTAGGTTGACACATATTTCATAAAAAACGAGGTATGTTTCATCATCATTGGTTATGGCGTCGTCATTTCCCCTATTTTTTCAATAATGTTTTATTACTCATTTTATTTTAACTTCCAATAATCCTTCTTAAAATTTTCATGTTTATGAAAATAATTGCAGGTGAAGTTGTATCTTGACTTGATCTACCTTTAAACTTGATTTTAGTTATCTTGTCTCTAGAGAAATATTTTCTTTTAATTTATTGTCTCTCGGTGACTAGTGATTGTCCCTGAGAGTAACTGCAGGTTCTTTTCTCATCTTTTATCTTACCTTATATGTTGATACTTTCTTTTACCAAGTTGTAAGTCATATTTCATTGTGATGATGAATTACTAAGTGCTATCACAGGTGTTTCCTAGCTATGTCGTAAAGAACTTTAAAAAATCAATATTTGAATTCTTCAACTAAGGCTTGTTCCATATTTGTTAAATTATCGGGAATCTTGCCAAATTTTTCCAAATGATCAAATGTACTTTATCCATTATAAAATTTTAATTTCAGAAGTCTCCTTATGAGAAAAAAATATTTTGTGCATTTTTTCCTCATACATTTCTTATAAATGTTGCTATAATTTGAAAGCATTTATTTCTTTTGCGGTGTCGTGAATTGCATTTGTTCAACTGACTGGCGTCTCACACTGACAACTTTACGATTGATTTTCTTCTAATCTACTTCACTTGTTGTATCTTGTTTGACTCTTTTTAGTTCAACATGATCAAAAAAATCCTTAAAGTATAACACATATTCTGTTATTATCTTCTAAATATGATATAGTTTTCTTTTGCGAGTATGATCATAGAAGTACGACCGTTGTTCATATGTTCTTCAATTGTTTTGTACGACGCAAAAACAGGTATACTGAATAAAAATTTGACTGAAAAAGGCTATGATATTTATTTTTGGGAAAATAATCCTACAAATGATGAAAAATAATATCAAAATAACACCAAAGGATAATGTGATTCGATTAATTTTACCTATGTCCATGGGAGAAAAGATAAGAAGTTTCTAGATAATGCAGATGAGACTTCAATATTGATGTAAAGGAAAATGCGAAGTAAGTTTCAAATACTAAACATGTTACACAAAGAAATAATGAGATAAGTTTGAAAAGTTACATGTGCTATTCAAAATTTGAGGATACGACTTAGATTACCCTTCAAATTAATTTTTCTTCTCATTCTTCCACCAACCGTTGATGAAAATAAATTGCATCTGCCACATTTTATCATCTTCAAACAAGTCATCCATGATTTGTACTCATCTCCCATATTGAAGAAATAGAAAACGATCTAGGAGCTTTTTGACAACCCATTAATAGAAGCGAATTATTCCATTGGTATTCAATTTTTTGATAGCCTAAATTCCATGATACATGATATCAGGGTAAACCAAATATTCAGACTTGCATGACTTGAACATAATCCTACCAAATTGAAATAGTTAATTATCTCTAGGTCCATGTCAGGGGAAACCGGAGACCCCAAATTTAGTACGTCTGGATAGATAATCAACTCTCTGTCCCCCGTAATTCATGTGTGTCTCATCGTTTATAGGTATTCATATTTTTTGCTCCTTCAAAAATCCTTATTCTCACTTAGAGCGCTATACTAGCTATTCTAGAAATAGTTGTAAGAAATTTTATCAAATAAAAGAAGATATTTGTGATTTACCTTTTGAGATTTTGGTCCTACATCCGAGCCATCAGTGAGATACCACTCTGGAAGAGCTAGAATTCTAACCTTGTGTCAGGACCTACGGGCCAAGGGACAGTCTCTGTGATGGTGGAAACCCTACTTCTTCCACTGAATTAGCCTTAACCTTGCTACCTTTGTTGCTTTTAGGCTTCAAAATTTTCCATGTAACTTATTTTGAACTCCTATGTTCTCTCCCACATGTCTCTAGAGGATATTCCTCCCCCACATCTTCATCAAATAATACCCTTAGGTTGGATTCAGAAAGTTCTTCCGACGAGAAACAACATTTTTATCCCGACTCGGCTGCTTTGATTTGAAATCAAGAGATGATTGAGGTTGTTGGGTGAGTTCATTATGTTTGGAGGGCTGGGTTGCAGTAATTTTCATAAGTCCGTGTTGTTTTCAGAGGAGGGTTCTGTTCAGTGTTAAAACTTGTAGCTTTGAAAGTAGAGAGACATTTACGACAGTTTGCTCATTGGGATTGGGTTAGTTTTGAAGAATGACTTTTTGAAGTGAAATAATTGGTAGTAGATAATTTGAGAGACACCCACGTAGTCAATAATTTGAGAGACAATAACTTTGCCTTTGGATTCGTGTAGTCCTGCTGCTAATCTTACTTTATTTTTCTCCTCGGATTGCTCTGATAAGCACAACCAGCTAGTCAAATCTATGCTGGCAGTAAACATGCAAACTGAAGAAAAGGCATCACCGAAAAGTAGCTTCGTAGTAGCGATTAAGGGAGACGATGAAGAAAATTTTATCGATAATTGAATATGTGGTGGTCAGGGAGGAAAGTTTATCTTTCTACTATTTAGCTTTCTTTTTCTAGAACCTGTTCAAAGATAAAATAATGGGAAACGTTTATAAGAAATTGTATAAGGCCAACAAGTATGGTTCTAGAGAAGTGGAAAAGTTTCCAACAACTATAATTTCTAAAGAAGTGAAACTGTTTCGAAGTGGTGTCACACCTCACCAAAAACTGGAAGGAACTGTGGGTCTAATGAATGGATAACACGTGTAGATGAATGCATCCGATTGAATATCACAAGAAGAGCATCATCAATAAATCTGAATTGCACCTTTGGACGAATCAAATTTATTTTTATGGTAAACATAAAGACTTTGAAGTAAAATTTGAATGGAGGGAATCGAAGGGTTTAGTTCTTCCCAACCAAGATACGAAAAAAACATGAGTTAGTCATTCCCCAAATGACTTTTGTGAGGACTAAGGGGGTTATTTGATGAGGGCCAAAGGACTAAGGGTTAGTTCTTCCCAACCAAGATACGAAAAAAAAAGTTAGGCATTCCCCAAGAGAACAATATCACCATTTTTTATATTTAATTTAATTTATTATATATATAATTAGGATTTGTAAATCCTATAAATAGTTTTTAAGGACGTTAATGAAGGGGTATGAGACATTGATTTCAGCTGCTAGACTCTCTCTTTAAGTATTTACGTAAGCATCTCAATTATCTCTCTACTGACCACTTTAAAAATTAATTTCATTTTGTATTATTACCTAAATACCTTCCAAAACTAATTAACTTCTAAAGAAGCTACGTGAGTCAAAGCTTCAATACTAATGGGTTTTTTTTTTTACCGAACTAGGCTTCTTCTATTTGTTGATATTTTTTACTTTTTGGTTTTCCTATTTAATTGAGTTTATTTTATTTTATTGAGTTTCTTATTAATTTAGATTTTATATTTGTGAGGTTTTCTATTTTTAACAATTCGAGATTTATTACATTTTTTTATTTATAAGATTCAATCTGGAGTGTCGATTGAAGCCTGTAAATAAAATAAGAAACGTAAATCTAGGATTTTGTGTCGTGACAAAAAGTAGTGGCATGAAGGAAGTATCGTCGTAGTGAAGTAACTTATGAGATGAGTGATAAACTCTAAACAGAGAGTTATGTGAATTACGTCATCTTTGTAAATTATGAGAGTCTTATAACAGAGAGTGATTCAGATCTTTGAGTTTAGAGGATTTTTGTATAACCTCTTTGTTGATATAAACAGAGTATCTGTTTCATGTGAGCGTATGATTATTTCCAAAATATAAACCACGTTAAATATTCTCTTGTGTGTTTGGTTTTATTTAAGGTCTCTTTTATTTTTTGTTTCCATCGAACATGATTTTTTTTTTTACTTTCGACGATCTCTTTCCCAAAATTAATAAACTAAAAAATATAAAATATTATATATTAATTGTTGGGAAATGATTCCACGAATGCGCAAAAATAAGATCAAAATGACAAGAGAGAATTTAATGTGATTAAACTAATTTTTCATACGTCCGCACAAGAGACAAGATAAGACTAACATAACCCAAAGAATATTATAAAATTGGAATCTTACTCCATACATTCAATGTCATACACTCACTTATTTCACCATAATATTATACCTAAAAGAGAACCAAAACTAACAGATTCCCCGTACAAAATCCTCTAAAAAAACTCACAACTTTCACGTTAACTATACTCATGTTTTTATCTCACAAACATTTCTTATTCTCCACACACTCGTGTTTCTTGGAATTTTACTTCTACCCGCCATAAGGGAAAGGCACCATTTATTACCTTTGTCAAAAAGTGAGAGAAGCCCACTACAAATATCTTTCACATGGTCAAGAGGATTTTGTTACTAGTCCTACAATATTGATACAAACATTAATCTTTTACTTTAGCAATATATTTTTCGTCATATATAATGCACTATCACCAGTATGGATTTTCTCAACACTCAGTTTTTAGTAATCTAAAGCTTCACGAATCCAACGAACTAAACATTAATTAAGGTTTTGCTGAGATGAATGTCGCTTTGACTCCCACAAAGGAGATTATACCTTTCTTGATTAAGGCCTAACTCAATAACAAACGTTTTCAACTATAAAATTTCTTCATTATGTTTGGTAATAACAATATATTCAGCCTTAATAGTGGACAATGCAACACGGTTTTATAGTTTTGATTGTCATGAAATTTCTCCTCTTGAAAATGTCATCTAATCTCCCGAACTAGATTTCACTCCATCAATATCACTAGCCATATTTGAATTTGTATAACCTTTTATAATAAGTGTATCATGGACAAAACATAAACATAATTGAGAAGTTCCTCGAAGATATATGAGTATCCATTTTACAACTTCTTAATTATATTTACCAAGAGTAGATAAAAATCGACTAACTATTCTGATATCAAGCAATATCAGCTCTTGTACAAACCATGACATACACCAAACTACCCACAGTTGAAGATTAAGGTATTTTATTCATTTATTCCATGTCATTCTCCCTTGTAGGTCATTGTTTGGAATAAAGTTTAAAATGCAATGTAAGGGGATAAATGAAAGGTTTTGCTTTATTCATGTTGATTTTATAAAACTTTCTCAATATATCTTTCCATGGACAAAAATAATTTATTATTCACCCTATCTCAAGAGATCTTTATTCCAAGTAGTTGTTTTGCATGGTCAAATTCTTAATTTAAAGCAAATTCTTAGTTCACTCTTCAATTTCTATATCATTTTAATATCACGACCAATAATTAATATATCATCTAAGTTAAAAATGATAAAATCATTTTTAGAAAATATATTGATGAAAACACAATGGTCAGATGAAGTCTTATAGTACCCATGTTCTACCATTACAAAATAAAATCTTTAATACGAGTGTCGTGGGGCTTGTTAGACATCGTGCACAATATTTTTTAATTTGGAAAAACAATGCTCTTTAGTTTTAGCCTCAAACACTTCATATTGCTTCATATAAATCTCTTCTTTCAAATCACCATTGAGAAACTAATTTTTGACAAGCTAATAATTATTCAAAGAACAACTCAAATGAATGATATTTTTATGACATGTAAAAATATTTCTTGAAAATAAATTTATTTTATGTGACCAAATCTTTTAAAAACCAACTACACCTTTTTATATTAGATGAATATTTGTTTCTGGAATCTTTAACTTAAACACCCATTTGTTGTTAAGTGTTTTTTCCATTCGGTAACTCTGCCAAATGATATTTGTGATTCTCGTGCAACAATCTATCTTTTTCAAATAATTCAGATTCTCTCCCATCAGTTAACAACACATATTAATTTGTTGGGTACTTAGTTGGGGATTGCAGATTTCTAATAGATATTCTTAAATGAGATCTTTCATCTCAGATCTTTCAGTCTCTCTCCCAGCTTGGATCATTCACCTGGAGGAACATGTATAAAATCCTTACAACCAAACACCTTCAAATGTTTCTAGGTTATGTCTATTATGGTCCATATTATTTCATGAATTACATCTTCTAAGAGAATAGAAAAAGATATTTTGATAAGAGAAAATTCTAGTACTAATGTTTCACCCCAAAAATAAATTTAGCAATCTTGAACAAGGGAGCATGCATACGATCTTGTTACATATGGTTTTATTAATTCTTTTTATAACATCATTATATTGTAGGTTCTTAGGTGTTGATCTCTATAATATTCTTCAAATGGTCAAATAGATTCACTATCGTTATTGGAGGAATTGCATTTTATAAGTTTTCATGGTTGCCTTTCAAAATTGATATTAAACTTCTTGAATACTTGTAACACTTGATTTTTTTTCCTTCAAAGGATAATACCACACTTTTTTAAATTACCATCAATAAACATGTCAAAGTATAATAATCTACCAATACTTCTTTCACTCATATAACATACATTTTTATGGTTTAGTTCAAGAATATGATTATATATGTGTGGCAGTCGTTTTGGAAATACAAATCTATGTTGTTTACGTGCCAAATAATTAGTGGATTTATTTAAGGACGTGTTTGGAAGGTTTGGTATAAGATTTTATTTTGTGAGAATTTTAAGTTCTTTCTCGCTCATACGACCAAGTCTAGTAAGCCACAAATTAGTCAAGCCTTTATGTTTAATCGTATTTACTTATACTCCACTAGATTATTTTGTAGGTATATAATACAAACAATTGATCTTTTTTACTCAATCCACAATAAAATTGGCTCTCTTTAGCTTTCAAACTATATTTCCAAATTTGTTTTCGTACTCTGATCATCAAGTTGACTACTCGAGATCAAATTGATGCGGATATTTGGAACGTGTCGAACACTTTTGTAATAACAACTTGTAATCGCTGTTACTTTCTAGTATTGCGTTATTTTTACCAATAATCTTGCATCTCACTTAATTTCCCATCTTAACAAAACCGAACTCACCACTTGTATAAGTGGTTAATAGACTTATATTGGTTTTTATTTGGGATGATGTTCTAGAATCAATCACCCATGTGTCTTGGCATGCTAGGTTGACACATATTTCATAAAAAACGAGGTATGTTTCATCATCATTGGTTATGGCGTCGTCATTTCCCCTATTTTTTCAATAATGTTTTATTACTCATTTTATTTTAACTTCCAATAATCCTTCTTAAAATTTTCATGTTTATGAAAATAATTGCAGGTGAAGTTGTATCTTGACTTGATCTACCTTTAAACTTGATTTTAGTTATCTTGTCTCTAGAGAAATATTTTCTTTTAATTTATTGTCTCTCGGTGACTAGTGATTGTCCCTGAGAGTAACTGCAGGTTCTTTTCTCATCTTTTATCTTACCTTATATGTTGATACTTTCTTTTACCAAGTTGTAAGTCATATTTCATTGTGATGATGAATTACTAAGTGCTATCACAGGTGTTTCCTAGCTATGTCGTAAAGAACTTTAAAAAATCAATATTTGAATTCTTCAACTAAGGCTTGTTCCATATTTGTTAAATTATCGGGAATCTTGCCAAATTTTTCCAAATGATCAAATGTACTTTATCCATTATAAAATTTTAATTTCAGAAGTCTCCTTATGAGAAAAAAATATTTTGTGCATTTTTTCCTCATACATTTCTTATAAATGTTGCTATAATTTGAAAGCATTTATTTCTTTTGCGGTGTCGTGAATTGCATTTGTTCAACTGACTGGCGTCTCACACTGACAACTTTACGATTGATTTTCTTCTAATCTACTTCACTTGTTGTATCTTGTTTGACTCTTTTTAGTTCAACATGATCAAAAAAATCCTTAAAGTATAACACATATTCTGTTATTATCTTCTAAATATGATATAGTTTTCTTTTGCGAGTATGATCATAGAAGTACGACCGTTGTTCATATGTTCTTCAATTGTTTTGTACGACGCAAAAACAGGTATACTGAATAAAAATTTGACTGAAAAAGGCTATGATATTTATTTTTGGGAAAATAATCCTACAAATGATGAAAAATAAGATCAAAATAACACCAAAGGATAATGTGATTCGATTAATTTTACCTATGTCCATGGGAGAAAAGATAAGAAGTTTCTAGATAATGCAGATGAGACTTCAATATTGATGTAAAGGAAAATGCGAAGTAAGTTTCAAATACTAAACATGTTACACAAAGAAATAATGAGATAAGTTTGAAAAGTTACATGTGCTATTCAAAATTTGAGGATACGACTTAGATTACCCTTCAAATTAATTTTTCTTCTCATTCTTCCACCAACCGTTGATGAAAATAAATTGCATCTGCCACATTTTATCATCTTCAAACAAGTCATCCATGATTTGTACTCATCTCCCATATTGAAGAAATAGAAAACGATCTAGGAGCTTTTTGACAACCCATTAATAGAAGCGAATTATTCCATTGGTATTCAATTTTTTGATAGCCTAAATTCCATGATACATGATATCAGGGTAAACCAAATATTCAGACTTGCATGACTTGAACATAATCCTACCAAATTGAAATAGTTAATTATCTCTAGGTCCATGTCAGGGGAAACCGGAGACCCCAAATTTAGTACGTCTGGATAGATAATCAACTCTCTGTCCCCCGTAATTCATGTGTGTCTCATCGTTTATAGGTATTCATATTTTTTGCTCCTTCAAAAATCCTTATTCTCACTTAGAGCGCTATACTAGCTATTCTAGAAATAGTTGTAAGAAATTTTATCAAATAAAAGAAGATATTTGTGATTTACCTTTTGAGATTTTGGTCCTACATCCGAGCCATCAGTGAGATACCACTCTGGAAGAGCTAGAATTCTAACCTTGTGTCAGGACCTACGGGCCAAGGGACAGTCTCTGTGATGGTGGAAACCCTACTTCTTCCACTGAATTAGCCTTAACCTTGCTACCTTTGTTGCTTTTAGGCTTCAAAATTTTCCATGTAACTTATTTTGAACTCCTATGTTCTCTCCCACATGTCTCTAGAGGATATTCCTCCCCCACATCTTCATCAAATAATACCCTTAGGTTGGATTCAGAAAGTTCTTCCGACGAGAAACAACATTTTTATCCCGACTCGGCTGCTTTGATTTGAAATCAAGAGATGATTGAGGTTGTTGGGTGAGTTCATTATGTTTGGAGGGCTGGGTTGCAGTAATTTTCATAAGTCCGTGTTGTTTTCAGAGGAGGGTTCTGTTCAGTGTTAAAACTTGTAGCTTTGAAAGTAGAGAGACATTTACGACAGTTTGCTCATTGGGATTGGGTTAGTTTTGAAGAATGACTTTTTGATGTGAAATAATTGGTAGTAGATAATTTGAGAGACACCCACGTAGTCAATAATTTGAGAGACAATAACTTTGCCTTTGGATTCGTGTAGTCCTGCTGCTAATCTTACTTTATTTTTCTCCTCGGATTGCTCTGATAAGCACAACCAGCTAGTCAAATCTATGCTGGCAGTAAACATGCAAACTGAAGAAAAGGCATCACCGAAAAGTAGCTTCGTAGTAGCGATTAAGGGAGACGATGAAGAAAATTTTATCGATAATTGAATATGTGGTGGTCAGGGAGGAAAGTTTATCTTTCTACTATTTAGCTTTCTTTTTCTAGAACCTGTTCAAAGATAAAATAATGGGAAACGTTTATAAGAAATTGTATAAGGCCAACAAGTATGGTTCTAGAGAAGTGGAAAAGTTTCCAACAACTATAATTTCTAAAAAAGTGAAACTGTTTCGAAGTGGTGTCACACCTCACCAAAAACTGGAAGGAACTGTGGGTCTAATGAATGGATAACACGTGTAGATGAATGCATCCGATTGAATATCACAAGAAGAGCATCATCAATAAATCTGAATTGCACCTTTGGACGAATCAAATTTATTTTTATGGTAAACATAAAGACTTTGAAGTAAAATTTGAATGGAGGGAATCGAAGGGTTTAGTTCTTCCCAACCAAGATACGAAAAAAACATGAGTTAGTCATTCCCCAAATGACTTTTGTGAGGACTAAGGGGGTTATTTGATGAGGGCCAAAGGACTAAGGGTTAGTTCTTCCCAACCAAGATACGAAAAAAAAAGTTAGGCATTCCCCAAGAGAACAATATCACCATTTTTTATATTTAATTTAATTTATTATATATATAATTAGGATTTGTAAATCCTATAAATAGTTTTTAAGGACGTTAATGAAGGGGTATGAGACATTGATTTCAGCTGCTAGACTCTCTCTTTAAGTATTTACGTAAGCATCTCAATTATCTCTCTACTGACCACTTTAAAAATTAATTTCATTTTGTATTATTACCTAAATACCTTCCAAAACTAATTAACTTCTAAAGAAGCTACGTGAGTCAAAGCTTCAATACTAATGGGTTTTTTTATAAAAAAACTAGGCTTCTTCTATTTGTTGATATTTTTTACTTTTTGGTTTTCCTATTTAATTGAGTTTATTTTATTTTATTGAGTTTCTTATTAATTTAGATTTTATATTTGTGAGGTTTTCTATTTTTAACAATTCGAGATTTATTACATTTTTTTATTTATAAGATTCAATCTGGAGTGTCGATTGAAGCCTGTAAATAAAATAAGAAACGTAAATCTAGGATTTTGTGTCGTGACAAAAAGTAGTGGCATGAAGGAAGTATCGTCGTAGTGAAGTAACTTATGAGATGAGTGATAAACTCTAAACAGAGAGTTATGTGAATTACGTCATCTTTGTAAATTATGAGAGTCTTATAACAGAGAGTGATTCAGATCTTTGAGTTTAGAGGATTTTTGTATAACCTCTTTGTTGATATAAACAGAGTATCTGTTTCATGTGAGCGTATGATTATTTCCAAAATATAAACCACGTTAAATATTCTCTTGTGTGTTTGGTTTTATTTAAGGTCTCTTTTATTTTTTGTTTCCATCGAACATGATTTTTTTTTTACTTTCGACGATCTCTTTCCCAAAATTAATAAACTAAAAAATATAAAATATTATATATTAATTGTTGGGAAATGATTCCACGAATGCGCAAAAATAAGATCAAAATGACAAGAGAGAATTTAATGTGATTAAACTAATTTTTCATACGTCCGCACAAGAGACAAGATAAGACTAACATAACCCAAAGAATATTATAAAATTGGAATCTTACTCCATACATTCAATGTCATACACTCACTTATTTCACCATAATATTATACCTAAAAGAGAACCAAAACTAACAGATTCCCCGTACAAAATCCTCTAAAAAAACTCACAACTTTCACGTTAACTATACTCATGTTTTTATCTCACAAACATTTCTTATTCTCCACACACTCGTGTTTCTTGGAATTTTACTTCTACCCGCCATAAGGGAAAGGCACCATTTATTACCTTTGTCAAAAAGTGAGAGAAGCCCACTACAAATATCTTTCACATGGTCAAGAGGATTTTGTTACTAGTCCTACAATATTGATACAAACATTAATCTTTTACTTTAGCAATATATTTTTCGTCATATATAATGCACTATCACCAGTATGGATTTTCTCAACACTCAGTTTTTAGTAATCTAAAGCTTCACGAATCCAACGAACTAAACATTAATTAAGGTTTTGCTGAGATGAATGTCGCTTTGACTCCCACAAAGGAGATTATACCTTTCTTGATTAAGGCCTAACTCAATAACAAACGTTTTCAACTATAAAATTTCTTCATTATGTTTGGTAATAACAATATATTCAGCCTTAATAGTGGACAATGCAACACGGTTTTATAGTTTTGATTGTCATGAAATTTCTCCTCTTGAAAATGTCATCTAATCTCCCGAACTAGATTTCACTCCATCAATATCACTAGCCATATTTGAATTTGTATAACCTTTTATAATAAGTGTATCATGGACAAAACATAAACATAATTGAGAAGTTCCTCGAAGATATATGAGTATCCATTTTACAACTTCTTAATTATATTTACCAAGAGTAGATAAAAATCGACTAACTATTCTGATATCAAGCAATATCAGCTCTTGTACAAACCATGACATACACCAAACTACCCACAGTTGAAGATTAATGTATTTTATTCATTTATTCCATGTCATTCTCCCTTGTAGGTCATTGTTTGGAATAAAGTTTAAAATGCAATGTAAGGGGATAAATGAAAGGTTTTGCTTTATTCATGTTGATTTTATAAAACTTTCTCAATATATCTTTCCATGGACAAAAATAATTTATTATTCACCCTATCTCAAGAGATCTTTATTCCAAGTAGTTGTTTTGCATGGTCAAATTCTTAATTTAAAGCAAATTCTTAGTTCACTCTTCAATTTCTATATCATTTTAATATCACGACCAATAATTAATATATCATCTAAGTTAAAAATGATAAAATCATTTTTAGAAAATATATTGATGAAAACACAATGGTCAGATGAAGTCTTATAGTACCCATGTTCTACCATTACAAAATAAAATCTTTAATACGAGTGTCGTGGGGCTTGTTAGACATCGTGCACAATATTTTTTAATTTGGAAAAACAATGCTCTTTAGTTTTAGCCTCAAACACTTCATATTGCTTCATATAAATCTCTTCTTTCAAATCACCATTGAGAAACTAATTTTTGACAAGCTAATAATTATTCAAAGAACAACTCAAATGAATGATATTTTTATGACATGTAAAAATATTTCTTGAAAATAAATTTATTTTATGTGACCAAATCTTTTAAAAACCAACTACACCTTTTTATATTAGATGAATATTTGTTTCTGGAATCTTTAACTTAAACACCCATTTGTTGTTAAGTGTTTTTTCCATTCGGTAACTCTGCCAAATGATATTTGTGATTCTCGTGCAACAATCTATCTTTTTCAAATAATTCAGATTCTCTCCCATCAGTTAACAACACATATTAATTTGTTGGGTACTTAGTTGGGGATTGCAGATTTCTAATAGATATTCTTAAATGAGATCTTTCATCTCAGATCTTTCAGTCTCTCTCCCAGCTTGGATCATTCACCTGGAGGAACATGTACAAAATCCTTACAACCAAACACCTTCAAATGTTTCTAGGTTATGTCTATTATGGTCCATATTATTTCATGAATTACATCTTCTAAGAGAATAGAAAAAGATATTTTGATAAGAGAAAATTCTAGTACTAATGTTTCACCCCAAAAATAAATTTAGCAATCTTGAACAAGGGAGCATGCATACGATCTTGTTACATATGGTTTTATTAATTCTTTTTATAACATCATTATATTGTAGGTTCTTAGGTGTTGATCTCTATAATATTCTTCAAATGGTCAAATAGATTCACTATCGTTATTGGAGGAATTGCATTTTATAAGTTTTCATGGTTGCCTTTCAAAATTGATATTAAACTTCTTGAATACTTGTAACACTTGATTTTTTTTCCTTCAAAGGATAATACCACACTTTTTTAAATTACCATCAATAAACATGTCAAAGTATAATAATCTACCAATACTTCTTTCACTCATATAACATACATTTTTATGGTTTAGTTCAAGAATATGATTATATATGTGTGGCAGTCGTTTTGGAAATACAAATCTATGTTGTTTACGTGCCAAATAATTAGTGGATTTATTTAAGGACGTGTTTGGAAGGTTTGGTATAAGATTTTATTTTGTGAGAATTTTAAGTTCTTTCTCGCTCATACGACCAAGTCTAGTAAGCCACAAATTAGTCAAGCCTTTATGTTTAATCGTATTTACTTATACTCCACTAGATTATTTTGTAGGTATATAATACAAACAATTGATCTTTTTTACTCAATCCACAATAAAATTGGCTCTCTTTAGCTTTCAAACTATATTTCCAAATTTGTTTTCGTACTCTGATCATCAAGTTGACTACTCGAGATCAAATTGATGCGGATATTTGGAACGTGTCGAACACTTTTGTAATAACAACTTGTAATCGCTGTTACTTTCTAGTATTGCGTTATTTTTACCAATAATCTTGCATCTCACTTAATTTCCCATCTTAACAAAACCGAACTCACCACTTGTATAAGTGGTTAATAGACTTATATTGGTTTTTATTTGGGATGATGTTCTAGAATCAATCACCCATGTGTCTTGGCATGCTAGGTTGACACATATTTCATAAAAAACGAGGTATGTTTCATCATCATTGGTTATGGCGTCGTCATTTCCCCTATTTTTTCAATAATGTTTTATTACTCATTTTATTTTAACTTCCAATAATCCTTCTTAAAATTTTCATGTTTATGAAAATAATTGCAGGTGAAGTTGTATCTTGACTTGATCTACCTTTAAACTTGATTTTAGTTATCTTGTCTCTAGAGAAATATTTTCTTTTAATTTATTGTCTCTCGGTGACTAGTGATTGTCCCTGAGAGTAACTGCAGGTTCTTTTCTCATCTTTTATCTTACCTTATATGTTGATACTTTCTTTTACCAAGTTGTAAGTCATATTTCATTGTGATGATGAATTACTAAGTGCTATCACAGGTGTTTCCTAGCTATGTCGTAAAGAACTTTAAAAAATCAATATTTGAATTCTTCAACTAAGGCTTGTTCCATATTTGTTAAATTATCGGGAATCTTGCCAAATTTTTCCAAATGATCAAATGTACTTTATCCATTATAAAATTTTAATTTCAGAAGTCTCCTTATGAGAAAAAAATATTTTGTGCATTTTTTCCTCATACATTTCTTATAAATGTTGCTATAATTTGAAAGCATTTATTTCTTTTGCGGTGTCGTGAATTGCATTTGTTCAACTGACTGGCGTCTCACACTGACAACTTTACGATTGATTTTCTTCTAATCTACTTCACTTGTTGTATCTTGTTTGACTCTTTTTAGTTCAACATGATCAAAAAAATCCTTAAAGTATAACACATATTCTGTTATTATCTTCTAAATATGATATAGTTTTCTTTTGCGAGTATGATCATAAAGTACGACCGTTGTTCATATGTTCTTCAATTGTTTTGTACGACGCAAAAACAGGTATACTGAATAAAAATTTGACTGAAAAAGGCTATGATATTTATTTTTGGGAAAATAATCCTACAAATGATGAAAAATAAGATCAAAATAACACCAAAGGATAATGTGATTCGATTAATTTTACCTATGTCCATGGGAGAAAAGATAAGAACGACTATAATCTACTTGTTAGATATTTTAGTGTAATTGGATCGAATAGTCGACCAATGTAATCATTATACATTATATATCATGATTAGCGTTTTAATTTTAAAATTTAACCGATTTTTCAAATTTAAAATTTAGATTTTTTTTCATTCAAAATAAAATATTATTGATTTTTGGACTATAACTAACTAACCGGTTATGTTGGTCCAGATATAATACATTCAGGGTTCTGTTAAAAATAAAGATCACACAATATTATTCATACTAACTGCTCGATAGAAATTTCTTTGATGAAAACTCCAAAATAATTTCAATATGAAATTGATAAACAAGACTTCAGAGATTTATTTGGAAATTAAACACTATTTACTACAAAAGATTGAAATTATATGCTCTTGTTTGTGAAGATAGATATGATGAACCGAAGAGAATCATCGAAGAAAATGACACGCAAGTTCGCTAAACTAAATAAGTTTAAATGACATAATTTCATATGCTACCAGAAAAAAATGCATTTTCTATTGACTACCCTCAAGGTTGTTTATGTCATGATTACCCCCTGCACGAAGATCATTGAGAATGAAACACTGGAACAAACAAGAAGGCATATCAAGTGGGAGAATGATGATTATATTTGTCGCGACCACATATGAAATGGTACATCGAATACTTTGTTTGATAACAAAATGTCAAATCTGCAAAAGAATTATGAGATTCTATTGAATCAAAATATATGGTATAATATAGTTTAACTAGAAAGTCTGTGGCCAATAATTTTATTAATTACAAAATGGTTGATTTTTGACCTGTAATGGAACAATACAATGAATTTTTAAGAATTTTGGTTCAATACATTCAACACAATATGAAAAGGGATGAATGTATTTTAGTGTCTTTTGTTATTGATAAATTGCCTCCTCCATGGAAGGATTTTAAACATACTTTGAAACACGACAAGGAAGAAATGACTTTGGTAAAATTTAGTTGTCATTTTAAGATTGAAGAGTCTCTAAGGGCTCAAGATGAAATCTATAATTCTAAGGGAAAAACCAAGTAGGAAACCTATCTGTATATATAGCTGAAAACAAGAGATTCTTTAAGAATGTAAATACACATAAGGGGAATAAACGAACTTTTAAGGGCAAAAAAAAAAAAATTATTATGATAAAAATCATAGAATGACATGTTAGAAATGTTGAAAACATGGTCACTTTAGGGGGGGTGAGTTGGAAAAGGAAAAAAAATGCTGGTCCAAGTGGGAACAATGCTGGTCCAAGTGGGAACAATGTTGGTCCAAGTGGAAACAATGCTGGTTCAAGTGGATTTAAGGATCCTGAAATGCAACAATGGTAGGTTTTATTTTAGAATTTTAATTCTGGTCAGAATTATATATCTCTAATATCTAAGGCATTTTATGTGTAGGATGACGATGTTGCATGGGGGGTTGATTCGGGAACAACAAGTCATGTATGTAAGGATCTTCGATGGTTCAGTGATTCAAAACGCTTTGAATAGAAACTCAATTGAAAGTGAAAATATATCAGGTGGTATTGTCTATGTACCTGAACCTTCTGAACCAGGGATAAGTACTAGAGCTGGAAAAGCTAACTCTTCAGCTTTGATTTTCAACTTTATTTAGTTGACAGGTCAAGAGATAAGATTAATTGTCAATATCAATACTATTTTTTTATTGAGGATGATCCATGGACTTTTAGTGATGTTATGACATCAAGGGATGCTACATTATGCAAATAAGCTATCCAAGATGAGATAGAGTCTATCATGCATAATAATACATGGTAATGGACAGATTTACCTCCTTGTTGAAAATCATTGGGAAATAGATGGATTTTTAAACAAAAATGAAAGTAAATTGTACTATTGAAAGGTATAAAGCTAGATTGGTTATCCAGTGTTTAGGAAAATAGAGTGAATTGACTTCTTTGATAGTTATACTCTGGTTGCTATGATTTTCGCTATTAGATTGTTGATTTCACTTGAATATGTATACATCTTGTAATTTATCAAATGGATGTGAAAACTTCATTCTTGAATGGTGATTTGGATGAGGAATTGATATGAAACAACCGGAAAGGTTTGTCATGCATGGTTTTGAAAACAAGGTGTGCAAGTTGAAAAAAGATTTGTATGGCTTGAAACACGCACCAAAACATTGGCATAAAAAATTTGATAATGTTATATTGTCTAATGGATTTATTCTTAATCAAGCAGACAAGTCTGTATATAGAAAATTTGATTATTCTGGTAGAGAAGTTATGATTTATTTATATGTTTATGATATGTTGATTTTTGGCACTGACCTGGATAAATTATTATCATCTAATTTTGAGATAAAAGATTTGGAAGAAACTGAAATGATTTTTGGTATAAGAATCAAACGAAAGAATAATAGTATATCGATTTCTCAATCTCACTATATTGAGAAGATATGGAATAAGTTTAATTTTAAAGATTATTCTTCGGTAAGCACATCTATATATCCTACCCTTAAGCTTCTACCTAATAAAGGTGATGTTGTATCTCAACTTGAATACTCAAGAGCCATTGGGTGTCTTATGTATGCAATGACTAGCACTAGACCAAATATTTCATTTCCTGTTAGAAAGCTTAGTACGTATACTAGCAATTCTAGTTCATATCATTGGCAATATTTAAATTGAGTATTAAAGTATTTGAAATGAAACATGAATTATGGTTTGACTTATTCAGGATTTTATTCTATACTTGAGGGATATTCAGATGTGAGTTACATTTCCAATATGGAAGACCACTCTTCCACAAGTGGATGGGTATTTCTACTTGGGGGAGGTGCCATCTCTTAAGCATCGAAGAAATAAACTTGTATAACTAATTCAACAATAGAATCAGAGTTTGTGGCATTAATAACAGCTAGTAACGATATCACATATATCTATGAGATGTGATAGTGAAGTTTCCTTGGCCAAAGTCTATAGACAAGTTTACAAAGGCAGCTCTAGACACTTAGGTGTTAGACACATTATGATTCATGAGCGCATCACGTATGATGATATTTCAGTGGAGATTGTGAGAACTCAATAAAAGTTAGTCGATCATTTAACCAAAGGGTTAAGTAGATATCTTGTGCACAAATCGGTTATTTGGATGAGATTAAAGTACATCTAAAATCTCTCATGTTGAGATACCCAATTCTCATCTGATATGACATTAGGTGTTGAATTCAATGTGGAAATATTAACATCTAGATTAAAACACGTTTATGGTATAATCCCAAGGTATGTGTTCGTACCTGCAAGTTGTGGAGGTTGAAGATTATCTTCTTGATAGTTCTTTAAAAAAATTACATATGCAGGTACAAGAAGAAAAGAGCTACCTATTTGATGAAGTTTAGCTGCTTCAAGAAGCTAGGACTTGGATTTGGTATGATTGATAAGGATAATGACACAACGCTAGTAAAAGATAATGTCAAGTAAGAACATGTGAGAATTTAAGTTTATGCGTAAATTATCTTTATGTATTCATTATGAATAGTAAAGGTTCAATCCTTCGTGATACCTTGATATTCGAATATATGGAATGTGTAGTATATTAATGTGATATTCAATCGTTGCGATATTTTGTTTATGCATAAATTTGTTATTTGTTGTGATTGTGTTTAGTTGATCATGAATTACACTAAAATAGGGGAAGATTGTTAGATATTTTAGTGTATTTGGATCGACTAGTCGACCAATATAATTGTGATACATTATCGGACAAGTCGTAAAGTGCGGAGTGCACGCTTGTTAGACTCAACATAATTTTGAATTTAAAAATTTGACCTTTTTCTTAAAAAAAAATTAAAATTCAAACGTGTTTTTCATTCAAATAAAATCCCGTTGATTTTGGACCATAACTAACTAACTAACTGGTTTTTTTTGTCGAAACAGAATATATTCGGGGTTCTGTTGAAAAAGAAAGATCACGCAATATTATCCGTACTCATTATTCGATAGAATTTTCTCTCATTTTATCCGATTGATTTTTTTTGGAAAACTCCAAAAATAATTTCAGTCTGAAATGGATAAATAAACTTTAGAGATTTATCCGAAAATTAAATACTATTCACTACACTACTAAGTCCATAAACTCAAATATTATACACTTACTTTTATCACCAAAATATTATATAAAAAAAGAACATAAATTTTACAGATTTTCCGAACAAATTCTCAAACACTATATTTTATTTTTGTCTAAAATGTGTCTCACAATGCCTTTATGTTAGTCCGCCATGCTTACCCCTTGTATCAAACTAGTCTCTCACCTTCACTTTTGTCTCACATCCATCCCTTTCGTTTGAGAAATTTGCACGATTAGTCCGCGCACATGTAAACCATTTAAAAACTGACACGTGTCAACCTAAATTCTAACTTTTGTATCATTTTTGTCTCCATATCCCAAGTTTTGTGTCACTTTTCGTCCCCCAAAATATGCGAGAAGACTGATTGTGTAAATTTTTCAAACGAAAAAGATAGATAAAAGACAAAAATGAAAAAGAAAGATTAGTTTGATAAAAAAGTAAACATAAAAACTAACGAATGAAGTGATGTTATTTATAACAAAACTTAAAATCCAAATTTAAAATCAACAAAAGTAGTGGTTTATAAAATAAAAACTTATTTATCGTCAAATAATAATTTGCAACTCTTTTCATGTATCATAAAAGAAATCTAACAAATAATTACTTGCAAATTTGCTTTTACGAAAAAACGTCCATTTTCAACCTTTCTCTAAGAGAGAGTAGGTTTTTCCATTAATTTGTTTGGATTACAAACACAAAAATTAGAGATATAGTCATCAATTATCTTAATATTAGAAAAGAAAAGATTGAAGCAATGAATAAACGTCTCCTCATTTTGACTTAGTAGTTGCCGGGAATCTGGCCAGTTTAGAGGTTTGGTTGACAGAGATTCACGCGTTTTATGGTTGAAACATGGTTTTATATATATATATAAAAAGATATATATAACAAATATCATAAAGTTTAGGGCCCTACTTAAATAAATTAACGAGAAAACATATAAATTTAAAAGTATATATAAATACTAGTTTAACTATTTCATTAGCCACTTATATCCGATACTATTTTCATACGGTTAAATCCATAGTTAATCTTTTTCTTTTAAACATTTTTTTTATAAAAATAAAATCCGTTTCAAATCGTAGTTCGGAAAAAATAAATTAAAAGTACCATCGGTTTTGGTCTTTTTAGACGAACAAAATTAGATCCATTAATGATAACTTTTTATAAATAAATTTGGAATTTTTTTTTCATGAATAATATGCGAGACCAGGCAAGACCAAACATGCGAGACCAGATATAACTAAACATGCAAGATCAAGGATGACCAACATGCGAGACCATACATAAATAACGAAATCAACTTCAGTATCCATAGATCATAGAGCATCTAAAGATCCACTACTCTTAATACTATTCGGCTAACGTCTTTATTATTTTAATAATTTCTTAAAATCTTATTAAGAGTATACTATTTTCTACCTCTATGGTGGAAGAAGGTTGGAAGGAACCATCTGACGATAAGTAAATGTCTCTACCATTTACAAAGTCTTATATTATTCAAAGAATTTTATGTCTCTATTAAACAAAATCAATGCAAATGAGGGTGGTGATTCTGAAAGTAATCTTTAAGTCTTTAAGAATTCTCTCCATACATAAAATATAAGATAAGGCTATGATGACTTCAATAATAGTACTCAACAATTTAAGGAGTCTACGTAACTTTAAAAAAACAAAAAATATAAGTCTATGATGATTCTAGAGGTACTTCTAAGCTCTTCAGCGAGTCTAAATACCCTTACAAACAGATAGGTAAGTTTCCATGATTACAAAATTAATCGTTGATACTACATCGGGTCCATATACCCCTTAATCAAAACAAAGAAAAATAATATGTAAGATGATTTCAGAAGTAGTCCTAAAACATATTAGAATGGCATGAACCCTTAAAATAAAAAATAAACAAAATTTGGATAATTATGGACATAATCCAAAGAAAGGGCTCACATGCTCCTTAAACAAGTATTTGTCTTTGAAATTGATCACTCTGATTCGAACAAAAAAATACAAAATAAGTTTAGTGTTTCCTCTAAAAAAATTATACAAAAATTATACATTCTTGCATAAACCTTTACATACCTATTGTTTAACTTTATCTCCCATATACTATCACTTTTACACAAACAATATCATTTATATACATGAGCTAGCCTAAAACACTAGTAATCCTCATTTGGAGTCTAATCAACACGAACAAAATCTAACCACATCATTGGCATTGTTTCTGATGAACTAAAAGGTGCTTAAAATATATTTCTAAAAAAAACAAATAAAAATGTTTCTCACCATGATCGGAAAAGGAACAACGTGATGTTTATAATATGAGGATCATCGAATCCTCACAATCTTAAAGTTGTGGTGCAGATTTTGATAAATATCATCGTCATCTCCACATAAAACCCTATTACGACGGTCGGGCGTAATACAAACCATACCAATTGTTGCGCAAAACCATATTGGTTTTTGGCAATGCAAAATCTTATTTGGGTCGTCGTAGTCAAATATCATGTCGTGGAAATTGTTGAAAGTCTAACCGATAATCCATGATATGTTGTTACCACCTCTAAAGTGGAATCTATCATTGTGCTTGAGCAGGAAATTCTTGTTATGCATCAAATTTTCAAGTGCAATTTTTTGGACATCATGTGATTTATCACTAACGAGGTCAGAAATATTCGACATGCATATGAGACTAAAGACCAATACACGTTTTTTTATTATTTCTTTTATTTATTTTATTATAATAATTTATTTTGATATATTCCAATAATTGCTTATGGGCTAGATAAGTTTTTTGGACTTTAGGGTTGACCCATAGATTTGGTTCGTCCCATTAGGCTAAAATTTAACCTATAAATAGTTTATGAGAAATGAAATCAGACTTTCTCTCTCTAAACAATAACTGAAACAACTCACTCTCTACTCTCCACCTTAAATCAATTCATTTGATTTACATTACAAAAATACTCTTTGTATAAGATTTCTTCATACCAAATTGTTTGAACACAATGGGAGCTCTATTTAAAGGTACCCGGATAACAAAATCCTAAACCTAACAAGAGAAAGTTCAAATTCAGAACCTTTCAAAGTATGATTTCTGAGATGCAAATAGATCCACTCTAGAAATCAAGGGAGTCATGAAGGTAAAAATATCTCATAACACCTTGTGCGAGCGATGAAAAGAAGAGTCGGATACTGGGAGTGTTGGAGGATCAACAACTGGGTTTATAAGAGGGATAATATGCAAACGGAGGATGATCTTCGAACGATTAGCTATTCTTTTTATCTTCTTTTCTCTCTTTTCATTGTCATGTTTGCTTCTCTTATGTGTCTTTTTCCTCTTTGACACAAGAAGCTCTATGGGTGCGTCACCCTCTTCGACATCGACAGTAACTGCAGCTAGCAGTGATTCGTCGACTGCGCCTTGTAAAGACTCATTCAGTTGCTCATTGGATTTCAACTTTAATTGTTCCTTTTGTTGAACCTTGCTTATTTTTCTTATAAATCTTATTTCGGTGACTGGGGCTATGGTCTTGGTTGGAAGAAATACCTTGTCATATGAAGCTTCAACTCTTTTCAAAATAGTTGATGGCTGGTGGGAGTAGTTAATTGCTCCCACGTTGAATCTCATCCACAACTAATCCTCTAAATATGTCTCTGAACCAAATTATTGGAGGTAAAACACTGGTAGAAGTCATTGGACCACTTCTAATCAGCCATTAATTCAACTTTTTGAAAGTATCTTTCGCATATTCCACGATGTAGATAAAAATTCTATATAGCTGTAAAATATAGGGGTATAGATAAGTTGTGAAGAAATATATATGCGATAAATGGTATAAATTCGAAGGTCTACTTGTGTTCTTCCAAAACCTGGTTAGCCGGCTCAGATTACCTTGAGAGGTATTTTTCTTACCATTCTCCCACCATCCACCAATAAAGATGAATTACATCTTTTACAATTTATCTAATTCCAGCAGATCGTCTACCACCTTATACTCGTTCCCCATGTTGTAGAAGTAAAAGAGGATCTGGAAATTTCGAGACAGTCTCACAAT
This sequence comes from Limnanthes douglasii subsp. nivea, assembly GCA_036936605.1. Classification (NCBI taxonomy): domain Eukaryota; kingdom Viridiplantae; phylum Streptophyta; class Magnoliopsida; order Brassicales; family Limnanthaceae; genus Limnanthes; species Limnanthes douglasii. Next base: position 172,186,056 of record JAUPFV010000004.1, on the reverse strand, counting down.
AGCAGTTCATTGTTCCATCAACATTGGAATTTTCAATAACCTAGATGTCATGATATATGACATCAAGATAAACCAAACATTCAGACTAGCCTACCTTGTGTACAATCCTACCAAACTGAAATAATTTACGATGTATAGGTCTAAGGGAAATCGAAGGCCCCAGTTTAGCACGTACGGATAGACAACAAACTCTCGAACCTAGTGCATTGGGGTCTCTCATGGTGTAGGAAATCTAACATTTATTTCTTTTGGGAATCATCATTTCTCACGTATAGCCTCACTAACGTCCTGGACGTAATACTCCATGTTCTTCGAATTAGATTCGGAAGGTTCATACTATTGATACATTATGCTTCATTCCTTGTTCGGTTGTTAAGGCAAAGCCTAATCAGATTCGGAAGGTTGTGCATGTTGCGGTGCAATATTTCCCTCTCTACTTGGATGCTGTGAGGAAGAATTATTAGAAGGTTGGTTCTGTTGAAATGATCTAAGATTTCTTGAATGGTTTGAGCGACATTTAGATAATCTGATCAAACTAAGAGGTGAATGTCTTCTAAGTCGGAACCCATTGCTATGAAGGTCAAAGGACGTCTATGAAAAGTATCTCATTGACACTATGATGGTCTTAAAAAGAGACTCTTTGTAGTAAATGATTGAGCAGGAGAAGAAATCCTAGCTATTTTTTGTCTTCGTATAGTTTTGAAAGATTCAGCCCACCGTTTTCAGTTAAACCATATTTGGAAATGAACATGCAAACACGAAAATGTCACCAGATATGATATTTGCGGTGGTAAAAGTGATGGAGGAGAGGAAAATATAACCGGTGATTAGCTTGATAATAATGGTAAGGTGAAGGTTCTCTCTTTAGAAAGTGAACTTTCTCTCTCTAAGACTTACTAAGTTGAAAAATGAAAAGATAACTTATATAAGGGACTATAGAAGATCGTTAGGTTCCCCTTTTAAGAAGTGAAAACATTACCAACAACTATAATTCCTAGGGAAATGGACGCGTTTTCAACTGTTTGTCTACCTTACCTATAGCAGAGCAAGATCGTGGGTCTAACCAACTATTGACATGTGTCACATAGTGTGTTTGGTTAACAGCCATACAGTTGATCAACATATTTATCCGAACGGTGTCATCATATAAAATTGGAATATTTTTCTAAGCAAGTTTGATAATAATATCGAAGAGTTGTGTCTGGAAAGATGGGGAATCCCTTTTCAAATAATTTATTAGTTAGACTTTCTAAATATCTTTGAGAGAGCTAAAGGGGATATCTGATGAGGTCATAAATATTCGAAGAACATATCAGACTAAAGACTAGGACACATTTTTTATTATTCTATTGTAATAATTTATTTAGATTTATTCCAATAATTATTTATCGTCCTGATAAATTTTTGGAATTTGGACTTGGCTCGTGGATTTGCTTCGGTCTATTAGGCTAAAAGTTAGCCTATAAATATTTTTAGAGAAAACGTTAATGGGGGGGGGGGGGTTCATTTAATATGAAATTAAACTCTCTCTCAAAACAATAATAAAATTATATTTGTACTCTCCAGTTTAAATCAATTTATTTATTTTTACATTAAAAAAATACCCTTTGTATATGATTTCTCCACACCAATCACCACAGTTGGAAAACCATTACGAGCATGATCAATTGCAGAAATCGGAGAGCGGTAAAGAGCGCGATCCAAAATTAATCGTCGTGTTGATGAAGAAAATGTAAAGGAAGGTGACAATGCTTCTTTCATTTAAAATATAATTCAGGGCTCAGTATGACCTTTTGCGTAACCTTGTAGTTTTTTAAACGTAGTTTTGGTTTGCTAACCATGTTTTTTTATATCTCATTATCTACGACCCCCCATCGTATTGTTGTTTGTTTGCTTTGGTGAAGTTTTATAACACATGTAACTAACTGTATTATTTGGCTTTATTATCTAACTTAATGATTTATCTTGTGAATTCAAATATGTATGTTTATTATATTTTATTTTCTTAAAGAATATTTATCAAACTTCAATATCTATTTTTGCTTTAGGTTTTGATTTTTGAATATAAAAAGTAATGTTATCGTTCTTAGGAAAATTTATTTATTAAAAAATTGGTTTACATTGTGCCTCATTAAAAAGCTCTCCCACACCACCAGGAGGGAAAAAAGTCCACATCTAGGTTACAGGGTTTTTTTATACATTTTAAGATGTTGGATGTTCCAACTTTACTTCAGTACATTCGTCTAACTGATACGTCTCATGATGCCCTTTATATATTACTTTGTATGTCCATCATAATTAAGAGATGGTTTGTCTGCGTTTTTATCTTTTACCCCCCTGAAATATTATATGCATTACCAAATCACCTTTTGTAAGAGCCTTGGACTTTAGCTTGGAATCAAATATGCTCTTTATTAAAATTTTGTAGTGCTCTTCTCTAACCCGAGGTTGGTCTCATCGTTTCTCAATAAAGTTAACATAAGTTTTCCTCCTTTATTATTGTTTCCCTTAGAGTAATATTTGATTTTGTGACTAAGGATGATTATCCTTGTGGGAACTACAACTTCATCCATATACTAAGGAAAAAGGAGTGCCACTAGTAGATTACTGAGGGTCGTCATATATGCCCAAAGCACATATGTTAATTTATAGGGATATTTCTCCTTAACTCTCACAATCTCTTTCTTTATATCATCTCTAATAGTTCTTTTCGTCACTTCTACTTTTCCATTTCTTTGGGGTTAATATATAGTCAAAAATTTTGTTTCACCTCATATCTTCTACAAATAGACAAAGAACTATGACTATACTCATCCAATCGCTGAGAAATGGCTTGTAGTAGCATAATTTTGACAAGCATCACATTTGTGCACGATGTCCTCGACATCTGCTGCTAACTTGGGTCAATAAAAACCAACTAAAAGGAAGTGTATGAGTAAACTTCAATGTCTATAGTGATCCCCAACGACGCCTTTGTGGAAATCTATAAGAGTAAAGATAGTCTTGTCTTTGTTCAAACAACATAAAATCAGTCTTGTCGTGCTCTTTCTGTATACTTAATCGCTTATATTCTTAGTTCTTGGGACCCAAATTTTCATTCAAGGAGAACTTGATGTCTCAAATTTGATAAGTAATTTTGTCTCCAATCGTCAAATGTGTTTGTTGCCATGACCTCGACCTCCTACCATTTGCCCTCTTTAATTGATCCTTCTTAGATGATAACGAGTGGGTTGTATCCTGAAACTACTGCTTTCGTAAAGAATCAGTGATCGAGTTATCCAGACGAGGTACTTATTTGTATTTTACTCATTTGAATTTCTTTTCTTATTCCTATAGTTCCTTTAAGTACGTATTTATACTAGCTTTCTTTGACAACAAAGTTGGGTATCTTGCTTCTTTGATATGTCGAAGTCTTAACAACTTTTCTACCTCTTGGACGATAGCATTGGCCCTTAGACTTCTCAAAAGAAAAAGTCATCTAGTTTTAAAGTAAAACCCTCAGCCTCTTATCAATCGATAGCTCGTGATAGATGACAGACGAGCTGGCCTTAAACATATCAGCGCTTCAAGTAAAAACCTTTGAGTTCTTTCTAACTTCACCAATCTAAATTTAAAATACACTGTCCTATCTGCTTGAGGACCCCCTCATTCGGGTATGTTAATTGCTATCGAGCCAGTTTCTCGAGATCTAAAACGGCCGTGTAACAACTCATGACAGCACTCTGACTATCTCTGATTATCCTAACCAACTTTCTGATATGGTACTTTAGAAACTACCGAATAGAACAGGTCGCAACCTCGATTCTGTTTAACTAAGGTCTTCCTACAATTGTGTTCTCATAACTTTCTCAGTACTACCATAACCAAAAACTACCAAAAGTTAAACTTGAGTGATAACTAACCATTTACATGTCGATCAGTTTGTAAGAGGGTACCCCAATCCTTTTACCGTAATTGGAATTGACAAAAACATTGGCTCGTGTGACCATGATCACGGCTATATCCAAATTAATTATCATAGCTCATAAGACAATATTTCATATATAATATCCGAATAAAAATATAGTATATTTGTATTTTAACTAAATATGATATCTTTTATTTAAATTCTATAGCAATAAAGAAAGAGAGATAAATTGTATTGTATAACTCCTATAAAAAAGAGTTCAGCTCGAGATGTAAGAGATCTCATTAGAAACACAATAATATTATTACACGTTGTCCATTATTTTATATGTTTTTTTCTCTCTAGGTGATTTATCCTTATCAAATCGATGCCGTTTGTGGGAACGTATAGATATTCACATTTATAAAAACCTAAATAGTTTTCATCTTTGAGAGAAATTAATTTCTATTTTTCAGAAGAAAATAAACATGAGAATAGTTCTTATACGTTCGAATCTAGGAAGTTCAAATAAGCATCTTTCATATTGAAATTACTAGTATATTCTTCGTCACTTTTTTAGCGTAAAAAAAATGATCTGAATTAAAGCTTGTAGGGCGGAAATTTTACTTTATTTATGTTTTCAAATTAACATTGAATTTATTATTTATTATATTTATTAATATATTATATTAATTCTAAATTTAATAGCATTTAATGTTGAAATTAATAATAATATTGATATTAATAATAAACACCACTAATAAATATTATTAACAAATATTAATAATTTTTTAAAATATACATTAAATATAAAATATATTTCAAACGTAGATGTAAATGTGTATCTTTGTATAAATATTTTGAAATTGAATAAGACATTTATTATTTACTATATTTTGAAATTGAAATAACGACTACCGTTCATGTTAATAATAAATATTATTAATAAATATTTAACATTATCTCCTTATTATTAAACAAATAACGTTTAATATTATTGTATTTATTAACATATTATACAATCGTCTAATTCATATCATTAATAAATACGGTTAACATTATTAATAATTATATTTTGGAAAAAAGTATCAGTAAATACCCACATGTAACTATTCAGGCAACTATCTAATTACTGTCTAGTACCTAAAATGAGGATGGTGATAATTGGTATTTCCATTTAATAAATGAACAAAAATATATACGAGTATATATCGGCTGGAACCCTCACCGTACTAACATGAGAGTTGTTTGAAAAACTAAAATGAGAGTTGTTTGCAACTCTCTTGATTTTCTGAGAGTTGTTACAAGTGAAATTTTATTCTAAAAAAATAAAAAAATATCATCAACAAATTTAGTTTTGTTCATTTAAAAAAAACAAAAGCGATAGTACTTTCATTTATTTTTTCAGCTCCGAATTAAAAGATATAGATCTTTTAAAAATAAAATAAAATGAAAAAGTAAGAAAAATATATTTTGGTTACGTGGTTGTTGATGAAAGGTGAGGGTAGTTAGGGTATAAAAAAATGTTAGGTATTAAGTGGTAATTACGCCGTTGAGATGGATATTAAGAGGTAATAGTAGAAAATTTGGGTACTTAGATGACAATATAATAGTTGAGTGTGTATTTTAGGTGCAATTTTTCAATATTTTTATCGGTTAACATTATTAATAATTATATTTTTATAATTTTAATTAGTATAAATTTAATTTTATAATAATTAAACTAATCATAAAATTTTATTATAATAAATCAATTTTATAGACATAAAATCTAAGGAGTTAATTGAATAATATTTGTTTTCGTGAAATTTGAATTAATGCAATAAATATATACATATATTTATTGAATCTAAAAATAAATAGTAAATTTATGGATAAATGATATTTATAATAAATAAATACTTAAATTTACAAGACGATTTTATGTATTAAATATTAAATATAAAATTTTAAATTGATATTTTTTCCATAATTTTGAAATATAATATTTTCCTACTTAAGTACTCCATTATTAATTAAAATCATACTTTTCAACCCTAATATATATTTTGAGACTAACTATGAGTATTTATGGTAAAAGATTGTCAAAGTCTTCGATCGAATCGTCTCGAATTTAACGCTAGTCCCCAAATAATTAATCGTCTCCTCTTACATAAAATTTAGCAACTCTTGGTCATCAAAACTTCAAAAATTAAACCTATATAAAAGAGGCTAAGCCAATATTCATCAACACCAAACGACAGTTGTCAGCCTATCTCCATGATATATAAGGCTATACACTAAATAATCTTCATCCATGTCGCTCGAAGGGGCTATAGGCCGAGTGATCTCCATCTCTATGACAGAAATGGCTATGAGCCAAGTAATCTCCATATTCATGATCGAAAAGGCTATAAACCAAATGATCTTTATTTCTACGACATAAAGGATTTAAACCAAGTTATCTCCATGCTCTACACCAAGTAATTTTCATTTTCATCACCTATTTTTTCCTTTTTATGTGTTTGTTGCATACTTCTCCCCATCTTACAATTATGTGAACAGGTCATTGATCACACCTACGGGCTACGCAATGGGCCATATTGTGCCCGGACTAAAGAAGTCCAATAATATGAACGAGCTAATTGGTCACACCAACTAAGACTATGTAAGGGGCCACATTGTGCCTAATACCTTGTACCGACATTAATATGTGAATTAATCCAAGCCTAAAATATTACATAATAGACCGAATCTGTCTCTTTTGCGAATCAGTCGAGGACCACACCCCATTTATTTGGCTACGCGATAGGCCATACTGTGCCCGATCTCCTAAGGAAACACTAGGACACCATAAAAGTTGAAGAAAAAAAAATAAGTCTTCACTCATTTAAATTATAATCATTCATTACGTCACTTGCTACCAAGCACATTCTCATACAAATACCACTTTGTTTCTTACATGCTTACCATCTACACAAAGTCACCTACAAGATTTGGTAAATCCTCCAACACAAAGATCGCGTCATCTACCACATAACATACTCACACAAAATAAGTACAACTACATCTAGTCATTACTTTATCCTTCAACAAAGACCAGGGGGCACTCATCTATATGAAATAAGGAATCAAATCATGTCGAAGAAGCAGGTCACATCCTAGCAACCTACTATTTGTTAGCTGCATTCTTTAACTTTCGTAAAATAGAGCTTTTCATCTTCAATGAGGTTTTGCCGACAAAGATTTTAAACGAGACAATAACAACTAAGTACCAAGCAAGTTGAAAACGTCATCATTAACAGTTTCACTAGGAAAATCAATATAACCAAGCCCTAAGAATTTTCGAAGTCTAGACGACATGACGGACATAGTTTATTCAGCATGATCAACGACGCCTCGGCATAAAATATAAATGAAGACAGAGCTACAAAAACTTTCCAAATAAAACAAACAATCTCCCTCAAATGTGAAAAATAGCAAGAAGATTACACTATCCGAATATTATATGCGACCATTATATAGTCCTTAAGTTTCGCTCACTCCAACTCAAGGACTAGGGAGGACTCCCGATAAGGCAATATCTGAATGAAAATATAGTTTATTTGTATTTTAAATAAGACGTTGTATCTATTATTTAAATTCTGCAACTGATAGCAATAAATAAAGAGATATGAATGGTCTTGTATAACTCGTATAAATAGGAGTTGAGCCCGAGATGTAAAAGATCATATTAGATATACAATAATATTATTACATGTTTTTCCTTCTCTCTTTTTTATCTTTTTCTCTCTAGATGACTTAGGTATTTGATTAGGGATTTTATCCTTATCAAGAGCATCTTTACGACGGAGAAAAAATCCTCTCAAATCATCTTCACTAAATGTTAAGTCGACTATTGGTTTCCTATAATGGTGGTATCACGACTTGTCTACAAAATGAACCTTTACATATTTATTCTATTTTATTATGGAGTGTGGGTTTGGCCCTAACATCATGTCTCCAACAGAGATAATATGTAATTATTTTTGTTTTCCTCTGTCGTCTCTCTTATTTTCCAGTCCTTCTTCCATCATCTTTTCTTTACTATTCTAGTCGAGTTGCTCTCCTTCATTATGCTTGATAAACTGAACGAGCTCACCATTTTCAATTGAATCTTAATATCATTCCTCAGTTACCAGCAGTCAACAGTGGTATGAACATGATCATTGTGGTATGTGCAGAAATATATGCGAGATCTTTTGTTACTAGGAGCTAACATGCTACAATGAGATTGATAGTTTTCTCTACCTTTGGTTTTATCATAGATAACTACAAAATTATTAGTCAAAGGTGTAAACCTCAGAGTCTGGTTATTTTAATACGAGACCTTGTAATGTTTGACCTCATCATTACTCCTCCAGCCCGGTACCGAAACCTTTGACTCTTAAGGTTAAGGACAATAAAAGGCTCTATTTTTAGATTCTTCGAATCTGATAAATTAATCTAAATTTCCCAAAATAACTCTCATTGTTTCAACAAGAAGACAAAATCCTCGTACAATGGTTTGTCTATGTCCAGTCCTCTTTTGAATGCTGCAATAACAATATCCTTTTTGCACATCGATGTACCATTTACCTTGTGAAAAAATATTTAAATATAGACCCTTAATGTGTCTCCCCTTCTTTGGTACATATTCATGATTGGTTTGGTCTCCTGCTTATGCACTTTCTTACCAACAAATAGATTCTTGAAAGTGCTCCAACGGTCTTCAAAATCTCAAATCCTTTTGTAAGATATTAAACCAGTCAACTGTATTTTGCTTAAATATTACAGAATAGGCTTCTCAAAGTAAAACATCGTCTGGATTGAACCTCGTCGTCAACTTTATGAACTGTTCGATTAAGTATTTCAGATTTCTTAAACTGTCATATGTATCTATTCAATATGGATCAAATGTTTTAGGAAGTTTTCCCTCAAAAAGTTTCCTATCAAAGAGAGATTATTGGAGTATATAAGCTGCCATTTTTTATCTTTCCCCGTTATACTATATCACATTCCTCTCCTTAATCATCTTTAGAATCACATTACTTGACTGGCCCTCACAGTCGACACTCTTTAGTTTTCTTCTGTTTAACACCTTCTGCATTTTCTCTCGTCCTTTTTGTGCGGCTAGCCTTAGTGGCCTCTTTGTTTAATAATGTTTTCCTTTATTTTCACGCATAGCATTCTTTGTCAATAACTATAATTCCTCTGTCAACTTCTCTATTCTTACTTTGGCTTATTAGTCTTTTTAAAATTACTAACTAATTTTCTATAAATCATTCTTGCTTTAGCTCTTCAATCCGCATTTCCAAAATCTGCATATTTGACGGAGTAGGTGACATAACTTGTTTGGAGGAAGTTTCTCCTTGAATTGGCGTAAAATCAGCATGTACATGGGTTTCTACGTCAACCATACAATCTTGGGCTTGATTACCCCCATATTATGGACCGGGCGCTGCTCTAACTGGTTGATCACATACAACCACCGTGATTGCTTGGGTCCTTTGTTCTTAATCAGTTGAGGTGCGCATGATAGTTGGCTCGCCCAATAACTAGTCTCGTCCTAAATGTTTTCTATTAGTAGGATAGGTCATCATTATTCATAGAACAATCACCAGATGACCTTGAATAAGACGAATCTCTGGATTTTCATTTTTGATTCGTGATCTTTCCATTACTAATTGGATGTTACAGCTTGAACCTTAAAAAAGATAAAGATTTCCCACAGACGGTGCCAAATTTGATAAAATATTTCCTTTTTAAATATAAAGCCAAGATGACGAAGGCCAATCAAGAAAGAATAATAATATGATTTTGAATATAATAATTTTTTGTGTCTCAAAATGTGATCAACCTTTATATCGAGTGGTTCATCCTTATTTATACAAGTTGAAAGATACTATCTCTCTCTCTTTTGCCATATTTACTTTCTAAACGTTACACATTTGAACGTGTTACTGTGCCTAAAATATTAGTAACGTTCTCTCATAAATGCGTAAATATTTTCCTTAGTAACTTATAATGCAGTGGCACATGTCATTCCATCATAATCACTTGAATATTCTCTTTATACGCTCATGCTCTACCTTATTTATGGCTCTCGTCTCATAATTCTTCATGTCCCTTACATGCTAGCTTCTTTATGAACCTCGCCTCGTACTTCTTATGACCCTCGTCTATTAGCTTCGTTATGATTCCCCATTAATGGATTATTTATTGAACCTCGTCTTGTGTTGTCCCTGACCCTCGTCTGGTATGTTCTTTGCGGCCCACACCGTATGCCGCTTTTGACCCTCATTTTAGATATGTCCTCCTCGTCCTCTGGCTGTCTCATATTATCTGTAACTTACCATATGTTATTCTTTGATATACGCTTATCTCATCATTATAATGACTATATAATATCTTTATGACATATCATTATCATTAACAACCAACAAGTTTTCAAAGACTACGTTAAAACGTATACTTCAAAATGATATTCCTTTTCAAATAGTATAACGTAATAATGATAATTACTACAAAGTTGGCTTACCAAATGAATGTAGTATTTGTACAACCTTACATATTGATGTTTTCTTCTTATTTTTGGCATATGACGTAAACGATGATAATAATTCTTAAGAGAATGAGAATGATACAAATCAAGCTAGACATGTTTATCATACACATGAGGAGTGAGTTGTAGTTTTATTAGATTTTTATATCACTTTAAATTGTCATGTTACAAAACTTATAACAACAAAGTAAATGAAGAACTAAATTACCTAATCCAAAAATTTGCGATGATTATTAAAAGACGGATATTGAATCAAATTTTAATCAAAGTTTAGTCTAGATTAATATTGAAATTAAAAGTAAATTAATTGAAAAAATGTGAGCATTTTAGTCTAACTATCTAAGGGTGTAATATTTTGAAATCAAATATAATAATATGCGACCATGACAAATTTGGTTGGTTAATTGAATGTATTTATGTTCATCTTTTGTTTTGACTTCATACATTAATGCATATTTTTAAGTTTAGTATATAAATTTTTTATATTTGGAGATTGTTCTAAGTATATATAGGTGTTCTTAAACTTTTTAAGTATATATTTTATTTAAAAAGAATATTCTATTATAAGGTGTATTTTCCTACATTTCTAAAAACTCCAAAATTTATCAAGTAATCTTGTATCATTTGAAACATATAAATTTATCCCTTGATTATGTAGAGTTTTTTTAAAAATTTATTGGTGTAGCGTTTATACCAATTTGTAAGTGTGGTTCTCATCTTTCTATATGAAGAGTCAAGTCGATAATTGTTTGTGAAAGTCATATTATTAGCATTAAATAATATTAAAGCTATGCTCGTATGAAAGAGCTTGTCATAAGAGATGATAAGATAAAGAAGAATATAATAGAGAGTAGTAAAGTTCGAATGGAAGTGATGAAACAAAAATGATTAATAAGAAAAAAAGAAGATAATTTATGAATAAATAGAAATAATAATATCATATTTTCTCCAATTCAGAAAATTTTATTTATCGAGCTTTAAGAGATTAATTTATTATAATATATATTAACTTAAATATATATATATATATATATATATGAAGTGATTAGTCCAACATTAAATATTTCATTTAGCTTTAGCTTATTGATAAAGCGGACAAATAGTTGTTACTTATAAATTGAAGATCGATAATAGAAGAGTAAGGAAACCACTACTGATCAGAAGACTTACCGTCGTAATATTAGTCGTTTGATGTTTTATAGGTTTGGGCGATGTGTTATGGTTTTAGACACAATATGGTTACGGGGCTTGTATAAATTGGAATCTGTTATGGCTCAAGGTGTGAAGCGGTTAAAGGTTTGATGTGGTTCGAGAATCACCACTCCTTAAGTTGACTTACAATAGGAGCACTTGAAATAGAGCTATGATATATTTTATCTTTTTTTATTGTATCTTAATCCCTCAAATTTTATTTTTAAAAAAAGTTGAATTATCTAAAATAACCATATTCTAAAAAAAAATACATAATTCAACCTAAAACCAAAAATATAATCAAGCATACTATCTTAAAACACTCCACAATTACCCTAAAACTATCTCATAACAATTAAAAATTATTTAAATCCATATATCTTTAAACCATAGATTTAAGTGAGGAAAAAATGTAAATTAACATAATTAACTATAAGTAATAGTAATACTAAGGTTTAGACTTTAATTAAAATAGATACAAAAAGCAAGATTACAATAATAAATTTCATTCATATAAAAAAAATGCACATTCTCGCACGATTTATGCGCAAAATAGTCAAATTCAAGCTAATACATATTCTCATACTTTGGGTGCGTGAATTTGCAAACTTCATACACTATGGGAGCGCAAATATGGCAGTTTTACACACTTTGGGTGCGCAAATCTGGCAGTTCATCGCGCGATTAGTGTCCGAAACTGCTCGATAACCATGGCCTCTCCAACAAACCCAGACCCTGCATTTCAATCCTATTTTCTATAAATAAGAATCCAAAACGTAGATTTAAACCTATCATAAACCATACAACTAACTAGAAATCAAACAAACACGTATATATATATATATATATATATATATATATATATATATATATATATCAGATTTTTGTCATCCAATGGATAAGCGTTGTTACAAGCGTTTCACATGAGTAGGTGAAAGATGGAGGACTAATGGATGAACAATATACGGAGGATAAGGTTCAAGATGATATCTTGTATTAATAGGTAGAGTTTGAGGTTGAATTATTCTGTACACATATGAAGGAGGAGGTGAAAGATGGGAAAGTCAAGAATGCACAACATGAGGAATTGGAAGATGAATTATTGTGTCAGCATATGACGTTAGAGATTATGATGCACAATATGAGGAGGAGGTTGGAAACAAACATACACATGTGGAAAATGTACACCTTTCTTCAGTTGAGCAAGATACAAGTATTGAAGAGGAAAAATTGGTAACATATGGGAAGTGAAAGATGCAGATCTAGAAGACGTTAAATATGTAATAATAGTAATTTGGGGAGTTTAGTTCATTGTAAAACCCTTTTATAAACTTAGTAACAGAATTTTCACTTCACACTTGTATCTTGTTTAGTAGTTTATTGCACTAGCTTTAATATAGTTTACAGTTCATATTTATTGTAATATATAGTTTATAATTCACATTTAGTGTAAGAAATGGTTTGTAATTTATATTTACTGTAGTTCACGATTTATTTTTAGTATAAAAAAGGTCCATAATTGGATTTAAGTGCGAGGTAAAATTTAATGATACATATTTACTGTAAGGCATGGTTCTCCATTCGCATTTAATTTAAGGTATGAATCATAATTCACACTTAGGAAAAAGTATAATTTGCATATGGTTTCAGATATGCATTCTAGTTTTAGGCATAGTCTGCACGTCACGCTTAGGTTAACACATGGCTAACGATTCACATTTATTTTAATATATGGTTTACGATTAGCAATCAGTTGAAGGTATGGTTCATACTTCATAAAGTGTTTACTTGATATAATGTGTTTTGTAATTCTAGTAGGTAGAATAAGGTCAACAACCTTTAAAAATGGGTTACGATTGGGAAGAAAAATTCTCATCGATGTCAACGAAACCAAGGAATTAAGAATAATTCAAAAGCCAACGAATCAATATGCTCTAATGTTATGGTCATTTTCAAATACATTGATCCATATTTCTATAAGCAACATGATCGAATTGGCAAATAAATACAATTTTGACTACTAGGTAACATTATTTCTCCAATTCATTTAGTTGGTGTTTCATAGGTCGCGTTCAGGTTTAACAAGGTTTTGAATTTTACAGATGGTCGGTGCTTATATCTGTTGGGAGCTTTCTAATAAAAAATATTATGATACCCACCCTAGAATCGATGGAACCATTTCAAAAACTAGTAAAGCTTTAGCTTTATCGAGAGATGTAGTGGTAATAAAAATCATTTTTAAAGCAACAACATCTCCTAAATGTTTCAAAAACGTTTCTTAAAAATTGTTTTCATGTAGATATTGTTGGTGAATAAAGAGAATTTTACAAAAATGATGGACAATATATGCTTTAAGTGGTTAAGTTAAAAGTTATATCCTCCTTCCACTTTTCACTCTCGCACTTAGGGATAGATTCAATAACTTGACATGATTTATTATGACCTCGAAAATGGAACTTACATAAACTATTACCCACTCATGCCGAATTCAAAATACATGAGGATAAATAAATACAATAGAAGTACTTGTAAATTACTTATCTTTTGTACTTTAATTTATATAATGTTTTGTGTTTTGTATTTAAATAATATTTCACGCTTTTCGTTAAAGTCAAAAAATTATTTTGTGTTTTTTGCGCTGCGTTAAAGTGTAAAGATTTTTTTTTGCACTTCAGTTTATTTAGTATTTTGAAATTATTTTTTTAATTAATGTTTCACGCTTTACGTTAAATTCAAAATCTTATTTTGCGATTCGCGTTGAAATTCAAAATTTATTTCGTGTTTCGCCTTTCAGTTTATATAATGTTTTGTGCTTGCTTAAATTTATGATTGATAATTCAAGTGTTCGATAAAAAAACTATTGTTTACCTAAATTTATAGGTATGTTACATGGTAAGAAAAAACTTATGAAATTAAAATCAAAATTCAAGACAGAATACCAAAGAGATATCCCATAACAACAATAAAAAGTTGTTGATTATGTGGTACTTGTTTGTGAGTATGCTAGAGATTTGATTGAATTGTTTTAGTAATTATGATTCATAAATTGGTACACTTAGAAGAGAATTTATGTTTAATACATTTTTAAACTATTTTGAAACAACCAAACTTTGGTAATAATTGCTCCATTTGTTCCCAAGGGGATCGAAGTTGATGGTAATTGTGTTGCATCATTATAAGTATTCTATAATGTTTGTTTTATGTATACAGTTTCATGAGTATTGTGTTGGGTTATGGCAATCTACAAGAGCAATCCATATATTCTTTATTTATGTTAATAATATATTGTTATTGTTATCTACAAGAAGATTATTACAACAAGTAACACAGTGGCAGAGATCCTACGAGGTCTTGTTAGTGCTATATATATATATATATATATATATTATGTTGCTTGGTGTTATCTAACTATATTTCTAACGGATCTTGCTTCCTGATAAATATTCATAATATATTGTTATTTCCTTTATTGTCTCTTAGAGCAAGTGGCAGAGGTAGGATTATGTTTGATCATCCGTCATTCCAATTTTCATACCTGTAAAAAATAAATTGCGCAAGTACAGAGTGCAAGGATATATATTACTACTTCCATCTTATTATCTTTCGACTGCATAATAGAATATTATGATTAACGAAAAAAAGTTGCAGGTTAATTTTGTTGAAGCACTAGATGAGCTGATGCCTGAATTTGATCTCAAAATTAGAAAGTTATCCTGAGAGTTATCATAAATCCAAGGAAAATTGACTATCATATTGGAGTATTTATAAAAAAAAGTGTTATATGGGTCCATTGTTTGTACAATATTAGTTAGCTTTCTCAGTTGCATTCATTGATATGTTGTATTCTTTCTTTTGATAACTTCAGCCAATGATATGAGTTCAGTCATACTTGAGCTTATTGATACTAAAAATAAGGAAATTAAGAATATTTTGAAAGTAATATCTGCAAGAAAATTTTAAGAATACATCGGGATCCAGTCAAATGCTCTTTGAGAAACTAAGTATCAAGTTTGTTGGTGCAATTTTTTGAGGTATATTTCCAATAACCCTTCAACCACATATACAAGATTTATTTAGAGGTATATTTTTTTTGTAATCATGTGTAATTTTCAAATGTAAAAAAAATTGACATAATGTTCAACAAAATAGAGAAGTAAAGAGTTAATGTCCAACCAAAATATATATAATATTATATGTTATATTTTAGAATTATGAAATAGGGTTGCAAATACTATGCAAAGATTGCATATCAATCTTGTTTTTTTCATTCCTATTAAACTTAGCAATAAATATATAACGAGTTTACAACAGAATTTTCAATGTAATTTAATTTTTATTAGCAATAATATTAAATTTACGTGACCTAAATATTGGCTTGAGGCTTTGCAACGTATTTACAATAGACCTTGCAACGAGATGAATCGTTTTCATACAATGGATTTAAGTTGCACGTGCTTATTGTTAGCGACCGTTGATGCAAAATATAGTTTGAATATCTGTCGTAAAAGGCCTATTACAATGACTTAGTGAAGAATTTGATATTTTTCAGTTTGTTTCAGAAATTCACCATTGTAAATTACCTCGTATTTTTAAAAACATTAATGAAGATATGTGCTTGATATTGATAGTTCCAAAGACTTTTTTATAAGGATTATGTGTCTAAGCTTTGCTTGGAAGAGAAACTTTAGAGAAAAAACACACGAAAACTAGAGAGAGAAATTCATAAAAGTAGTAATAAAATAATAAATGTTCACCTTTTCCAAAAATGGGGTGTTGCTTTATATAGTACAAGTGGTGGGCCCAAACACCCCATGATTAGCCCATTACTAATCTAAATTATAACTATCATTTATTACACAAATCACCCTCAATATTACATATTTATAGGATTTCTTTCACAATTTTTTTATAAAACCAAATTACCTTCTTATTTAATCAATTTGACTATTAATCCAAATAATTATTTCCATTATCAAGTATTACTAGTGTTTCGTGCTTCATATTTGGGTTACCACCATATATACATTTATTACACATCATATTGCACTTCACATATAAAGTACTTTGCGCTTTGCGCGTGTATTACGTGCTTCATTTTTAATTTTAAGAAACATTATTTTATTTCGGGATGTTATTAGTTTCTCACTTAATATTTAATTGTGTTTGGCGCTTCACATTAAACTTGTTTTGCGTTTCATTCTAAATTTTATTACATTTTACCTTCGTTTTTTGACATCGTTCGCGATTCACGTCTAACTTAAAGAATAGTTCACAATTCACTTTCAACAAAATTTCACATAACACATAAAATAAAAACTTCAATAATAAAAACTTTCAAATTACATTATTAAGCTAAAACTTCTTCGTAAGTTCGTCTATTACGACCGAATTTCGAATAACGATTACACTTTATTTTTTAGATTATTCTTTCTCCTCTAGATGGAATGTGTTTCTTCTTAGATATTCCAACTCTCTTTTTGAATTTTGGGGGAAAAGTTTCAAGTGATTCAGAAAAGGTAAATATCTCACCAAAAGTAGTTAAAGTATTTTTGTTATATGCATAAGTTTTCATATAATGACTTGCATAATAGAATAACTCAACATTTTTTTTATGTTTCTAAATCTTATGTATTGGAGAAAAAAATATAAGTGCATGTGAAGCAATCCATTTTTCACATACCACACACATATTTGAAATCTATAAGATCAATAACCATAACATATTTGTTTTTTAAATAGTGTAAACTAATGAATAAGAACGAACTAGCCATGAACGAGCTATTTCAACATTGTCCTTAAGCTTATTTTCTAATTCAAGACATAATTCACGAGTCTAATCTATCCCATTCGCATAAAACTTTGAAAATTGACTCATAAGTAAAATTCTATTTTTTCCAATTATTTCCAACATATAAATACTACATAACTATTTCATTTCATTATTAAAAGAGTTTAATGGACTATAAGCCATGGAACCTTATCGTTTGTTTTTTGAAAGTGCGCATGAGTATTTATATGAAGGTAAATTCTCACAAAAAAAAACTATCTTTTGGACCTCATTTATCACTAATTTATTCTATATATACGGTGTAAATATCATAACTAGGGACTTACACACATTGTTTAAACTTATGAAAAACATTTGTATTAAATTTTGTTGATATCTGACTCAAAGCATACTTTTAATTCCAATAATATGAAATATACCATACACATTATAGTAATTTAGAAAAAAATAAGAAATAACATCCACTATATATTCGTGACGATCCAAAATAAATATAATTTGACTATCCAACAAGTGAGGTTTCAATATCTCAAGAAACTATAGTCAAATATGATCAGAAATATGATTTATACATGCAAAGTTATAAACGAAGAAAAAATAATAAAAATTGTTTGTCTCTCAGTTTCACTCTTCGCATTCAACATGATACTTGTTTTGTGCTTCACATTTAAATGGTAGTGATTCATAATTCACATTTACGTATTACCATTTTCTAGATTTGTGATTAATATATAGGGGATTCGCGCTTCACATTTATTAAATATACTCGTTCGCAGTTTGCACTTACATATAATACTTGTTACATATAACATATATTCATTTTTAACAAACGATTTTACACCTTTAGCTATCACATCAGGTTTAGATATAATGGATATATGTATCTTTTTAGCAATTAAATTTGATGTCACGTGTTTTTTACTTGTTTTACAAAAACTAGTACCCCAAGTATGTTGTTGGACATACCTTCATAATGACCATGTAGCTAGTAGATTATCAAGTGACGCATAAAGTATCTCTACCTACATCTATTTGAGACTTTATTCTTATAATAAGACATTATTATTTTTATCTTGTATTACGCATGTAATTTTAAAAAATCACAATTTAAATCATAAAAACATAAAACTAATCTTAAAGCTGTAACATAAAAAACTGGGCCAACACTTATAATTCCATTAACCCAACTAATAGTAGCAAGTTATTTGTTCTTATGACCAACAAACTAATACAATAAAAACTTTTTCCACTAACTTAATCCTCATTTGAACCTTCAAATAACCTTAAAACAACTTTTTTAGGAGTTTCTTATCAACCACGTCGACATCAATCTCAATAGTAACAATTGCACAATCTTCAAAGTCAAGAATTTAGAGCATAGCCCCAAAGTCATCATCATTACTCAAGAAACAATCTTTCAGCTCTCCGCAACATTAGCTTAATTTAAATTACCTCTAATTAATTCTTTTGATTTGTTAAAAATAAATTTAGCATATATTTATAGTTTTCAAAATTGACCAAGAAGACGGATTGATATTTGATCATCTAGTTTAAAATACCAAGACAAGACATGGACATTGCGTACTTGCATTTCCCATATAGAAAACAACATGAAATGATTTGTCACAATTATAAGTAATAAGATTTGAATTTTTATTTATTATAGAATTGCAATTCTCATTTACATTTAACAGTGATTCATGATTCGCACTTCAATGTATTATGGATTCAGAATTCATGATATTAGATACTAATTCGCATTTACAATTTCTTACAATTTGTGATTCACGTTTTAAGGCCATCCATTTTCTTTTTCCCGTCTCCTATACATAGGGTTCGAAATACACAAACCAAGTTTTTTTGCACAGTTAGCTAATGTGAAACAACCTGAGTTTTGTGATTTTTTACGTATCATTAACGAAAAAATAAAAAATTGTAATGATTGAAAGTAACTTACTTTCGAAATCATGCATCGAGTGTTAATTCACAGCTTAATAATTCATGATATAGCCTATGATGTAGGTGAAATTGATTTAGGCGTTAGAGAAATAGATAAAATGGAAAAATCTTGACTTGTTAAAATTAGGTTCATATATATATATTAGTAATTTAAAGTATTAAACAAATAAAAAATAATATTTTTCGATCACATGGAACTCCGTTGAGAAGCTACGAGCCTCAAAACTAAATACAATAATAAGGATATATTAAAAATATCTGGCGATAGTATCTATAGTAATGAAAGAAAAAAAAAACACCATAAACGAGAGCCTGACAATCTAGTTCAACATAAAAACACAATGAAAAAGTTGGACGAAAGTTTATGTTTCTACATAGGTTTAAAAAAGAAAAACAATAGATAAGGCACAACAATGTGTGACAAAAACACTAGTCTTACAATGTGTGTTGGATCGATAGTACAACGACGAAGAAGAATTACAATAATCGAACTATATTATCGGACTACGACTACTATAACTAAACTACTATTATAGTCAAACCACCACGACCGAAGCTAAAATACATAAAAAATTAAAAAAATCAGTATACATATGAAAATTAAAATAAAATAAAAACTCAATATATATATATATATATATAAATTCTAATCTAAAACCGTTAAAAAATAGAACCAAAACAACCGAAATTAAAATATAAACGAAATTAATAATTAAAAATACAAATCTAAATCTAAAAAAACCACAACCGAATCTACTAAAATACAAAAACGGTGTTAACATGAACAGATTTTACAAAAACTTACGTGGATTTATTGAATTATAAATTATAAATTATAAATTATAAATTTAACCTATCTTACAATTCAACCAAATCAAATTATTTACAACGTTTTGAGATGTGTTTTTGTAATTCGATTCAATCAAACAACATGACAACAGTTTTGAAGAAAGGGATAGGACGAGTGGGACTCATTCTTCTTTTAGAAAAATGGTTGAGTTCCATATCTAAGGAGCCAATGGTAGGCCAATTTAAGTGGGCTATTTTATACCATTTACGCACACAGATGGGCTTCAAATTAATTTTATATTGGGTTGTCCAAATGACTAGAACAAGACAATATCAAAGGAGAGAGAGAGGGAATAAACATGGCTTCTGCAATTAAATAGAAAATAATTTATAAATAATATTTCCAAAAAGAAAACAGTAGAATAATCCGCATGTATCTATTTTGATTTCATAGCCTGTTTACAAGTTGATATGGTAACGACTTTTTGTTGGACTAAGTCTGACGATCATAATGTATTTAAGTGTGGAATCAAATTGGTCTTATGGAATAAACATACGATTCCGCAAGTGATGACGAAATTGAAGTCGTTGTCGGTCGATTAAAATTTTCAAATATACAAATCGTTGTTGGAAAATGGTTGAGAAAAAAAGTTTTGGATAGAATAGATGAATAATTGGTCAATAAATGAATTTATTATTATTATTATTATTATTATTATTATTATTATTATTATTATTATTATTATTATTATTATTATTATTATTATTATTATTATTGGACATAATTTATACGATGGGTTGAAAATCCAAAACAAATTTATTCGTAGTTTTAGTTTCTTTAACAATTTGTTTTTTTATATACTATATATGAAAATAACATATTATGATTTTAAGCACTTTTACTTTTAATTTAATTTAATATATATATATATATATATATATATTATTTCTTATCCAAATGGTTGTATTTATATATTGTTTAAATAAATTGTCATATACATATTATTTAGCTAATATTTGTTTAATAAAAATTCAAAAATTAAAAATAATATATATTAAAAATAAATAAACAAAAACAATAGTATTTTAAAAATGAGAGGTATGCTATTAGTTATTAAATGAACGATTTATTTATAAAAATATACATTCTCCCAATAAACAAATTGGAAGAATTATTTAGATGTTATTAATTTTTCCTCATATAATTTATCTTTTTTATAAAATTTATTAAATGTGTTTTTCTTATACAAAGGACTTTTTTATATCATTTTGGAAGATTTTATTCTTATTAGTAATCTTTAGTTTTTGTGAATGTTAAGGAAGGATTACAATTTTGTGATTTTTATAATGTCTTGTCAAATTCGTCAGATAGACATTAGAAGCCATACTTCCATTTGAAATGGTGTATTTATTATGCGTGTTTAATATTATATTGGTTATTTTTTGTTATAACTCGAATGTCTTGGATTTTTCCGAAGATATTGTGTACCGTCTAAAGTTCATTGAGAGATGAAATTTGTGTCTGATATAATAGCCTCTAAAGTCCTTGCCAAAACTGTCGAAAAGAGTTGTGAACTCGAATAGCCTCCGTATCTTTGTAAACTTGAATGAATGAATTTTGAAGCGTAGATATTTGCTATGAACGGAAAGTTTATTTGTCAGTAGTGATGCTGCCGGAACCTGTACAAAAACCATGTCCAGGCTAGATCGATAGCAAGTGGAAAGTCTCGAATGTGTCATATATTGCTACGTATGTTGATGGAGTCAAATGTTAAACTTGTGCTCATGTTTGGGCGAGACATCATGTGAAATTTCAGTTGTAGTTGAAGCTTGTCGACGTTCTAGTCTAGGTGCTAAGACATGATAATATTCCTCCCACGCTATATGGACTTTGATGCATATTAAAATATGATAAAATAATTGAATTAAAGTAATCATTTATCTCTGAAATTGGGGTTTCAATCGGTAATAAATGATGTTGTTAATTGACGGTTGGTAGTAATTTTGGAATCGATTTTTTCATTCCTGCTTGATAGTATTATGCTACTCAAGGTTATGACTTCAGTCTGTCATTATTCCTCTTGTTTGTTGATTAAGATAATCATATTTTTAAATCAAAAACCTTAAAGACTAGAAACTTCATTGTTGTAGTTGGTTGAGATAGTCCAAATAGTTTGCTAATTCCTCACCGTCCTTTTTATTTTTCTCTTTGCGTATTTGATACCGCGAAAATTTCCTTCACTATATGCCCAGTCGGTCATGCACCATGAAAAATATGACTCTTGTAACAAATCTGTGGCAACCGGTCTCCGGTTAGAGTAGAGTCCCCACCTGTATCTAGTGAAGGAGATTTAGCACCCTTAATCTAAATATCTAAAATAGAAAATATATCATTGTATGTTGAGATGGTTAGTTTAATTCCATACCATTGGAAATTGTTATGATAGGCGACCTGAAGCTTGACCTCTTACTTCCCGTCGCGGCCAAAGTTGGAACATGTTTTATTCCCAAACTGTTCCACTAGATCCTTCATATGCAGTGTTAGTGGTTGTGGCAAATTCATACAATGGCCGAAGAGAGATGCATGCCAAATATATGAATACTCATCTGGAACATGACGAGGATCATGTAGTATACAATGGGGAGTATAAGTATTTTTTGATTGAGGAGACGGTGAAAGAAATGTATGAATGAGTCATTCCACCTAGTATTCATGTTTGTTTTGATAGTCCACATATGATACCACTGGTTGTTTTTAATGACAATAACGTTCTTTTTATTGGTTACAGGCTTGATCACGGGCTTCGATTTCCACTTGGTCTAGACTTAGTGATGTATTTTAAAGGACTCGTTGTGTTCGATTTAGTTGGTTTTAAACTTGTACAAATTCCTTCATGCATCCATCATTATGTTTATCATGTTTACAATCGGTTTAACGTGTCCCACTTTCTTGCGATTAACATTATCATTGGTTGGTATGATTCCCTGTATTTGAATATCACTATGAGTGATGAAGCCAAAGTTGTGAATGGTCCTCCAGTATAACAATATATTGAAATATCACTTCGTATATGTGTTGGGGTCGTTGAAGAATTGTGTGAAAATAGAGAAACAACGATATTCTTATGCTTGAAGGTCGCATGGTAGCGTTTATCTATTTTTTTTTGCATTGGTTCTTGAATAATATAAAGTTGGCTAAATATATATTTTGATAATGTTAGGGCGTCTTACCGTTAGTTAAACTCTTGAAGTAAGGGAGTGTTATGCATTTTCGAATAAATTTTTTGTTGCATTCCAATATCCGTACATAAATATCTTTGTTCCAAAGTATTTTGTCTTACATGGTCTAGTATAGTCATTCATTATGGATTCAAATAGGGAATTTATATAGTATACTCATCTGTTAGATTTAAATATTATTGTTACAAATCTATTCATCTTCGCGTGGACCGATTAAATTTTACAATTCAACATTCGTAATTAACAGAATTATTGAACTGTAACATATATTTCAAGTTTTCATAATGTTACCATTCAGAAATATTTAATCTTAATATTTATCTAATAAATTTTAATGTATGAAGTGTGCAAGGCATTCAACGATTATCTTAGTCCTTCAGAAATATAAAATAAATGCTCTCTTAAAATGTCAATATTCTCACATTGAATTAAACTTATTTAATGTAAGACCTTCCGAATATCTTACTGAATTATCTTACCTTAACTTTTATTCTTCGTACAATAATCCATAATTTAAAATTTAAAATTTAAAATCTAAATGTCATCTCATGGATGCTTAAACTGAATTCCCTATTTGAATCATAATATTTTAATAGAACTCTCTATAATGTTACACAATATAAATTTGGATTATTTTGTTAATGTGCTTGTAGAACTCTTTATTGCGTCACAAGAGCTGAAACTGGATTCTTTTGTTGCATAATAAAGTGTTTTAATGTTCTTATATAACTTTTTATGACAACTCAAAAGCTGTAAGTGGATTATTTTGTAGATCATAAATAATTTTTATGTTCTTATGGAACTCTTTATGATATTACAAAATTTGAAAGTGGAAATTCTAAAAACTACTATACTAATTTAAGTTTGCACAATTTTTTTAGGATGTTGAGTTTGTTCTTCATAAATAAATACAAAAAATTTATGTTAAGAGGAAATTTGAAAATTGATTTATAGAGAGGAAGAACATATGATAGGTAATATATAATCAAATCCTTATAATTTAAATCTAAACAAATCATTTATGATTCTTCCCAAAAATCAAGATTGTTCACTGAATATTTCCCTCCAAACGATATATCCTCAAGATTACTGTAAAACATCAAGCTAATGTCTCAAATCTAAATTTGGGTAGTAGGTTTCTTGATGAACTATTGTAGAATTGAATTATATTACAAACAAAGAATTATTACTATCTCAGATTCTAGTTCCCAATGTTAGGCCTCTAAGGTTGTGTTCATCTCTACGTCCTTAAAAGTACAACTTTTTGAACAATGCGTTCACTATATTTGAGGTTTAATGTACTAATTTGGTTGATAAGGAACTAGTAATTTGGTTGATAAGGAAATAATGCACATCTTAATTTATAAACCATAAATTTGAATCATGAATTGTTCATTGAATTACCATACCTCCTTTCAGTGTCAACCACCAAAGACAGATATGACATAAATGATTTTGATAAATATGTATATGCCATTTAATTATTTTGAATTATTTTGATTTATGATACATAAATATAGATAGCATTATTGCAACAATTTATTAACTACAATCCTTAAGGGAGATGGTAAGCGTCGACGGGTTATACAATTAATTTATTTTGTAATTCCTTTATACATTAATCACCATCACTTATAAAGATTTTTTTTTTTCTATCACTTAATTTTGAAAATTTAATTTATCCAGTGAATGAATATCAAAGATCTCTAAGAGTTGTAAGACAACAATAAATCACTATTATTTGTAATGATGTTCTGCATCACTTAATTTGATAATTCACTATATCTTCTCAATGAAGAGAAATCATGATGGTTGAAGTTGTATCAATCCATCAAATATCTCTAATAACTTAATATAATTTAGAATATGGAGTAGACCTACTTAAGGGCTGAACTATGTGGAATAAAAATTATTTTTATTTGCTATTCTATTTTCTCTATAGAATTTTAATTTGTAAGTCTCTTTAGTGATCAATACTCAATCATCATTCTGTCGTATTATTGGGAAATTTTTAATGTTAAGAATACTTAATAATCTTATCACAATTGAATTGAGATTGGAATATATGAAGTATGTATTTAATATTGACGATTTTATTCAAGAGTCGGCCATATATTAAATGAGAAAGAATTGAGCCTTTAAATTGACTTTATGGTATTATCTTATAAAATTTACCATTTTCTTTTTCTGTAATAAAATCATAATTTTCATTAATTTCATATACAACAACCTTGGGAAGAACAAAAAATTGAAGCACAAAAAAAGAACTAAATTTTGGGAATAAAATTTATAAGGGTCTAAATGTTGTCTATATAAAATTTTCCATGATATGTTTATAGAATATCTCGTGGAGTATTCTCACTATATATGGATGGATTTTCAACTTCTTTAATGAAGAATAATCTATTACCACAGTCTCATAGGTATCTATGTGTTTTTACCAAATATAAATATCATGTATTACATTCCATCTGAATAATTTGTGATTGGTTATCCAAGGTATAACCATATTTTTATTCACAATACTTAAACATAATCATCGCATAAATAATATAAAGGGATTGAATTTAAGCCGAACGGAAGTTCTGAAAGGGCATTCACATGTACCGCACTCCTCATAATTATTAGTGGAGACGATATACGACAACGCGATATACATTACCTATTGAGAAAATACTTAAGGTTAGACAATGTTGGTTCTAGAACATATCTAAAATCAGCCAAGCCTTCCGTAAGGGTCGTACCTAACTGATTCAGGATAATTAAACAAACTTTTAAACACTCAGAAACAGTTATGCCTGATTAGTGGGCATATAAATGTAGCGACTACACGTGCAACATGTTTTCACCATCAGGAAATATGTGAGTTAGTATTTTGTAGGGTTCGGCCTACGCACACGATAACTAGTCCTTAAGATGTGAATCCCAAACTTCTTTTTTTATGAATCGCCTGAATTTTCCTACACAAGTGGAATACCAGGTCTGCCGATCACTTCTAGAGATTGGGTATATGAAGTACTTCAACGTAATTTATACAAACACCACTGAATGTCTATATTTATAAGTCAGACCTTAGCACGACTACCCAATACTCTAAGAGTGTCTGAATCGATTTGGAGATGTAAAATATACCACCAAGTGCTCAAAAATATAAAGGGAGATGAATTATAATTAAACTCATGTACATGAAACAAAACAATCCCTCGACATGCAGGATACCACTTCATACATGCTAGAGTCCAAGTGCCAACTACAATATGTAATTAACTCTTATCTCGAAGATCATACCTTCTTGGAACTATTCGTTTCTCAATATGAATATAATGGAGTTACATAAAAGGAAACTATTAAACATATAACGATTCCCTGAACATGACATCAACAATCTAGAATACCCAACCTAAATGCGCTAAATATAAACATGATATAAAATTTCAGGATAAAAATACATTTCATCATACATATGTAACTGAATTGAATATGTTATAAAAAACAAACATGCATATATATATGGAATACAAAAAATCCTGAGGTCAATCACCGTACATGGTACTTGGAAACTACTAAACGTAAAGTAATCAAATTAAAAAAATCAGCCATAGTTCGTGTTCATTGTGATGAGAGCGAGGGTGGACTCAACAAAACATGCACTTCTTTATAGTAAAGTTAGCTTCGCTTAGGTGAACCATCATCTTAAATGATTTATTATGGAGATTAAACCCATAATTACGACAAACACACTCGATTTTGAAAACAAATGATAACCCCTAAATTGATCTGAATTAGGGTTTCGTCCTGAATTTTACAAAATCGAACCTACAGTTTTAAACATACAAATACGTATATTCCTATATGTGCCCTCGAACCCACTAACCAATCTTAAACATGCAATTCTAAGTTCTCTAATCACCTAATCATGCTTAGGTCTCTCAAAAATCAAAAATCATAAAAGGTATTTTTCTCCCAAACTAAATTAATCGTAGTTTATAGATTTTTTCTTGCAGCTATGTCCTCAGGAACACAACTCAAAGCATGCAATCAACTCCACCATAGATGATAACTAAATTAATACAAAGCAGAAACGAGAATCCATCATCGCCTTGAGAAGACAAATCTCGGATCAAATGGAAATAATGAATCGTGGAAACTTACATCAAATTTAGATATATTGAGTTCCAACCTTTCATAAGCTTCTCCATCTGAAGTTCTCATAACTTTAAAGATGTAATAATCCTCGAGAAGCCTTTCATTAATTTCACATAGGAAATAATAAGGCACCATTTTTAGCTATGTAAACACTCGTTCCCTGAAATTGTCGGTTCTCCTTTTTTCCCTCTAATTTCACCGAAATGTAATATTTATCCTAATGAGCCATATCCAATAAATTTATGAGTTGAGTATGACTTGGTGTATTTTAGACTGAGGGTACTTTGGTAAAGTGTTTTATAAGTTTGGGATATTTTGTGTTTGGTGTGATGAGTAGTGAGATAATTAAGCAGGATGCTTGTATTAAATGTTGATCACCCTCATTAATGAGAGTGGTTATGGTATTTATACTCTTAATTAATGACCATGGGCTTATCGGGTCGAGTTGTGAAACCGGGTCAAGTTTAAGGACCCATTAGTCGTTTAAGTAGATTAGCAAATAGCTTAGTCAAAGGTGTTTTATATTTGTCCTGTCTGAATTTTTTAGTGGAGTGTTATGGTCTGAATTACCCATGTCCGGATTAAGTGGTGGGCTGTGACTGAAGTATCCGAACTCATCAGAGTATATCCAACTCAATTTAAAAAAAAACATTATTATTATTCATAAGTCTAGTATTATCAATATTGATTACTTTAATTACTTAATTGGACTTATAACATATCTCAATACTCTAAATTTACACATGATGAGATACTCAATTTTAGAATTTCCTTACAATCTCATATTGGATCATTATTGTGTACTAAAGTGTATCCACTTGAATTGTGCACTATATATTGTTGTTTCTCAATAATAATATATGAATGTCTATTCAAATATATTATCTTAGTCATTTCTTCATTGTAAATAGAAATCTTTGGATATGTACGTGAATTTTTCAGCCGTTATTTTTGTGTCACTTGATTTTTGAGTTTCTAAAAAAGATAAAAACTTTGTTGGAGCAATCATTCTTACAAACGGTGGCAACTGATGATACAAATTCTGGTTAGAAAATATTCAAAGGATCGGGATAATATGTTTAAAAAATAAGTAAATAAAACCAGTAACATTTTGAAAATGAGAGATATTGGTTTTCATTCATCTCCTGTTTATAGGCAGATATATATATATTATCTAAGGTAGTGGATGAGAATAATTAATTATATAGTATTAATTATTTATTATCTAATGTCACGTTTAATGCAACATGTCTTTTACACAATTTTGAGAGATTTTTTCATTCTCTTTTTAAGTTTTTTAGAATCTGAGGTTTAAGCCAATAGTTATTTGATCTTATTGGTGATTTATTTGACTTGAACGGATTTAACTCTCGCCATTTATCATATTTTGTAAAAACTTATTGAAACTAAATAAAACATATAAAAGTAAAATTCAGATAAATAAAAATAAAAATAAAACCAGCGTAATAAAAAAGAAAAATTTAAACTATATATATATATATATATATATATATATATATATATATTGATATTACGTATATTGATTGGTGAAATGAAATTATGTTTAGGTATTTTCCAGTGAAAAAATTACATATTTATGGTTGAAGGTGACCAAAAAATGGTGTTTATGAATGTTGATTAAAGGTTTTGAGGTGGTAGCCGAGAGTTAGACGGTAAAGAAATGGGTCAAAATTTTGTTGAGATTAAATATAAGTGAATATATTGTACTGGGAGAGAAAATATAGAGCTTAAGGAATAATATATTTTTTATTTTTAATTGTTTCGGAAATAGCACAGATTTGTTTATTATTTCTATGAATCAAGTGATTCCCCAGATAGAAATGCTTTTATATTTATAAGCGTTGACTTGGGTCAAGAGCTTTAATGGTCTTCTTGCCTAAGTCTATTATGGTAGAATATTAACCTTATGTCATTAACTTATACGTCTATGTATGAGATAAACAGCTTATGTTACAAATGTGAAGCTAAAGTGCCCCCTACTTGTGAGAGAATCGAAGAAGTAATTTAACCTTGATGTGTTTTTATTTTGTTGAAACACGGGCAATCTTCTTATGTTGTAATTTATGTCCAATCTTGTTTGTTTTGCAGTCTTTAAACTGAAACTTTCTACCGAATTGATTGTATGTCGAGCCAAAGTAATAATCTGATTGGAGTCACAAGACTCTTAAGGTCTGTTTACCTTTTACTTACCTCATTAAAACCCTTCGCCAATCCAAACCTCCATTGAAGATGAAAAAGTAAATTTTTCGAATAAAAAAATATAGTTTTTGAAAGAAAAATAGTATAAGTGTAAGTAACAATTTCTCAAATTTTCATCAACTAGTAGTTGGTTATCTCATATGCATAAAATTTAATATACCAAGAAGTTGAAGGACAAATATGTGAAAACAATGCTTTGGGCGACTTGTCTAAGTATAAGAGTAGCCCCATTGTCCTTTTAAATTATGAAGAAATGAATAATAATAATAGAAGACAAATTGTTGAGCATGTAATCCGAAAATTCATCTATTAGTGCTTTAGATGGATTTTGTAAGTATAAGAGTAGGTATGCTTGTCTTTTCAAGTTATGAAGGAATGAATAAAAAAAGAAACTAATTTGTCGAGCATGTAATCCGAGAATTCATATTTTAGAACAGTCGAGATTATCTTTTATGGTGATACACTATTGCTGAGACTTTCTCATTTTTCATGTTCCGGTTGTGATAGAGCTTTTTTATTTTGATATTTTATGATGAAAAGGATGATTTCATGCTTCTCGTAGACTAAAAAATTTCTCTTACTCGTTTCGCAAACGTGTAAAGTTGTTAATACTTTAGTTTTTGTTGTATGCATGAGATGTCATTAAATCTTGGTAATTCATATGCAAAATAATTTCAACCATCTATACTAAAAAGAGTATATGCTATGATTTACTCTTTTTTTAAATATTGTTCATTTTTTTCACTTTTTTACAACCTTCTTTATTTTCTTTCTTCATGATTTTTAAAATTCTTTTGGTTTTCTTTTTTCGTTTCTACTTAAAGCTTGACACTTTAAATTACTCCTTATATTTCATTTTTAAAGCTTGTTACTTTTAATTTTCATTGTCATGAAAAATGGCTAGAACAAGGAATCTACATTCCTCGATTATGATGCATCCATATATGATAGCTCAAATCAAAGTACTATGGCTACTTTTGGGGATCATTTCTCAAACGTGTCAAATAGAGATGTTAATTCTTCAGATGAAATCATAGAATCTCATAATCATTATGGTAATCCCTCCCAACTTATCGTATTCATGTTATTGAAGTTGACCATATGTAGTCGATACAACCATTTCCAACACGTGCTTCAATTTCTCCATTATTTGGGTATGTTAGTTCTTTTAGCAAATACATTAATTTTGGCATCCCTTAACCAACCTAAAAATTGAGAATTTGTCCGCTGCGATTATAGCTGAGACTGAAGGAACTTCTAAAGTTGCATTTGAGGAGGATAAACATGTGAGGATGTATTTGAAATCTGGAGATAAATCGTGTATTGTGGATGAAAAGTATACATAATCAAGGAAGATTCTTATGCTAGAAAAGATACTTCGATGGGAATTCTTACTAGTGTTAATATTTGGTTTCCAAAACATGAATAAACTCTTAAAAACTCTCCAGTTTATGTGTAGTTTTCTTTACTTTCCTATTTCAACTTGGTATTCGGCTCCCTCTCAGCATATACTTGTTGAATTTCATCAAGAAGACTTCCATATGTCTTAACCAACTAGTTCCCGATGGTTGGAAATATATGATAGCCTCAATCATTATTTTGCATGATGTCTTCATTAAGTTTAGCATTAGAGACTTATTTTCTCTGGGCACAAGTTTAGAAGAAAAATAATTCATTATTTCTATGTTACCATGATACATGGTTCCACTTTCGTTAACAATATTCTCTCTTTCCATAAGAGACTCGTAAGAAAATCTAAGAGTTTTTTTAGTTGTAAATCCTAAAGTAACCATTTATTCATTTGTTTTTGTTTTTAAACATTACTTAAAATTCTTTTTTTATAACTTTTTTAGTGTTTTTACCTTTTTTGGTATCGAATTTGAGAATATTTATAAAACAAAATGTGTTCTTTTTTCTAAAACCAGTTATGCCAAACTCTTTGACATTGTTAGGCGATGGTTCAATAGTTTTAAGGCAATCATGGAGGCCTATAACTTTATACCAAGTGAATTATGGCCAAACACTCTCGACTTGTTTCTTCTACGGCCTCAAACACTTCAAATAATACTGAAACTGATATTATAAACCTTTCTACGAAAAAGTCCACAACAATTGTTGTTTCGGCTCATCCTAAATCTTATCAGCCTAAGGTTGATTATTCAAATGAACAAATGGCTCATATTCAACATTAAACATTGAGAACATATGAGGGAAACCCTTATGAGCCTAAATCTAAGGTTGTTGGAGTTGCTCCTACTCGGTCAAAAGAATACCAAGCCAAGATGCCAAAAACAAAATGGTAGATAGCCGCTAGTTCAAGTTGATGATAATCCTAAAAATAAGGCAACTGAGACTTCAATTCCGAATCTGAATGTTGCATCTGCTCCTCCTGAAACTATATATTCAACTTCTATTGTAAAACTATCTTCTTCCTAACCTTATTTTGTTAAATTTATGATTCAAACACTTAATTTGTTGTTGTTAAGACTTATGGGCCTAAGTTTCTTACTGATGGTGATGAGCTTCTTAGTGGATACCTTGAATTATAATGAACTCTTCTTCTACTATCAATAAATATATTGGTATGACTTAGGTTGGTCTCAGACTATTCAGGAGAATCTTGTTTTATTTGAGAAATTAAAAGCAAGGATTGATGATGTGTGCCACATTCCACGGTAGCTTCGAGTATAATGAGTTAATGGTTTCTTAATATTTAAAGAAAGTAATGGAACGTTCTCTTGTTAAGCAATTTCTTCATTTGGAGGATAGGAAGAAGTTGAAATTTCAGAAAAAAGATTATGTCAAGGGGTCCATATCTAAGAAGGCGAAGACAAATGAGGCTATTTGCAATGAACAAATGGTTAAAACTGCAGTTCCTATTATAGTTAATGAAACTCTTTTAATCCCCAAAACAATTATTACCAAAGATATTGATGTCTCTAACACTTACCCTGACCAAAATGCTCAAGTCTTAGGCGTATATGATACTGTAAAAGAAACCATTTCTATGAATGCGACTAGAAATCAAATGATTAATGATATCCTAATGACGAAAACTCGTCGTGATCGTCCAATTAATACTTTTTCTTTGGAGAAAGTTTCATAAATATATTTAGACATTTTCTAATTCAGTACATATGGAGTGTTATCAACTTATCTTCCCCATATAGAGTTGGCCAAGAGGTCATTAGATCTAATAGTTGGAGTATGAAGAGATATCGGCTGAAGAGATATAGATTCTTGCAATCCATGAGGAATTTCTACATTTGGATGAATAGTTCTAGTTATATCTACCACGTGAATGTAGGAAACAACATATTGAAAGACAAGTTCACATTGTAATACTATGCCTCTTGTTAATGGTGCTTCTAATTCAGAGAATATTAATTAAGATATTCTCATATTGTTGTCGTAAGTGAAAATGATTTTCCTTATGCTAGTGAAAACCAAAAAATGGTTACGCATATATCTAGCGATGAAGCTGAGCAATCAAAGTTTTTGTTTTTGCTGTGAATCTAATAATCATGAGTAATTTATTTATTTTTTAGCTGATTTTTTTAGTGTGATATAAAGTTTATTTTGTGAACCAAAGTCTTCTTACGGCTAGGAAATGTTTTGATGGGACTTGTGTTTTTTAACTTTTTTTTTCTCAAAATATTTTTAAATATAAACATTTTCTTTGTTTTGCTTGCTTTATTTTTTAGTTATGAATTTTTTCATTATTAATTTTCTCAAACTAAAGACACAGTTTTGTTCAAACCTTAAGATTTTTTTTTTTAATAAGGAAATGTATTTCCTAGACTTTAATATTCTAAATAGAGTGATTAATTCTGAAAGCATAGACTTTTGTAAGGAACATACATACTCATTTATATTTGGAAATATATCTAAAACTATCCACATATATTTTAACCTCATGATGTGTTGATGATTACTTTTGGAATCCTCACACACTTAAGACTTTTGTTTGAATTAGGAGTACTTAGACTCCATGAAGTGCAAGAAATGACATTTGAGTCATTTAACACTAAAATATTTGCACCCTTTAGTGTTTAGGATCACTTTTCCAATCATCACGCACTTAACTTTCTCTTTGTTAGAAGGGTACAAAGACTCTCTGTGGAATTTTGAAAAATAGATCATCTGTAACTTGACATGAAACTGACAGAACATTTTATTAGTGATCGATACCTTACCGAAACCTCCCCGGATCACATGGATATAAAATAATGTCTCTCAGAATAAAATTTTAACAGGTGAACACAATAATAAATGTAGTTTGAATAATAAGATATAGTAGCAACTAAATGTGTTTTGTGTTTTATGAATTATATAACTTCAAATGCTATATGTTTCCGGGATGTCGAAGTTCTCGTCATTCCTCATCTATTAGCATATGTATTCCATTCTTGACATTTGGCTCTATTTTATATGGGGCTTCCCAATTTGGACCTAGCTTACAGAGTGTTTTGTCTTTAATATGAAGGAACACTCTCCTCTGAATTTGTCTCTAACTTTAAAGCTCCTGAAATGGACTTTGTAATTTTACATGCTACTTATGATATTTTTGTAGTGTTTTGATGTTAGGTGAGCCCTTGACGTTTTCTCTTGACATCAAGCTCTGCACTTATTGTTTTAGTGTTACTTCCTTCATGATAAGTTGTTATTATATATGAATTCATACCATTTTTGGTTGCCACTACCGCTTCTATTCATACACCAAAAGAAAATATGATTTAACTGGTATGATTCTCAATGTAATACTCTAATACCATAAAACTTCTTACAAAAGATCAAGGAATTTCCATCATGCTCTTTCAAGTATCTTTTTTATGTCATATTTTATCGTTTTGTTTGTGACCTCTACTTGACCATTTACTGATGGATGAAAATAAGAAGATAATTTTTTAGATCTTTTGTTCTAAAGAATAATGAAATTTGATCATTTTAAAATTGTATTTCATTGTTTTCGTGATAATTCTATGAATCCCGCTATGCATAATATTTTTTTCTTTAAGAAGTTCATAACCTATTTTATAGTGTTTTTTAATAACTACAACACTTCCACCCACTTTGAAAAGTAGTCAATGGCTACCAATGAAAATTATATTTTGCCTAAAGTGTCTAAAAGGGTTCCTACATAGTCAATGCCCCATATGTCGAAAGAAATTACTTCTAAAATTGTTTTCAATGATGCAATTTGAACTTGTATTTTGTTGGAAAATCATTAGCAAGTATCATAATTTTTATAAACTTCTTTTCATTTTCCATGATTGTAGTCCGTTAATACCCTTGTAGCAGGGTTGTGCTGTGTAATGCCTTATAACCACAACGGACTCTTCCTTTCGTAATCATCAAGTTATTCTACTATAAAGTTGCATCTTCAGGTCCAAGACATCAATGTAAAGGTGTATTCTCTCATATATAATGTTTGGTTTGTCTATATAAATCTTGTAGAGTTTATTTTTATACCTATAGTTTTGATCTTATCTTCTAAGACTTTTTCCTTCTACAATGTCTCCTTTTATAGGGGTCCGCCAATCTTCTTCCATTTCATCCCATTCGATGAGCATGATCTCTAAAGTAAAAAAATATAGACAATAATTTGTTTAGTATGGTGATTGGTGGTTCTCTTAGAGGATTATTCTCATGCTGAATCTGCACATGCCAAGGATGTTAGAGCATCAGAAGTTGTATTCTCTGCACTTGGTAATAGTTTATAATTTACTTTCTCAAATAGATCCTTATGACAATTAAGTTCTAAAAAATATTGGATTAATTTCTATTTATTTAGTATCTCATTGATCTAGAGCTTGATTAACTAGAAGTTGGGAGTCTGTGAAAAGATTTACCCTACTAGTCGTGCCAATATTGATCAGTCGAAGTTCATTTATCATAGCCTCATACTCTATCTCACTATTGGAAGCAAAGAAACCAAATTTGATGGCTTGTCTTAAAAAATTTCATGTTGGGATTCGAAAATTCCTTCCTCGTGTCCTATATATTACTTCCTCCATCTGTTATGACTTGTCATGTTGACTCTAGTTGTTATATAGAAGGCCTTGGTCTTTTTTACTGGAACAGAGTTTGGAAATCTACTAAATCTTCAACGTTGATTGCATTTTTCAGCTCCTCTTTGATATCGTAGTTTACTAACTCTACTGACCATCTAGTCATTCTGCTAGATATATCAGGATTTTTCAGTACATTGTTTAGAGAGAAGAAGTTCGAACTATGATGGTATAAGCCTGAGACTAAGGCCTTGTTTTCCTAGCCACAAATAATAAGGTTATTGCAAGATTCTCTAACTATAGATAATTAATCTCTGCATCTAGTAAAGGCTTAGTAACATAATAGATGTCCATACATATACTTACTTCTTCTCTAAATAGGATCGCGCTAACAATTGAATATGAGAATACCCTCTATAAAAAATGTCACGCGACTCTGACTTTTGTTAATATATTTTGAGATGCAAAGAACTTTTTGATGTTGTTAAAAACTTAATCACAAGATATGGTCCAATTGAAAATCCATGCTCTTTTTAGTATTTGAAAGAATGGTTGTTATTCATCTGAAGATCTTAAAATAAATCGGTTTAGTGCAGGCAACCTTTCGTGCCAATATGTGACTTCCTTTGTATTTTAAATAAGATCAATAACAACTGAGATTGAAGTTGTGTGAGGTATGCTTCTATATCTTTATCACTAACTATATAGCCTAGAAAATTCCCAAATCTTACTCTGAAAGTACACTCCTCTAGATTAAGCATTGAAATTATTATTTTAAGTTTAGCGAATATCCCGACCAAATCTGTTTAATGGTCTTCATCTTTTCCTGTTTGTGACCATCATATCATCAATATAGGTATGTAATATTTGGCCGAGTTGAGTTGTAAACTCTTTATTAACTAACCTTTGATATGTGGCCCAAACTTTATTTACCCCAAATAGCATAAATATATATAAACAAAGTCTTTTCTTACTTATATATGTGGTATGGTCATGATTATCTCCATCATTAGAATTTGGTTCCGACATGAATAAGTATCCATGAAAGATAACATCCTATTCCTTGAAGTTGCATCTACTAGTTGATCACTTCTTTGGAAAAATGAATTTTATTTGCAGCCTTTGTTCAAAATTTGTAAAGTCGAGACACATCCTCTATTTTCCATTCTTATTCATCACTAACATCAGGTTAGATATTCATACTAGTTAGTATATTTCCCTAATATAGCCTATTGCATTGAGTCTATCCACCACTTTTACTATTCTTTCAGTTTATTTGGGAGAATGTTATTTTTTTTGTATGATTGGCTGAAAACTATTTTCTATGATAATTTATGACACATTACTTCGGTCTGGACTCCTGACATATCATGGGCGTTCCAAGAAAAAATATTTAAGTTATTTGTAAAAATATCTAACAATTTATACATGATGTCAGTTCATATCTTGTCTAAGGAAAAGAATTTAATTTCCTCTATTTTAATGCATTTCACATATTCCCATGGCTCGATTAAATGAGAGCCTCTCTAGGATCTTTCATGTCATCAAGGAAGAAAATATCATAGTTGATTTTTTTAAATACAATAGAGGAAACATAACAACCCCTTGAAGTTCTCTCGTTTCCTCTTATCACACAAACGTTTTTACCCACTAAGGATCATATGAACTGATGTATAGTTGATATTACTGCATGCATGTAATCCAGTCAAAGTCTTCCCCAGATCGCGTGATATGAAAGATGCATCCACTATAATAAACAAACATTCGACTTTCTTCATGAATTCTATCTATCCCAAAACTACATTTAGGTTCAGCTCTTCTACTACCTTTGTATATGCCTAAGTAAATCCAATCAAAATCCTCTAGATTGAGTAAAGGCTAGAACACCGTAAGTGTATATGTATAGTAGTATGTTGAATGAATTGTTATTGTCAATCATTACTTGCTCTACTTCTACCTAGGTTATGTTTATAATTATTATTATCACTGCATGTGATGTCACAACTCATCTTAGGTCGTCAAAAGTGAAGATAAGTATTAAGTAAGGGCTTCTAATACAAGTGGAGTGACGTTTGACTCTGGAACTAAAATTTTCAATCGTCAATATGTATTTTTCTAGAAGAATTAGAAATATATAAGAGTGATTCATCTTCACGATTGTGTATATAGCTTGTAGTTTGGATCTGGATCAAAGTATGTTTTTTTCTCAAATATGACTTTATTTCAAAGGCTCTTTGAGTTTTAGCCACAACCACAAGTTTTAGTTCATATCTTGTTTGAAGTTGAGGTTTCGCTGCAATATATCTTGGCTGAACTCTATACTTCCTTCTTACAAATTCCTAAAGCTTCCTTTTATCAAACAAATTCTAAATTTAATATTTTATGGAAAAATATTCTCTTGTATAATACCTTATATAAATATATTAAAACTGCAAAACTTATTCTTGTCTATTTTCTCTTTAGAAGTCCATATATTAATTAGGTCGCTAAAACTTTACTAAACTTTTAGTTCTTTATAAATTACCCCTAAGGTTTTGTTTAAATACGTGTAGGGTCCTTACTGAATAGTCAAGCTTTTGGATATTGTTGTAACTGTTATTGTAGTTCTCTCTCGACTTTCCCTTTCAGATTTTATGTTTATTATAATGTCTCGGCCTTTCAAAGACTTATGTTATGTTGTATATGTAGGCTGGAACTTCATGCTAAGACTTTGTTTGAACTTTTGTGGCCCATAGTGGCTTATTAGTGTTTGCTAACGGATGGTAAGAGGGGTAATCGTTTAGAACTCCATCTATACTGGTTTATATGGTTTATTCTACCTTTATTTGTTCTTCCAAATGGTCCAATACGTCTTCAAAGTTCATCTCCTTATTTTTTATAATACTCTGTACTAGAAATCCCAAAGAGATCCGTTTGTTTCAATAAAGCAATAAACATTGAGGATCTTTGGTCTGAGTTCCCCATAGGTTCATCGAAAATTTAGTATGTTGCTCATCATCTTACCGTAGGAGTCTTCAAGATAGTGATGGTGGTGATTTTAGCTTATACTAGATGACTCGTTGTGTGAGTTCCCCTTGGGGTTATCAATCTTAGGGCGGTATACCATTTTACATATGGTGGTAATGTATCTCTAATTATATCTAAATATTAAGTTGGTGGCATCATCATTTTCCTCATCATTATCACCTCTACGATGTTGAATTTTGGAGTATACACGCGGTACAAGAGTAGGAAACATTATTTGTATCGCCTTTTGTTGGCCACCATATTCTTTCCACGGCTCAAACAATCGTCTTTGAAAATCTATGATGAGATTAACACGTGGAGTGGGTGCAAATGGCACTTCGAGTGCATATGTGTCGATTGAGGGCTCTAAACTTACAGACAAATGCGACATCATGACCTTTTTTAGATATTTTCAAGTTTTATGGGTTTTCAAATTTCTTTTATTGTTTCTAGCTTTTCATATATTTTAAAAGAAAACTATATGAGTACCAATCGTTTTCTACAGACGATGCCAGTTTTAGTGATAACTGATTGTACTGTTATAAAGTGATGCATTTTAGTCTCAAAAATGTTGGGCTACTTATTAAATATTAGTAAACAAATATTTCACTACCCAAATTGGAATAAATATAGAGGCATACATTGATGATATGTTGGTTAAAAGTTTTATAATCTGAAAATCATTCGTTTAAAGTTGAATCCTGAGAAGTGTAGTTTAGGAGTGCGTTCGGGAAATGTTTTGGGTTACATAGTAAGTGAGAAAGGAATAAAAGCTGATCTGGAGCAATTAAGGGCTTTGATAAATATGGATCCTCCTCAGACTATGATGGAAGTAAAAATTATGATGGGAATATTGGTGACTTTAAAGATATTTATCTCAAGATCTTCAGATAAGTGTGCTCTATTTTTTAAAGTTTTAAGGCAAGTTAACAAGTTTTGTTAGAAATCGGAGAGTGATGAGGCATTTACCACAATCAAAGAATATTTATCTTCTCTCTAAATTTTAACTAAGCCTATTTTAGGTGAGAAATGGTTTATTTACATTGTAGTCTCGGATTTTGTGGTGAGTGTGGTCTTCGTAAGGGAGCTTGATGGTTTTCCATGTCTTGTGTATTATGTGAGTAAAAGTCTGCTAGATTCATAAAAAAGGTATTTGAAGTTGGAGAAATTAGCTTTGGCCCTAGTTCGGTGTAGAGTCGGGGGACGATACATCCACGATCTGATTTGGCACATGCTCCTTATGGTATTTGGTAGTGCAATAACTATTTCCGAGAAGCTTTTCCACATATTGCTTTGAACAAGGTTTAGTGGGTCAAAGCAGTGGTGAAATTTATTTTCCCATTCATTCTTGGCCTACTCACTTAGATTTGATAAAGTCTCCTCGACAGCATCAAGATGTTCTTTGAAGTGCTTTGTAGTTTCTACAAAAAGTAAATAGACTTAGATAAAAATTATTAACATAATAAATTTGAGAGGAAGTAACTCCTACTTTTTCTCTTCAATTTCAAAGAGAGCTTTTCAGGATTACCATTCGAGATCTTTTCACCATTTTCCAAACACCCACTTATGAAGAACAATTTTTACTTCCATGTTTTATCTATTTTGAGGAGTTCGTCGACTATATTTGAAGTATTTCACAGAATAATGTAGTAGAAGGGAGGGCGTGGATTTTTTTACACTTTTTTTTTTGCTATGAACTGCTCGATTGGAAGTTCAATCATTAAAATCCTCGAGGCTATGATACAGGAAAGTAGTATGCAATTCAAGTAGGAGCTCGTCTGGTTCAGACATACCTCGATCAGTTCGAAGTACTCAACAATGATGGGGTCTATAGGAAATTTAAGACACCAGTTTAAAATTGCTAGAGAGATAATTAGTTCATTTGAACCCTAATTTAAAGAAGTTTCTCCAATGGTGGGTATGCGAATTGAGATAGAGTCAAGAATTTTCCATTATCTTCGAAGTGTAGGCGTGTCGGACTCTGGAAAATACTCATATTTCACTTTGTTAAGTGCAATTATGTACAATGAGAGTACTTCTTTAAAACAGTTTCTAAGATTTGTAACCAATTAAGTTAGGAGGATAACAACTTCCTTCGATTTATTTTTCTTTGTCTTCATTGAGAGTTGGGTGTAGGGGCGTCTTTGAAGATTTGGATGTCTGAATCAACAAGGGTTGTTGATGTCTGATTGTTAACCTCCTCTGATGATTTATCCTGCAGTTGGGGAAGGGGCTGTGGGGCATTTATCTTTCCTCTATTCGAATTCACCATCTGTGATTTCTTATTTATCACAGTTTCTCCCTTCGGAGG
This sequence comes from Limnanthes douglasii subsp. nivea, assembly GCA_036936605.1. Taxonomy (NCBI): domain Eukaryota; kingdom Viridiplantae; phylum Streptophyta; class Magnoliopsida; order Brassicales; family Limnanthaceae; genus Limnanthes; species Limnanthes douglasii. Next base: position 172,144,947 of record JAUPFV010000004.1, on the reverse strand, counting down.
AGGATTAGTCTTTACTTTTTTGTCTTTGATTCTGCAAGCATGTGTTTCTTTGAGGCTTGATATGTGATGACCTTTCTTTGAGATATTTTGGTCTTCAGAATCACCCATAGCAAGATACTGAAATTTTTGAAGCGGTGGTTGAGAGTAAGCTTTGGGATTTAGAGAAATAGGATTATTTTAAGAAGATATGAGGTTAGTGGGTTGGGATTATTTCATTGTAGGAGGTCAATGATCGTAGGTGAAAGTCTGGACGATTTGCACAGGTTTATCAGACATTGCAACCTCTCTATTAACAACTCTTTGAGTGATGGAAAGCTAGTTCCACATGTTCTTTATCCCAAACATCAACAAAGGAGAATCACCAGATCAAAGTAAAGCATGAAGAGATAATTGAGTTATTGTGGTCATTTCTCATGAAGGGTGGTGGAAAGCTGAGTTTAATGGTGAGAATAATGGGAAATTACTTTCTCATTCTATTTATAGATTTTGGTAAGTAGGAATTTATGAGGTAACTACTGCGCTATGTCAGCCAGCCTGCCTGTCTTCGGTCACTTTATGTGCAAGTAAGGTTGCGGCGTGGAGCCCACAAAAGGGTGGGCCTCAGAGTGAACACCCAAAAGTATAATTTATAACAAGTGGTTGAGAAACTTAATGGGATTTTCTTAAAGAAGTTGAAGACTCTACTTATTTACCCAGACATGTCAATCTTTTAATTTCAACGACTACTTGATGAGACCGGTGTGGTTCGATAGGTGTCGAAATGTGTTAGAGGGAAGATCTTATCACGTAACTCATAAAATTAAAGCTATCACTCCTAAATAATTTCGAGGTGATTTCATTTGAAGACATATAATTAAGGGTATCACTCATCCATAATTCATAGGTAATTTTGTTCAAAGACATATCCCTCAGAATCTGAGCCAAATAATTATTTTAGAAGGGTAAAAAAAATCATTAAAAATATACAAAGAAGATTTTAAACGAGATAGAAGCTTAAAAGACTAAAAGTGCAATATGTAATAAATATATTTTTACTTAGTACAATAATAGTGCAAAATATCTAATAGGATAAGTGTAGGTCTATTACATGAAAAATAGATCAATCATTACTTTTTTTACTTTAAAACTTGTCATTTTCTCTCTCTAAAATACTCTTGGCACTTTCTCTCTTTAGAAATTCGTTTATCTCTATATAAATAAATTTAGACCAAATACCAACTTTTCACTTCCAATTATATAAAAAAAATAATCAATGTTTAGGTATCTTTCGGTGAATAAGTTATGTTTTTATAGTTGAAAATGACCGAGAGTGTATGGAGATTGCCTCAAGGTTTGAGGTGGTAAGATATAATACGGTAAAATTATGTTGATGTGTTTTCCGCTGAAAAAATTATGTTTTTATAGTTGAGGGTGACCTAAAATTTATGTCGATTGCTTAAAGTTTAGAGATAGTAGTCAAGAGTGCGACAACTGGGAAATGATTTTAAAAATTATTGAGATTAAATAAGACTGAAGATATGACACTTCGAGAAAAAATATAAAGGTTGTTAGTATTTATAATTTTGAATTATTGGTGGGAGAGTATAGATATGTTTAAAAAGATCTTTAAAGAGAATATTACTTCTTAAGAAGTGACCCCACATCAAATCTTAGTATATTTATATGCGTAGACTTGTATAAAAAATTGTAACATTATTTTTACATAAAATTTTTATTATACAATATTAATCTTATTACTTTAGCCTTACGTATCACGTGATTCGCCAAATATATTATAAAATTAAATTATTATTAAAAAATTAAATGTTTGTTCATACAAAATTTTGATATATCTATAAAAATATATTTGACCAAAACAATTGATTTCCTGATCTTAATTTTACACCCTCATATATTTCATCAAATAATTATATTACAAACATAAAACTAAAATGAATATCAACTTATACCATTTATATTTTTATTGATTTCTTGCTTAAATACCTTACTATACACTATAAAGGTCATGACCTTAGTTTTAAGGTATGATATGTTATCCAAAAAAAGTATACTACAAATATAAAAACAAAATGAATCTCAACTTATACCATTTATATTTTAATAATACTACAACATGAGCCAATATGATTGATACTTTTTTACGGAAAAAAGAGTTGATTAAAAGTTAAATTGTACATACAAATTCAAGGTATATTTTGAAGATCGACATTGAATTTAAAGTAACAATACAAAATTACACTAGCAACTAATTGGTTTGTGTATCGGTACATTAAATACAAAAGATAGTACATATGGGATGGTTGCATTCAAATAGTTGGGCCAAAAACAACCATTTATGACTAACTGGTCATAAATGGGTAACAATGCATTTATCCTTGAGTTATTCGAGCCAAAACGTCATATTCGAAAGTCAACTTCTGCTATCACAAAAAAGAGGTGATGACACAATTAAAAGGTAAAATTTTGGAACGAAAGAACCTAAATAAGTTAAAATCTTATAGTCGAAGAATCTAAATAGAATATCAGAAAACATACAATATAAAACAGTGAAAACAAAGACGGGTAAATAAGTTAAAATCTTAGAGCAAAAAAATCTAAATAGAATATAAAAAACATACAATATAAAACAGTAAAAACAAAAACGGAACAAAAACTGAAAAATTATTTAAATTCTCTTCCGTTAGAATATGGCGCTAAAATAAAAACAACCTCACGAAAATTAGAAAATGATCGATTTAAATTACCATGGTCGAAAAGGTTGAGTTATCACCGACAAAGATGAATCCAAATTCGGTGCTAGTAGAGTTTCAAATACTCTAAATTAAATTACATTAGTAAAAATATTCATGAAAAATTCATCATAAAAATATGTATAAAAGGGAATTTAATTTCCGTGTGATAAATTTATTTTCGTTGAACAACTCATTCTAAATAACAAATAAAAAAATCTATTTTCGGTAAACGACGAATTTAATTTTTCTATAATAAATTTATATTGGATAAACAACTTATTTTAAATGACAAACTAAAAATTTATTTTGGGTGCACAACTTATTCTAAATGATAAACTAAAAAAAAGTAACAAATAATATTTTAATTGTGTTTTAATCTACGTTTCGACATAAATATATATATATATATATTAGTCATCAATAATAAAAATTAAGGATCGAATAAAAAAAATAACTCTGTCTCCTGATTTTGACTTAGTTGCCATAGAAATTGTCCAGTTTAGAGGTTGGCTGACGTTGACTCACGCGGTTTATGATTGAAACATGGGTTTTAATATATATGAAATATAGAAAGCTGAGGTGTGTTTTTAATTAAACTAAAAAAACGCATGAAATGACATACAGTTACTGCCTCACATGTTTAATTGTGTTTTCCTCGTTCAGAATTGTGGTACAGTACATAGACCAAATTTCAAGTCATTTGCGAAGACATAGCTCCTTCTGCATCAGATGTAATGAATTAATTATAAAAGAAGTAATTGCAGACTAAATTTGAAATGAAGAGTCGGTAGACTACAATTAAAGGATGATTGAATATTTTTGTGTAGATTCGGCAGATTCGAGAATATGAATAGATAAGTCTGATAATGATGGAATTCTAGTGGACATAGTACGAAGTTAGACGAGAGTGTTAAAAATTAGTGTAGTAATGAAATAAATGAAAATAAAAGAGGTAATTGTCCATTGTAATAAATTTTACAAATTAATTAATTTTAAAACAGTGTTATAACCGTATTAATTTAACTAAATTAATTGTCGGGGAATTAATTTTTTATCTAAACACGAATGTAAGACAAGAATATGATGATTCAAGGCGATATGTCAAAAGTTTTTGATAAAATTACTCATTCTTTTGATAACAAGTCTATATCTTCTTTTAATGCGTCGGTTATTGTCAATGGTGAGGTCTTAGGATATTTTAAAATTAAGAAGGGTCTAAAGCAAGATGATCCATTTTCTCCAAGCCTCTTTATCGTAGCTGAAGAAGTTTTATTAAGACGTTTAAACAAGCTTTTTGATACCTATAAATCTATGAACTTCAGAAATATAAGTATTATTTGTATTCCTTGTCTACCTTTCGCGGATGATATTTTGATATTCACTAACAACGAAGACTCTACTATAGACTTTCTTAGCAATTTTTTACAGAAGTACTAAGAGATTTCAGACCAGGTGATCAATAAAGAAAAAAAACTAAAGTTATCATAGCTTCCAGGATGAATTCATTAAGGATTAACGTCATCACTAACAAGACTGGTTTCAGTTCTTGTACTCTGCCTACAGACCATTCGGGAATAACAATAAACACCAATAATAAAGTGAGTAATTTCAATAGTCTGCTCAGCAAAATCAAGAATAAGATCAAAGATTGGGAATCTAATCATCTTTCCTATGGAGGAAGGTTAACACTTATTTTTCTCTTCTTATGAGCATTCTTCTATACTAGATGCAAAGTAGCTATATTCCTAAAGGTGTCTTAGACAAGATTATTTTTTTTAATAGATTCCTTTGAGGCTCTTTTAATGCTGAGAAGAAAATTCACTGGTGCAAGTGGAATTCTGTTTGCAAACCTTTCAAAGAAGAGGCCTTAATATCATAAAACTTTCTAATATTGAAGACTTCTTCTCTTGCAATACGTGGATTAATTTTAGAGATAATAAGTCTACCTAGACTAATCTAATGCATAATATATATTGCAATGATCTCCATCATTTGCAGATTTCTTATACTAAAGCAACCTCTTTGGTGTGGAAAATACTAGCTAAACAATATGTTGAACCAAACATTAGTTGGACATTGGGTTGTGGTAAGGTTGACTATTGGCTGGACAAGTGGTCTAATCAGTCTCATCTTTTCATTCTTGAGGACAATAAGGATAATAGATGGTTTAAATCTGAAATGGTCAGCTCTTATTAGGCTGATAATGATTGGCATTTGAATAGTCTGGGAGACTTGTTACCTCATAATGTTATTGACAGAATAAAAACATTTTTCTAATCAATCCTAATTGTGAGGATACAATTATTTGGATTTATTCTAAAAGTGGCAAATTCACTTTAAAGAAAACTTGGGACCAAATTAGATGTCACCATAAGAAGTATAACTTATTTTGTAAAATCTGGAATTCTCTCACTCCTAGAAAATATTCTTTCTTACATTAGAAACTATTACATAACTACATTTATCTTGATACCTTAATGCAGAAAAAACATATTTTATTAGCATCAAAATACCATTTTTTTAGGACTATGAATCTCCTAATCACTTGCTTGTTTCCTATAAGTTTGCATGGTTTATATGGAGTCATTTTGTAGGCATAATCAATTGACAAATCAAAAATTCATGACTATTCCTCACATATCTAGGACATGGTTCTGGTCCTCGAATAAGGATGTTCATGTAATACATATTGTCTCTTCTGTTATTTAAGGTATTATTTGGAAAAGTAGGAATCATGTTAAATTTAAAGACAAGGTAGTTTCCAACTAATCTGCTGAAATCTAAGCATTGGCACAAAGATTTTAATGCAGCTAAAGTCATGGAATGCATCAATCATCTTCAAGATATTAAAGTTAAGCCTTCTTACCTTAAATGAAACCACCCAGTTGTCTGGAAGAATTAAGCTAAATTCCGACGCCTCTTGTCTTGCAAACGGAGAATCTAGTGGAGGAATTGTAGTCCGAGATAGTGAAGGAAATCAGGTTCTTGGTACTGGTTTCTTATATGGGAAATTAACGCCTTTAATGTCTGAAGCTCGAGCGTTACTTGATGGTCTTAGCATTTGCAAAAGAAAGGGATGTAATGATATTGACATTGAAACTGACTCTAAATTGTTAGGTAAATTTCTTTCTCAAGGAAATTACCCTTGGTCATTAGACTTTATTCTAAAATACAGTAGAAAGTTAATAGATCCTTTTATGGTTCTATTTCATGTTTTCAGAGAACATAATCAAGTAGCTGACTGACTTGCTCGCTGGACTGTGAAATGTAAATGTGACAAAAAGAGTTTATTAACAATCAAACCCCTGCTAACCTTTGCGGCAATTGTCCTTTTAGAAATTATGGGTCTTGGATATATGAGTAATGAAGCCTGATATTTCTTATTACTATCAATTGATTCTATGGGTGCTCTACACTAGGATCTCTTGACTATATTTAGAGTTACATATCGGTTTAACATGAAGAATAAGGTTTTTAACAAGAAGAAGAAGACTTCACCTGTTTCAAGCTATCTAAAGATGTCCTCAGATGCTTCTGGTCCTGAATTGGAGAATCAAGTTGTACGTATATAATCAAAAATCTGTTAATTACTTACCTTTCCTTAACCTGAAGATGCAATCGATTCAAAAATTAAGGTCAAAATTAGAATCTTTATGAAGCTCTATCTACATTCATCGAGCTGAATCGTCAATTACCTGAAGTATCAAGTGAGCAGATTTTGGCAATTAGTTTTTCTTTAATGAGTAATCCGATTTCAGTATTTTGGGAGCACTCAACCCAATTCCAAACCTATATTTTAAACTTCATCTTTCTATTGAATTAATCAATAGTTTGAAGGTACTCGAGCTAGGGTACTCTGTGGGTGCATCGCCGCTATCCTGAATTGAATTGTGAAGCCTTAATTGTTCTAGAAGTATGAAGACTGTCAGAAGCTGGTGGTTCTCAATTTGGGAGTTATTGCAAGCTTATTTGGGTGAAGGTTTATGTTATTGATTAAGGAGGGAGAGTTTGAAGGAGCATATAAAGTTCTGAGTCTGAATTAGGCTTGAATTTGTGCCACAAATTTTGCTTTCCTCACTATACACTGGTGCTTTAATATTTGGATTGACTAAGTAAAATTGAGAGAAGTAACAATGTAGAAAGAGAAGTAGATTTTAGAGAAAGAAACCTAAGTCGCAAGATTAATCTATCTCAAAAAGTCAGACCTTTTATTAGATCAGCCTTGACTTTTATATAGAGGCGCAAAGACTTAGCTCCAACTGAAACCGTTACAAAAAAAAAGGTTAATTATATATTAGTCCATGACTAAAATATAAATTTCTAATTCTCTCCTCTGATTATACAATATGTCATAATAAGTTTTATTCCAGCACCAATTCAAAGAGAAGGCGAATCTCTCTCTGGAAACAAGGCTTGAATGGATACATTCTAATCCTCGAAGGTCTATTTCCTTATCAGTAGGCCCCTTAGTTCTTATGAAAGTAAATGAATGAGAACTAAATAGTCTCGAAAATATTTGGAGGTGAAGAAAATCCTCTCATCCAAAATCGAAAATGTTTCAAATGTGTTGTTTTATCATATGTCAGGTTAAATGCGTCGAATTGTTTAATACAAAACCATTTCCTTATATCAGTTTTCATGATTCGAAGCTGAAGCCAAATAGATGGTGACACTCTAGATGCCAAGTCTAGCTCTTAGCAAATGATGATGCCCTAGGCACTAGGTCTGCCCCTAGACCCATAGCGTGACAGATGTTAGATCCTTATCTACGCAACCGCTTCAAATTCTATCCAATCACTATCCACCTTTTCCACTTCTCGATAATTATTTTATCTATCTATAAATACCTCTATGAACCATTGTTTGATTCACAAACAAAATTTCTTAAGAGAGAAACTACAAAAGCTCAAAATTTCTTAGCTATTTTGAATGGCTTCTTCAATCTGCTGGATTTTTTTACCAAAAAAATCAACTTTTCTGTTCAATCTTCAACTGGTTTATGAGAAAGCATCAAAATACTACAAGATCTAAAGCAAGAATTCTCAAAAAACCCAAATCTCCAAAATCAAACAACAAAGTCTATCGATCTTACGACTACTTCTGTATAAGAGAAAAAGTCAATGAATAAACAGAAACTGGAATAATAAGCAACGCTCTTCTTGGTTTATCTACAAAGACAATACATTACGTTAATTTCAATCTTAACAAAAGTCCTGCCTTCTTTTTTTCCAGAAGAAAGTCAGTCATCAAGAACTCAAACATCAAAAAAACCTCGAACTTCACCTTCTGTTAGTGGATTTGTTACGGGAAATAATAAGACTATGCCAAAGTAGTAGAATTCGATTAGTAAAAAAAGAGAAGAAGTTCATTTATCTTAGAGAACTTTCCTACTTATAGTTCTCCCTATTAATGGGAAGTTACAAATACATTTACCCTACTTAATATGCCCACTACTACATATACATCACATCGCTTTAAATTAAGGTTGTATTTACTAAATGGTCTGACTAAAACTCCTAACATCTTTAAAAGATAACTTAGAAATGGTTTCCTCTTTTAAATAGCTGAGCAGACGTGCACTAACCCGAGCAGGGCTCGGTGAGGACTCTTTAACTTGTCTCTGTTATTTAGCTCAAAATACGGCGCAATCCGAGATGGGCTTCAACGCACTGCGAAGTTCTTCCTTGTAGCCGACCAACATTCGCTGATTGGGCCGATATGGGGGCACATTTAACATACATTCGAAACTGTCTTTAAAGATTATATTAGCAGAGCTGCTCCCATCAACTAGAACGCAAGTTACCATAACTCCTCCGTTGAATCTGTTATTTCTGAGCTGCCTCCCGCGATCATAAGAAGCCACTGTTGTTTGTTGGCCTCTCTTGCTTCCTCATTTCTAGGCTTTTCAGCAATGGGTGATCGAACCTCTGCGCGGCTGTCCTGTTGTGAGCGTTTAATAAACTGAACTAATTATCTGTTATTACTGATTCGTTGGATCTCCTCCTTAAGTTGCCAGCATTCATTTGTTTAATGTCTGTGGTCGTTATGATAAGCAAAGAAGTATCATTTGGACCGCTTAAACCCGGGAGCGCTCATCGTACAAAGCATCTGGTACTTCGCTCTCCCCCTCGTTCGATCATATATCACAGAAAATAGTTTCGGTTAAGGGGGTAAATCATTTGGCCGGCTGCTCGAGTTGATGAGCACGTCAGCTGATCTCTCTTTGGTTCGTTCTTCAATACGTTTCCTTTCCAATCCTATTTCATTGACGCCTGACCCGTTCCGCTCAGGAGAGTCACCGCTTCGAGCATCATCAACTCTGATAAAGCTATCAGCTCTTGCAAGTAGGTCTCCCATATTTTCCGTTGAGAATTTGATGAGGTCCGCATAGAGTTCTCTCTTTCGATCAAGCCCCCATTTAAGTGATGCCAACGCCATGTTTTCCGTTAAATCTGGCAAGCATTCATAGCATGAAAAAATCGTCTAACATAACTTTTAAGGGAATCACCTCATCACTGATACAAATCCATGATCAAATCCCACTCATGCTTGACCTCCTTCTTTCCGACGAACCACTCCGTAAACGCTTTCCAAAGACTATTGAAATCGTAGATAGACCCTTTCGGTATGCCCCTAGTTCCATCGCATTACCCTTGAGGGTCATAGACAGCGCCCGACACAACATCGCGTTATCTGGTTGAAGGCCATTATCATGTTGTTAAACTGTTCCAGGTGTCTTTTCGGGTCTCCTGTTCCATCGTAGGCCTCCATTTGAAAATGGTAAAATTTCCTCAAGAGTTTGGCCTCGAGAATTTTTTAGAGACCGGTGATTATTTCATTATGTAAACTGACAGCCTCAAACAAACTTGGTTATAATGGAGATCATCCTCCTCTCTTTCTCTCTTGGAATACGTTGGGCACGCCTCTTTTCCATGATTTAGCTCTTTAACTCGATTCTTATCCCCACTTTCTCCTTCGCCTTCTTCCTTGTCGTCGTGCTTGGACGATCTGTCCACCCTGTTAACCTTGTTGGCCTCCAGACCGGATTGGTGATTGGCCCGACTTGTTCCCTTTAACTTAGCCGTGAGGGTGTGAATGATGTCGTTCATTCCTGTCATGGTGGCGTGCAGAGCATGTTCCCTTGCATCACACTACCCTTAGTTTCCCTATTGATGGTGCTGGATTTGTTTCTCTAGTTGTTGGACTGTTGAATTAACAGTTGCGCCGACTTTTATCACCTCCTGTGCACCGGGGATGGCTGCGGGTCGACGAGGCTGGGTGTCGACATTGGTGACGATCACAGGTGGTAACGGCTGGCCCACCGGTTCTTCCACCCCGACAGGTGCTATGAAGTCGGCCTCTTGGGTAGCGACAGGGACAAGGTACAAGTTACTTTGCCTAGGTTGGTGATTCGTTACTGCTCTCCTGTTGATTGATGCCTCACTTGATTCCTGGCTCTCTCTCTCTCTCTCTCGATTCCTAACCTAATGACTAACATGGTTAATGACTGATTACGATTTCCCACAAATTGCGCCAAATTTGTTACGGGAAATAACAAGACTATGCCAAAGTAATAGAATTCGATTAGTCAGAAAAGAGAAGAAGTTACATTTATCTTAGAGAACTTCCCTACTTATAGTTCTCCCTGTTAGTGGGAAGTTACAAATACATTTACCCCGCTTAATATGCCCACTACTACATTTACATCACGTTGCCTTAAATTAAGGCTGTATTTACTAAATGGTTTGACTATTCCTCCTATAGTTTTTAAACGATAACTTAAAAACGGTTTCTTTTTTTAAATTTGGTGAGCAGATGTGCACTAAACCGAGCAGGTCTCAGTGAGGACTCTCTAACTTGTCTCCGTTTTTTAGCTCAAGATACAATGCAATCCGAGCTGAGCTTCAGTAGTCCGAACGTGCTCGGTCGTCAGCATTTGGAGTTCGCTCAGTCACCTATTAGCTCGTTCATCTTTTATCCCCTGCACAATAAGCTCGGTCATCTAGCTCATTCATTAGAATCAACCATTCATCGCTTATTTGAGACATCTTCGTTTAACTTCTTTTCCTAAGCTCGTCCTTTCTCAGTTTTGCATATGCTCGGTTGTTTGGCGTTCTGCTCGGCTGGAGAATACCCCCTAATCAGGATCATCACCTTGAATCAGTCGTGAGGTGACCAAATATTCTTCAAAGAAATCTGAAAAGGCTCATTCTTCAACCAATCCTCCAAAAACTTAGCCTCCTCAAACTCCAAGAAGAAAAAAATTCATAGCTATGGGTGATGATGTCGATGCCCTTCGAACGTTGATGTTGTTTTGAATCCATCAACAATTTTTCCTCAACTGAAGGACAACACCATCTTAACAAAATTTCCTCAAGTAACCCTACTCAACTGATGGAGAAGGCATCTGAAGAAGAAATTGATTATGAAGCTACACACTCAAATAACAAAGCTGAAACAGAAGAAGATGATTCGAAGGAATCATAAAGTGAAGTAGTGAAAATTTATTCAAAAAGAAAGGCTTGTACAACGAGAAAAAAGAAAGTTCATGTCACAATATCTGACGAGCAACGTGCATCAGTTGGTGAGAACTTAAGGCCTCTCGAAGCGCACTACATCTTGGCTTTGAATTTTTTTCCTTATACGTATTAAAAGGAGATCCAAGCAGCTGAGCTGAAGAAGCAATGGGGAATATTATACTTCGTCTTCCAAAAGAAGGTGAAATACCTTTGGATTGCAGAAAAGATATATAGTGGTCTACCCAGATATCATCAATTGGGGTCTTTCATTTCCATTCGACCCAATGATAGTTGAGTACTTCGAAATTTTCGATCTTTCCCAACCCAAGGGACACCAAATCAATGGTTCACTTTGTTTTTTGTGATCATGGCTTCTCATCTGTCCCAAATTCCACTATGCATCGAGGAATCCATTTGTTTGACCAAATTGTCGAAGGGACCAGTACTTAATTTTACTATCTTACACTGGATGATAATTTGAAGATCATCGATGACTTGCAGGAGGCACAAAAATTCTTGAATTTTTTTTTGTCTTCGTCTCAAGAGTTTGGGAGAATGGTAAAGAAATATCTGAAGCCAACCCATCTAAATTGAACCTCTTATGGAGGATTAATGGTAAGTCCTTCAATTTTATTTCCTTGAGTTATATTTTCAACTAATGTTCTCCTTATTTCTTATCAAATTCTATGCTTTGTATAGAAATTTCGAGGCGTTACGCTACCCGTAAAGAAAATGCAAAAAAATACCTTTATCAAGCTTGTTGCCTGGGCTAAAAAAGAATGAAACAATGGTTTCCACACAGCTTTCCAAGTTATCAACTTTCTCAATAGCCATCTGTGACCAATCAAATTTGGAGCTCTTCCCCTTGAAAATATGATGGAGCCACCCAATACTTTATATGCTGTCAAAAGGTTAGTACATCCTGATTGTAAAGTATTTTTACCGGTTCAAAATAGATCGGATAGCCACTTTCCCCAAAAGAAGAAGGCCAAAAATAATAAAAAGGCAGGTAACATATATAGTGCTAGCCATTTGGAATATCCAATGCCTAAAACTTCGAAGAGAAAGACAACAGAAAATACCGTACATACTATCGAATAAGGAATATAAACTGAGCCTTCTCCAAAAAGGAAGAAAACAAACGCCCCATCAAAAAAGAAAGGTACTGCCAAAATGACTCCTCATAAAAAAAGAAAAAAGAAAGGTGTGAAAACTGTTGAAGAGGTGTTATCCGATGGTGTCAGATGTTAGCTAATAATGAACCAAAAACATTATGGTCGTGCCTTATCAATGCGGAACTGACCGAACGATAAATACATTGTCAACTACAACCGTAATGAACCACGATTTCTCATGGAGTGGAATATGGAAGAAAAATAACCCCGTAATCACTACGTGCCAACTTTTAATTGTTCCTACTGAAGTGAGTTGAGATCACTTAATTTTAAGGATTATGAGAAAATGTAACCATTGTAATATTTAAAATTTTGTATGCGTACAATCTAAAATTTAAACTGAAATCTGCAAAAGGAAATTGAAATTAAAATAATATTCCCACTGAATCTAAATATCATATAGACTAAGAATATTCTCATAAATATTATATTCATAAAATAATTTGAGCGTTGGAATCTTAGTGGAGGGATATGGAAAAAAGAAATATGAATGTAGTGGAGTGATATGGAAAAAAGAAATATGAATGTAGTGGAGTGATATGGAAAAAATAAATTGAATCTACCTACTTTACAGTAATCTTAACTGAATTAAAGAGATTTGTTTTTATCTGCTATATTCTCATTTATTTGACTAAATAGAACTAACTTATTATCTTGTTTGGATTTTTTTAAGTGTATTGTAAATTTTATTTTTCATAAAATATGAATGTCTAAATCACATAATTTGATCTAACATCGACTTAACTTGTAAAGTCATGCATCTCATTCAGTGCTTGACAACACACTGTTAAATTAATTCATTTTATAACTCTTTTATGCATGAATCATCATCATATATAAATATGGTTTACTATTATTTAATTTTGTAAATTTAATGTATCTTCAAAGTGCAGAAACAATATGGTTGTTAGAAATGCACCAATCTATCAGAGATCTTCAAAAACTATAAAATAATAATCACTATTATCTTTAAAAATGTTTTACCAACATTAATTTTGGAAATTTAATTTATATTCTAAACAAAGAGAAATTATAATGGTTGGAGTTGTATCAATCCATCAGAAATCTCTATGAAATAAATATAAAGTGAAATGCATACTATATCTACTTAAGATCTTAAACTTTTTTAATTTGTAAATATTTTTAGTGATCAATACTGAATTATCATTATTAATCATTATCATTCAACATTTTATGTTGACAACACTTAATAAAATCATCGTAACTAAACAAAGATTAGAAAGTATGAAGTCTATAATTAATATTGACGTCTTACTTAAAAGTCGAACAAATATTAAAAATCTAAAACTTGACCCAAACATAAAGAATCCTCTAGTCATTATCTGATCTGAAAGAACAATAGTGGGTTTTACCGGTGTAACCATGGAAGTTGTAAGAGAATTTGAAGAAATGGTAGAATTAGGACGGGGGCCCTTCAAGAAAGAAATATCGGTGCTCTTTATTATAGTAGATACTCTGACATCTTACAACGTGATTTTTGGTAGCTCTTGGTTATCCCCAAATGCACGCGGTAGATTTGATGGACCAATACTTGGCCCTTGATAGCATTTCTTCGTTCAAACTTGATGTTGAAGTCACCCAGCTCTATTGACCACTTGGACATCCATCCTCAAACATCCGGCCGTCACAAAACATTTTTCAAAGGAAAAGACGTCTGAACCACAATTCTATGGCCTTGGAAATAAGGACGCATTTTAAACGCTTCGGTTACCAGGGACAGGGTGAGCTTTTCAAGTTTTAAATACCATGTTTCAACGTCCAGCAAACGTTTAGTGACGTAATATACTGCCTTTGGGGTCGGGCCTGATTCACGTATTAGTGCGGCACTTACCACGTAATCCGACACCGCAATGTATAAAAACAAATTTTATTTAGTCAATGTTTTTGTTATTAAATTTGGGAACGATAGATAATCTTTTGTTCCTATGAAAGCCTCAGTACATGCAGGCGTCGACGAGAATGACTTCGCATTCCTTATAACTTGGAAAATGGCGCAGTTTTGTTAGAAGATCTAGATATAAACCTATTTAAAGTTTTTAACCGTCCGGTCAGGATCTGCACTTCTTTGACGTTCCTTGGGGGTGCCATGCTACGCAAATCTCTCAATCGCATTAGATCAGCTTCAATTCTATTTTCCCTGAACAAGAACCCCAAAAACTTTCATAACCGGACACCAAACAAACACTTTTATGAGTTTAGCTTGAGACTTATCCTTCTTAAGTTATCAAAAGTTTATTCTAGATCATCAAGATACTCCTTATCCATCCCGCTCTTGACAAGCATGTCGTCAATGTAGACTTCCATATTCCTCCTGATCTGACCTTCAAAAGTTTTGCTTACCAACCTCAGATACGCCATGCCCGTATTCTTTAGACCAAAAGGCATAACTTTGTAGCACTACAATCCCCTTCCAATTATAAAAGTTGTGCTTTCTTAATCGCTAGGAGTCAATTTTATCTATTTGTAACCGGTGTAGGCATCCATGAAAGATAATATTTTATTTCCCGATATAAATTCCACCAACTGATTGATTCTTGGCATTGGGAAAGGATCTTTGGGACATGTCCTATTGAGGTTGGTAAAATCCACACACATTCTCTATTTACCATTTTTCTTGTTTACTAAAACAGGATTAGATGTTCATTGTGGGTATCGATATTCTCTGATATGTCCAACCTTAATCATTCTTTCCACTTCGGAAAGGATTGCCTCAGCTTTTTCTGGAGAAAAATCTCGGCGCATTTTTGAAATGGGTCGGACATTTTCGACTTGCCAAACTATGAAAAATTAAATTGTCAGGAACACCTGTCACGTCTTCCGAACACCAAGCAAAAAGATGCAACCTTTCCTTCAAAAATAAAATTAACCTTTCCCTAAAATTGAGGGACAAATTCATTCAAATCTTCAAAACGCTTCCTTTTGTGATCTCATAATTTTCACAATTTTCATCTGTTGATAATAAACTGGGAGCCTATCTGGGATCGTCTACTGGTTCTGACCCTGATGTCGGCCCCGTTCATTGCTAATCCTTTGCTTGTACTATTTTCTTGTCGTCTTTAGTCGCCAAAGCAACTCGGTAACATTCCCTTGTTGTTTTCTCACTACGTCTAACTAGACCAACATTATTTCCAAACACGTACTTTAAAAAATTGGTGAACTGTGGATGTTACCGCATGCATTCTCAATAGCCAGGACCTGTTAAAAATTACGTTATGAGAGGCCGATGCATTCACGACCACGAAGAACATCGTTACCTCATTTTTGAATGGTCCACGACCAAATTGCACCAACCCTTCAAATTCTTCAACTACATCGGTTGTCGAACCTGTGAACCCCGCAATGGTTCTGTCTGATTTTAGAATGACCGGTGGTTTTTTTAACTTTGCCTAGGTGGTCAAGAAAATTATGTTAGCAGAACTCCCATTGTCAACCAGAATTCTCCGTACTTCCTCTCTCGCAATTGCAGCTACAATAACTACAGCGTCCTCATGCAGTCCTGCAATGTCCCTCATATTATCGTCGTCGAAACAGAGTAGATAGGACTGGTTGTTGTACGGGTGAGGTAATGTCCTTGCTTCAAGCTAAGTAGCTAAACTCACAATGTGTCTCTTCCGGGAAGCGTTTGTGATTCCTCCCATCGAATCACCTCCAAAAATGGTTAGAGATTTAAAAAATCTACATAAACTACTAACCTTCTTTTGGCCTTCTATAGTTTCCTCCTCTATTACACCAATTATGTTCCGATCCTTATTAGGATCCAAATACTCCGTAGATATGTCAAATAGGTCGGTAACCTCTAAAATGGCCAACGTTGTATCTGGTTTTGCAACTGCTACAATTTCCTTAGAAGTCGTGTTTTGTTGCATCTGTTTCTTCACATAATTAGTCAACTTACCCTTTTCAATCAACATCTGTATTTCTTTTTTCAGGTCGATACAATATTTGTGCCATACCCTAAGTCTTTGTGATATCTGAAATACCGGTTATTGCGGTTCTCTCGAGTAATTTGGATTGGAAAAGTTTTGCGAAAATGCACATTATTTTTTGTATTTTTAAAAATGGTCGGTACGCATTCGGTAAGATCAGTAAAATGTGTTGGTTGGATCCATTTGTTTAAAATGGGTCGGATGATTATCTGGTTCCTGGGTTTAGCTCGTTGTAGCTGAGACCCCGATGCCTTAGCAGGGAAATACTGCACCCTAGGTGACAAAGTACTTATTGTTTGAGGCTGAGGGGCGGAGCTAAACTTCAGCAAGTTCTGCTGGTACGTTACGACCGCGGCGCACTTTGTTGTACTTGCACTGCTAATTTAGATACCTTAGTTTCTTCGATTAAGATCTGCTTTTCGCCTTGGGCTAGTAGGGCGTAATAAGTGAATGCCTGCTTCGTAGTTACTGCTTGCTTCATATGACCGGGAAGTAGTCCCAACCTATAACCTGTTAAAACCACACTTTCTTCACAATGATCGAGATCGTTTTTGGCATCTACAAAGCACCAGATATAATCTCTTAAACTCACTCACACCTTTTGCCAATAGTTTACAATTGTGTCCTCATTATCTCAGAAAATTTTACTTCCGATGAATTGCTGTCTGAATATTACCCAAAACATATTGAAATTCTTTATACAACCTTTGGGAAATCGATTGTACCACTTCGAGGTTCGGTCTTTAAAAGTCATTGAAAAACCCGGACAGAGCAACTTGTCGTTATTATCAAAACTCAACATGAAATTCTTAAATGCCCCTAAATGGTTATCTGAGTTATTCTTCTCGTCATATTTGTCCAACTTTTATAAATCGAATCGCTTTAGGAGGTAGCCTGATAGGATTTCATCAGAAAGTGGGGACAACCTCCAATTATGACCAAAACCAAAAGCGTTACTCCCAAGACCTTCTGTACGAATTGCATATAATCCTTCATAATTTGGATTGGCAAACTTACTCCTGATCATGTACCCATAAGTTTGACTTCTCGACGAGAGTTGTATTTATGGTACAATAATTTGCTCTCATTTACTTACCATGATCACTCTTTCTTTTTTAACGGAGTTTGGGGTTCTCTTATCAATACTATTTCCGTTGCATTTCGACACCTTGGTGAAGCGAGACTTGTGGCGTTGGGCTTTAGGCTTTTTGGTAAATCTTTTATCATTCCTTTGATATCAGACTTCTCTATCTAAAGATAATGATTCATCTGAAGTAAAGTCAGTAGAATCACTAAAATCCTGTCTAGAGCGGTGCTTGATTTTTATCTCCGCCTCATTTCTCTGCTTTAGCGACCGATGCTTATCCCTGCGGACATCCTTCTTGTTTCGCGCTTCGTCGGAAGAATCCTCCTTATCATCATCAAGCGACTGCTCTCTGCTGTTTCCTTCCCTACTCTTTTTTTCGGGAAAAGTCGCTTCTTTCTCAGCATTGAATTTAGTTATGTCATTAAACAACTGCTTCATATTCATGATGAGAGTCAAACGTTTTTTTTGGCCTCGCCATTATGGTCGTGATCGGGATACATTTCCTCAGAGCGTCAGTCCTCAAAACATGAAATGATCATGCATGGATCCTTACCTACTGCCCTCTCTTCAACCATTTAAAGATTTATCTCTCTTTGGATCGTGATTTTATAGAAAACGAATACCTCAGAGTATCACTTGCTATTTCCCACAGACAACGACAATGATGCCTCCAAAAGATTTCAGAACCTAATTTTGTTTGTTAATAAATTGAGAGAAATAAACGTGGAAACGTAGAGAGAGAAAGTAAAAAGATAAAGTTTATTATATTTTATCCCCTTCCCTAAAAGATGGATCTTTCCTTATATAGTTACAGTGGTGGGATCTTATTTTACATTACTGGTCCCTCTAATTTTATTATTACTCTTGTACATCCTTAGTACCCATTCTTCTTCCACTTGTAAATTGAGTCCTCATTTTTCCTTGATCATATATTATGATTTACACTCGATTACAAATGATTGATTTATTTAATTATTACCAGCCCCAAAAGCAAATAAACATTTAACAACCTTATCAGTGTATAGGGCCACGTAAACATTGCAACATTGAGTATTTATGGCACTAAAATAAAATGGACGATAAATACATCGAGGTATATAGGACTATTACGTCTATAACATACATTGTATTATTGTATTAAGAATGAACCTCAACATATCAGTGATGTTGATTATATTGTTTGTTGATTTGGGAGTTCGGTTATATTGCATGAAGAAGATAGGAATCGCCACAATGATATATTGAACTAACGTCAATCTGCCCCCAAATAATAAGAATTTATTGTTCTAATCAATGAACTTACTTCTGATTTTAGATACAAGGTCACCATAAAGGTTAGTGTAGTTATATTTATGAATTGTGATGCCTAAGTATTCAAAGGGAAGATAATAATAGGAGAAACCAAAAGTATTTTTAATGATATTATCTCTATTTATGTCAATGTTATGAGATAAATATAACCCATTTTTTTTAAACTGATTAACTGACTATATATGGTTTTATAGTGATTAAGGAATTTGAAAACTTTTTTGATATTGTTTAAAGAGTCAACCATGATGGTGATAACATCATCAACATAGGCAAGACATGCGATTTTGATATGGCCACTGGTAGAGTAATACATGAAGTTATTTGTTATAAACAGAATTTGTAAACATCTCAAGAGATACTCTTCAGCAATGATGAATAGGTTGGGTGGTAGTGGGTCATCATGCCTAACATCATTGTTGGATCTGGAGTATCCATGAGGAGTACCATTAATAAGGATGGGAAAATAAACATTATCAATATATTCTTTAATCAAATCTATCACTTTATCATTGAATCCTGAACAATTCATAATTGTGAAGATAAAATTGAAAGAAACTATATCAAAGGCCTTCGCCATATCAAGCTTGAGAACAACGTTGCCATCTTTACTTTTTTGTCAATGTCATGAACAAGTTCATGAGTAATGAGAATGTTATCTTTCATGTTTTTGTTGTTGATAAAGCCTCCTTGTTCAGGAGATATAATTTTGGGGAAAATAGATGTTAGCCTAGTGCTAATTATCTTTGAAATGATTCCGTTGAAGACATTACATAGACTAATAAGGTCCACAATCATGCCAAAATGAAAGCTACTCTTTTTAAGCAGTAGATAAATTGAAGTGGCATATATGCCAGGACGAGAAAAGCTCCCGTTAAAATATACTTTAATAGAATACAAAGATTGGACTTAACAATGTGCATACAAGAAGTGTAAAACATGGACTTGAAGCCATCAACTCCATGAACATTATTAGGTTAAAGATATTTGATGTTGAGATGAATCTCATCATCATCGGGAGGATGAATCAGGTAATCTTTATCAAGGTCAATGATAACATGAGGAAATAAGTCATTAAAATCATCATAATTGGGGATGTTTGTTTGACAACTTAAGAGTTTTCTAAAATAACCAATGGCAAAAGATGAAATTGAGGTTGATACTTTGTCCATTTGTCATTTACCATGATGTCATGGATTCTTTTTTTCCTATATTCTTGACAAAATCGTAGAAGGTTTTTGTATTTTTTTGTCTTCAATTTTAATCCAATTAGTAGAGCTTTTTTCTCCCAAAACATATCTTCTCTAGCAAGCGAATTTAAATGCACTACTTTAGCTTTGGATAACTTAATTTGATATTCAGAATTTTTTAAAGATTCTAAGCATTTATCAGTATGTTGAACATTTATTTCATAAGTTTCAATTCTATCAAATATGTTCCCAAAACATTATACTTCTAATTTTAAGATATTGCTTAAGGTTTTATTAATTTACCCCAGAAGATTGCAATTAGATAGTCATTTAAAGGGAGATCCCAGTTATTTTCAACATCTTTAAGGAAGTCATTGTGAAGCAACCACATATTTTGAAATTTAAATGAAGGTCTAGAGTTATATGAAAAAGTATAAATGGTGATACACACATGTGAAAGGTCTGAGCCAGTCCTGGCCAAGTGTTTCACCTTTGTGATATCAAAGAAGTTTCTCCAATTAGAATTGATTAAAGTTCTATCAAGTATTTTCCATTTAGAATTGTTTCACCAAGTATATTTGGATCAAGTGTAACTTGGATCCTCAAACTCACAATCCAAAATCATATTATTAAAGTCATCAATGGCTTTCGGGTCAAGATTTTTACAAGCCAGTTGTTTAGAGGTATTGGTACTAACATTAAAATCACCAGCAATGAGCCAATCTTTCTTGGTTACACAAATGTCTTTAAGGTGGTTTCAGAGATCAATTCTATGGATTCCATTGCATGTGGCATATATGATAGTTACTAAAAACTCCTTATTACAAGAGTGATGAGTAACGATCATATGAACAAATTGTTCATGATTGATAAGAATGTTAATTTGAAAATTGTGCTTCTAAATGATCCAGATTTTGTCCCCCTAAGGCTGTAGAGGGGAGGCTCCAGCTATTGGTGATGATGGATTTGAATTGGGTATGGGATTGCCACATATTAAAGAATTTGAAGGTTTCTTTTTATGGGTGCGCGGTAAACCCAGATTAAGGGTAACTGTGGTATGGTCTGAGGAGCGAAAGTATCCGAAATAAGCGAAAGATATCATAAATTGATCATCCCAAAGAGGGTTAACAAGAACTCGATCAATTTTAGAAAGAATAGGTGGGAAGGTTGTTTATTAATCCAGGTGAACGGGAAACTAGTGGAACGAATATCACTGAATTCACAATGGTAACAACAGTTGTTGAAATCATTAATCGCAGGGGTCCAAATATCTGAGGAACCTAAACGCTCTTCCGGTTTACTGATGGCGTTAAATTCCCCAAGAGCAACCCAAGGAGTACTTATGTCAGAGGAAGAAAGAGACATTAGATCATTCCAGAGAAGGGTATGATCTGATGCTTCATTAAAAGCATAAACGGTCGTGAGCTTAAAGAGGGAGGGGCGATTATGTCATTTAGACATGTAGTGAATGAATTATGGGGGATTCTGACAATCTATTAATGGTGATGACACTTGGGTTCCAAATGATCCAAATTCTACCTAAGGGATGAGAAGAGTAATTGGTGATGAAATTCTAAAAAGACACCATAGTTCTAATAATAGATTCTACATTTTGAGCTTGAACTTTAGTTTCTACTATGACTAATAGGGAAATACCATTTCTAATAATAATATCAGTGACATCTTTTTGTCTAACAGGGTCGTTAAAACCTCTCACATTCCACGAAGCAACAATCATAAAAGGATGTTACAGTGCGTCATGTGATAGTCCCGTCGGAGGAAATATCCAAAATACCATGAGGTAGAGATCCAGAATGACAAAGCTTTTTGGGTGGGGAATCCACCTCTTCGCCGCTATCCACCTACTTGACAGTATCAAGAGAAACCGTGCGGTGCCTAAAGTCCGAGCCAGGGGGTATCTCAGAGGGATCAGATTCTTCCGAGGAAGAGACGAGTAAGCCTGATGAAGGATAGAGTCTATGACCTTTTTTACAAAGGCGCGTGCTGTGACAAAAACCAACACAATTCTCACACTGAGGAGGAAGTCGTTGATACTCAATGAAAACCGAGATAAGTTTGTTTCTTATCTTGAAAGAAACCTCGAAACTAATTTCGGCTCCCGCTTTGATCAAAACACAAATACGAGCAAATCTTATGTTTTCCTTCCTTTCTGTTTGTTTATCCACATACAAGGGAGTGCCTAAGACTGAACCAATACTACTGAATCCCTTCACCGTCCATGATTCTAATGGGAGATTGAAGATTTTGACCCAAATTGGGACATCCGTGTGGGGGTCTTTGATAAGAGTGGATAATGGCTCCCAAAGCTTGAGAATCATCAAAAGTCCACCAAAATGCCACGGAGCTGATTCAAGAACCCTTTTGGCCATCTCCTCAAAATCGAATTTGATAAGGAAGTAACCTTCATGAAGGGGTTTGAATTCCAAAAGACAAAAGTTTTTCCATAAAGCCTAAATATTAGCTTTGAGAAGGGAAATTTTGTGAGGTTGCGAGAGAAAATAGCCCGATAGACAAGCATTCCAAAAATCAGGGGGACCATAGCGGAATCATCCATGATGAAAGTATTTTCTTCGAATGACAAGGGTTGAAGACTAATAACAAGTGGAGATCGGTTATCATGGTGGCCAACAACCGCACTTTCGTAAGATGAGTGATTGGTTGTACGGTTAGGGAGGGTTTTAAGTGAGTGGGCTCTCGAGTTTTTTATGGGAATACTATTTTGGTGGGCTTGGGCTTGGGCAAGGAGAGCAAGTTTTTTGTTTCTACCTTTTGGCCCTTTTCCGGCATTGCCAAAATTCCGAATCAACGAGAAGGGTTTGTGAGTAGAGACGGGGCCAAGTAACCCTTTACCTTTGAAAATAGGCGGCTTTGTAATAGATATAATTTTCGTGGACCCAATAAAAGCTTTGGATCGACCTATAAGAGGAAGGGTGGACATCGCATTTAAGCCTAAATCACAAGATAAGGACGTTAATGAGTTAAAAGTACCATTCTGATCCGCATCCAACCCGATTGGCCCAGAGTTCTTGATTGAGCTTCCAACATAAGCATTAACCTCTAACTTAATATCAGCATGGTCTGAAAATCTTGACAAAACCCTGTTCATCCTTGCTGCGATGAACCCCGATGGGGTTGGAGATTTCTTAGAGACCGATTCAGATCTGGATGCCCTATAGGAGAGATCAGTCGACAGCAAATTGCGAAAACCAATGTAAGTCTGGTTCGAATTTAGCAACCGATAGGGGAGAGGATTAATAGTCTCTATGGAATTCTGGCAAAAAGTGAAGAGGAATCTTGGAGACATTTCAACGGCGTGGAGGATAAATACCGGCAACGTGGATGGAAGGGTCGATTGTGAGTGGGAAGCCTCAGAGTCTCTTTTAATTTTTGCTACCAGGTTCTGATAGAGGTCGGTTGAAATAGGGTTGGGCCAGTACACTGGGGAAGGCCAGGGTTTGCGAGTGGGGAGAGACCCAGCTGTAGAGGAGAAGACCACGGTAGAGAGATTCGACTGCAGATTGGAAGAGGGGAGAGTAGTAATGGTGGGTGAGAAAATACTATGGCCAAGCCCAGATTTCATGTGGTGCCTGGCCAGAGCCAGTGTATGCTTCACAAACTCCTCTTGCAAAGCGGGGATACAGTGGTGAGTCTGAGAAGGGAGAGAGAGGGAAGTCTTGTCAGGTACTCCACCAGAGACTACCAGAGCAGAGAGGCATGTAGGGTGATCAACTAGGACTTGTATATGAGGGTATTCCACCTGAAGAGCTGGCAAGGGACGAATATGAGAGAAGCGGCATGTCTTTCTGGTTGGCTTGGCTGGCCTGGGGGAGGAGCTACTGCCTGACATATTGCTCAAAATAAAAAAAGTTAAAGTGGTTGCTAGTTAGGAGAGTTTTAGAAAGTTTGTGAGAGTAGTGCGGTGATAGAGTTATGAAAGTTTCAAGGTACTGATTTAAATATGTTGGGTTCCATAGGATTTGATGTTTGGAGCAGGTTAAGGCTAGGGATAGGGTGTGCAGACCAGAGCAAACAAGTTCTGCGAACCTAGGGAAAGGCTAGAACTAATTTGAGAGAGGGCTGGTGGACAGAGACTTGGGAGAGCTGTCAAGGTCAGGGAGGGGGCTAAGGTAATACGCTAAGAGGAGGGATGGCTTTTGAGAGCTTGAAATAGGATAATAGATTAGAAAGAGTGAGAAAGTTAGGTTGAGGGTTACCCAAAAAGATACAAGAAAGCAGTGTATGGGATTGGGATTCGAGGGTGGAAGAGCTATAAGGCTGACAGTGAGACAAGAGAGGCAGTACGATAGTACAGTATAGGGGAGAGTGAGTTGCACCAAAAAGGAAAGGATTGAGAGAAGAGGGTGAAAAGAAGGAAAGGTTGGTTTGACCTTTACCCAAAGAGGGTGAGAGGTGAGGACTTTTGCTTAGGAAAGAAGGTAGTCTCAGGGTGTTTTCTGGTGAAGACAGAGATGGTGTCTACATTGTAGTTACAGTAGTGAAAATCCAATTTACTACTGACCGGACCAGTAAATGAAACCTTAAGGATAGTAACTAAATGGTTAAAAGGTTGGTTGGTAATGAACCAACTGTTTGAGAGCTGTTGCTGGTTCCTAGAGGTGTTGAATGGCAGAAGAGGTATACGCAGTGGTTTACACAGATAAAGGATTCTTTTGAGCATGACAGGTGCTGGTGGTCGATGTTTTGGGTTGAAAGTGGAAATGGAGACGCGAGGCTTGGAGAACTTGAATGAGTTGATAGAGGACAGATGTTGGTTCCTTGTGGAGCTGTTAGGATCAAGTGATATACGCAGAGGTTTAAAAAAAAACTTTTGAGCATGATAGTTGCTGATGGTGGCTGATTTGGTTTGAAGGTGATGATGAAGACGCAAGGCTTGGAAGACATTGGAGAGTGGAAGACGGTAGAGAGGGATGGGTTTTGAGGCCAGTTTGTTCTGGAAGAGGTGAGGAATGAGGTTTGGACTTGCTCTTCCTGGTCCCATATACATCAGGTTGACAAGGTCTGGGGTTGCAAGATGAGAGGTAGAAAACTAGGGGGCGTAGATGTTTAGGCTGGTCTTGAGTAGCCAGACTAATAGAGCTGAGAAGGAGGGAGCCAACAAGGTGGTCGATGCCACCTCTTTTGTGGCTTAAGGACGGTAGAGTGTGTTCAACTGTAAAGGATACCTTGACACGGGGAGCTATTTAGAACCGATAAGCCAGCTGAGAACTTCCTTAACAGTAGCTAGCATTTGAAGACGTAAGAGATCAACCAAGGAGGGAAAGCTACATGGTTGCTAGTTGGCTATTGGTCAAGACAGGTCGCGGGAAAGTTGATGAAATTCGAAAAAGTTATCGTTGTATAAGTTACCATTACATGAAACAGGTTATTAAAAAAATGTTAATAGACAATTTTTGGTTTAATAAAAAGATCTTTAAAATAAGATGGCATGTTTTAAATGAAATAAAAACAAATTATTAATGTTATAAAAGAAAATTAAAAGTACAATCTTTTAGTTTAACAAAAATATTTTTAAAATGACACGTTTAAATGAAACAATAAAAAATAATTACTAATTTTATAAAATAAAACTTAAAAATAATAAAATAATTAATAAATCATAATATATAAAATTAAATTATAAATTAAAAAAATGAAAAACAAATAAAATAAGATTTGGTAAATCTATTAATAGATTTTTAGATATAATAAAATAGTTTTATATGAAAAAAATAGAAAAATCTTTTTTACCATTAATATTATATTTTTTTCGAAGTTTATTTTATTGTTAATTTTTTTATCTGGTACGAATCTAATATTCAGTTAATAAAAAAAATTAATTTTCTTTTTTATTAAAATAAAAAATTAAATTTTTTATAATTAAATTTATAAAAAAGGTTCATCAGACTTAATAACAATCATAATAATAAATAAAAATATTTTAATTTTTTTAACACGAATGTGAAAATATATTCAATATCAACAATAAATTTATTCTACAACCTAAGAACAAATTTATTCTGCAACCTTTTTTTTTGTAAATAAAACATTAAATTTAAAATAGGAAAGGGTTCATACATTGTTCATGGGGCATACCCCAAGGAGATACTGCATAAGTAGGAGAAAAGACGATAATAAAATGCCATAGTACAAGGATATGGCCTACTAATCAGAACAAAGTAACACGATAAGAAACGTCAGCGACTAGATGACTGTGAGCTGGCTCCCCGTCTTGTGAACTGACTTCACGTCCTATGAGTCCTAAGTCCCGCTCCAGTCCATACGATAGGTACCTGAGAAAAAATTAGAATAGTTAGATTTAGGATACGGAAGGCTATGGGGAACAGACTATCTCGGTACCCTTGAATATATATCGAAGGTCCGATAAGATATGGTATGATATAGAGGAGGCCAAAGCTCGGACGGATCCAAATATTCTTGAATTTCGTTCTTTCCAAGCGTGGTATATGATTGCGTTGAAGCAAGATCGCCAAATACAATGGTCGGGTATGTTAGACCAACTGGAAGCCTCACTAATCCAAGATTGCCAGTTAGAAGAATGGATCGAATATCCAAGCTTACGGCTTGTGTGGGACCATATACTCTGAACGAAAGTACATTCAAAGAGAAAATGAGCTGTAGTTTCAGGTACAAAGTTACAAAAGGGGCACTTAGTCGGGGTGTTGAGGCCCCAACTGAGGAGCTTGTCTCTGGTGGTAAGCTTACCCTTTATTGCTAACCAAGAAATGAAAGAGTGACGCGGAATATTGTATTTGTTCCATACTAACCCTGCCCAACCCATCTTTGGGTTAGGCACACGAATGGCATTATAAGTGTCTTTGATTGAGAATTTGGAACACCCTCCCTTCGTAATCCATAAAGGAACATCGTTGGTGAGGATATTTGGTTGGGGAAGAGAGAGGATCATGCTGTTAGTATCTTCAAGATTAGTGCGACTACGGGCTCGAGTCGGTCTTAGATTTGTCGACCAGTTCCACTCTCCATTAATGATGATGTCAGAGACCATTAAATCATTTCCCAATCGAGAATCAATAATGATATCTGAGCCGAAGTGGTGAGCTAATGACGGCGAGATAAGCCATGGATCATGCCAGAACGAAGTGTTTTGACCATCTCCTATAGCCACCCTGTAAAAATTATACGCAAGAGGACGAAGACGAAGGATTTTCCTCCAAATCCAGGAAGGAGAGGATCCCATAGGAACATTCCATAAACTTTTGTTTTTGAGTTTTTCAGTTTTAATCCAATCACACCAAATGGATTTATGCTTATTACTAACAATTGACCAGAGATGTTTTAGGACGGCCGCCTGATTCCAGACTTTTTAATCTAGAATCCCAAGGCCGCCCTCATCATAAGGAGTGACAATAGTGGACCAGGCCACTTTGGCCCCGTGGATTTTCATTGCAGACCCGGACCATAGGAATCTCCTAAGATATTGACTCAATTCTTTAATGATCCTAGAAGGAAGAATAAAGATCGAAGACCAGTAAACCTGTCCCGCAAAAATGACTAATTTAATTAATTGGAGTCTTCCCGCATAAGAGAGGTGTTTAGAAGTCCAAGAGTCGATACGGGAGGTAATTTTATGGAGGAGGGGACGACAGTCCGAGTAAGAGAGTCTACCAGTAAGGAGAGGGAATCCGAGGTACTTCACGGGAAGAGAGCCCTCCGGGAAGTTTAGAATTTGTAGCAGGGAAGATTTGAGGATATCGTCAACTCCGGAGAAAAATATGTGACTTTTCAACGGATTAACTTTAACGCCGGAGTAGTAGAAGAACTTATCTAGAGCATCTTTGATGAGGTTAAGAGAAAGGGGATCGTCGTGACAAAAAATCATTAGATCATCAGCAAAGGAGAGATTAATGATTTTTTGCTTGTGACATTTCCAATGGAATTGAAAATTTTCATCAAGACTTTTATTTCTGAGGATGTTGGAGAGCACTTGCATAACAAGTACAAAGAGGAGAGGGGAAAGGGGGTCTCCTTGTCTAAGGCCTTTTTTCCCCTTTGAAGGATCCATGAAGATCTCCATTAATAAGGATAGAGTAAGAAGGAGAAGAAATACAGTTTACAATCCAGGTAATCATCTTCTCAGGGAAGTTCATCGCCACCAGAATGTCGAGGATAAGATGCCATCGAACATTATCAAAGGCTTTCATGATATCAATTTTAAGAGCAATTCTTTTGCCTCTACCTTTCGATTGATATCCCCTAAGCAGCTCTTATGACAAAAGAATATTATCCGAAATATTCCTTCAAGAAACAAAGGCCGATTGGGAGGAATCAATAAGGTAAGAAAAGGAAGATTTAATTCTATTGGCCAGAATTTTTGAAATGATTTTATAGACAACATTGCAAAGGGCAATGGGTCTATAGTCGGCTGGCACTGAAGGCGATTCAATTTTGGGAATAAAAGAAATAGAAGTGGCATTCCATGAAGAGGTCATATTCCTAGAGAGGAAGAAATCTTGAACTCCCTTACATATGTCCTGACCAACAATGCTCCAAGAAGACTTGAAAAAATCAGAGTTATAACCGTCAAGGCCTGGGGATTTATCACTATCTATATTGAAGAGAGTAGATTTTATTAAAACACAAGTGATCTCTCGAATCATTAATTCTCTATCAGTATTGGATATTTTAGAGGAGATCAAAGATGAGACATTTTCCAAGCCAGGGTAGTTATCAGGATGCTTAGAACCCAGGGAAGATTCAAAAAAATTCACGAAAACTTTTGAGACGGTAGATGGTGAGGAGGTGGTGATACCATGCTCATTTGAAATCGAGATAATTTTATTACGAAAAAGACGGGCTTTGATGCTTTTGTGAAAAAATGAAGAATTCTTGTCCCCCAACTTGATCCAGTTTTCTCTGTATTTTTGTTTTAGAAAAGATTCTTCTGCGCGACTTAGGAAAATAAAAAGATCAGAGGCCTCATTTTCGGTTTTAACTAATCGAGGATTAAGAGGGTCAGAGGCTAGTTCGTCCTGAATGTCGAACAGTCTTTTTTGGGCATTGATGACTCTGGAAGAGATGTCACTAAAACCCTTACGGTTGAGGAGAGCTAGCTCATTTTGAAGACGAGCTAGCTTATTGGATACAAGGCTCATCCCAGTGGAAGAGATAGGCTTATTCCAACTTGTGGAAAAAATATCCATATATTGGGGGTGAGATTTCCACATGTTAAAATATCGGAAGGGTTTTTTCCGTTTGGGGCGAGGGAACCCAAGGTTGAGCATAACAGTAGCATGGTCCGAAGTGCGAAAATATCCAAAGTGGACATGGGATATAGGGAAGAGGTCATCCCAGTCCGAGTTGACGAGTAAACGATCTAACTTGGATAAGATGGGGTGAGAGGGTTGTTTATTAATCCAAGTGAATGGATATCCAGATGATCTAAGATCACTGAATTCGCATTGATAACAGCAATGATTAAAGTCATCAATGACTTGGGACCAGGAATCAGAGGAGCCAATCCTCTCGCTCGGATGGTGGATAGCATTAAAGTCTCCCATGGAGGCCCAAGGGAGGTGTGGTTCTATCTTGGATAAACCTATCAGGTCATTCCAAAGAGAAATGCGGTCTTGTGCTTCGTTAAAAGCATAGACCGCAGTTAACTTGAAAGAAGCCTTATAATTATGACATTTAGCGTTACAATGGATGAACTGAGGGGATAGTGAGGCCCTAGAGATTGAGATAACACTAGGGTTTCAAATGATCCAAAATCTACCTAAGTGATTAGTAGAGTGGTTTGTTAAGACATGCCAATAAGGGGCCATACGCCTAATAATTGAATCTACATTATGGCTTTGGACTTTAGTTTCTACAAGCACTATTAAGGAGATATGATTCCTAATAATGAAGTCAGTGACGTCTTTTTGCCTAATCGAATCATTTAGGCCACGTACATTCCAAGCAGCAATATTCATAGAGAGAGAACTTACAGTGAGTCAGCCGATGCTCCTGTCGGAGGAGAATACATGATTACCCTTTCCTTTTGCTTCGTCCGTGCAAACCCTTTTGGTGGGTGAGTCCACCTCTTCCCCGAGCTCCACCTCCTTGTCTTCAGAGATGGATGGAAGCCGAGAGCCCGAATCTAACTCAAGAGAAATCTCAGAGGGGTCTTCCTCAGAAGACGAGGCCAAGATAAGAAAATGAGAAAGCTTGGTAGGACCTCTTTTACATTGGCGAGTAGGATGCCCGAAGACTTTGCAATTTTCACATTGGGAGGGGAGGCCCTAATATTCAAACCGAACCAATATAGATTTGCCACGGATCTTGAAGGTGAGCTCATATCGAATAGGATGTCCCGCATTTATCATAATACAAATGCGGGCAAAACGGACCTTATTCTTTCTCTCCGTCTGACGATCCACATAAAGAGGAGTACCAATGACCGAACCAATATTACTGAATCCCTCCGCAACCTTGTTTTGTCAAGAATAATCAAAGACAAATCCTCTCAATAATATAAATTTGTCTATAACAAAAAAAAGTTCTAACATTAAAATATAATCTAGAAAGAGTGAGAGGGAGAGAAAAAAAAAATTAAAACCCAAAAATTAAATTAAAAAGAAATGATGAATTTAATTACTTTTTAAACAAAAATAAAATCGGCTAAGAGAAAATAACAAATATAAAAAAACATAAACAAATTATAAGAAAATACAGAATATAAACAAAATTACTTACAAAAGTTGAGGCCGAAAACAGAAGGTTTTCAAACCACAACATGAAACCATGATGAAAACAAAAGATTTTGTTGGATAGTAAAATCTAAACCTAAAATGGAATTTGTAGAGAAAAGAGATGCAAGGATCTCACCGTTTACGTTTTAATGTGATATATCTTTACCATATTCATGTGATATATCTTTATCTTCAATGTGACTTCGAATAAGGAACACTCGAGAAGAATTATCTTATTCCGATAATGTTAACAATTATAATTCCCAATGTAACAATTATAATGTCGTAAGGGGAGTACAAGTCGATTGGAAAATATATTATTTCTTCTATTATTTGCCGCGTCATCAGTTTGGTATCAGAGCCTCAGTTCCTGCTACGGGTCAAGCATGTTTCTGAATCCTGATTTCATCTGATTCAAGGTTTAAAGAAGAGAACAACATACGTGGTCATGAAGATCGGGAAGATCGTTTGAGTATGAGGGGCCATACCAACCGTTTCAATGACGATCGTATTGACCGGTTACTGAAGGAGTTTAAATTGGCTACCAATCGTCGAATCAAGGTAAATATTGCTTATCGAGATGCTGTCTCAGGCTATGGAGAGGTTTTCAAAACCATTTTTTTCATCAACTGGACATGGGGATGTTGTCTTCAGGCTATGAAAAGGTTTTCGAAACTATTTTTTTCCTTCAACTGGATGGCTTCATTGTGACTTCGAATAAATCCTCTCAAATTATAATTGTTGGATAGTAAAATCTAAACCTAAAATGGAATTTGTAGAGAAAAGAGGTGCAAGGATCTCACCGTTTACGTTTTAATGTGATATATCTTTACCATATTCATGTGATATATCTTTATCATAAATTTAGGGTTTTGAGAAGCTATTATATAAAGCCTCTTATGCCTTAAGTTATTTAAAGTTTTTGGAATAATAGATTTTTTTATCTCTGAAAATTTCATCATGTTACCCTTAGATTAGGGTTTCATCTATCGTTGCTTCTTCTTCTGTTTCCGCCGCGACATCAGTTTGGTATCAGAGCCTCAGTTCCTGCTACGGGTCAAGCATGTTTCTGAATTCTGATTTCATCTGATTCAAGGTTTAAAGAAGAGAACAACACACGTGGTCATGAAGATCGGGAAGATCGTTTGAGTATGAGGGGGCATAACAACCGTTTCAATGACGATCGTATTGACCAGTTACAGAAGGAGTTTAAATTGGCTACCAATCGTCGAATCAAGGTAAAAATTGCTTATCGAGATGCTGTCTCAGGCTATGAAGAGGTTTTCAAAACCATTTTTTTCATCAACTGGACATGGAGATGTTGTCTTCAGGCTATGAAAAGGTTTTCGAAACTATTTTTTTCCTTCAACTGGATGGCTTGAATGTTACTTCGAATAAGGAACACTCGAGAAGAATTTATCTTATTCCGATAAGGTCAACAATTATAATTCCTAATGTAACGATTGAATAAAATAAAATAAATAATTTGGGTTCTTGATGGTGATGGTGCTGTGAATTCGAGGACGAATTCTTGTCAACCAGGAGAGGATGATGTAGCCCAGAAAGTCCAAACAAAAGCCTTTTTATTTTATTTTATTTTATTCAAATATCTTATGTATTTAAATCAAATCTAATTATATTAAGATTTGATTTTATTTTATTTTATTTTATTTTATTTTATTTTAGAATATTTATTTTATTTCCTTGTATTCTAATTTAGGGTTTTGAGAAGCTATTATATAAAGCCTCTTATACCTTAAGTTATTTAAAGTTTTTGGAATAATAGATTTTTTTATCTCTGAAAATTTCATCATGTTACCCTTAGATTAGTGTTTCATCTATCGTTGCTTCTTCTTCTGTTTCCGCCGCGACATCAGTTTTCAAACCATAACATGAAACCATGATGAAAACAAAAGATTTTGTTGGATAGTAAAATCTAAACCTAAAATGGAATTTGTAGAGAAAAGAGGTGCAAGGATCTCACCGTTTACGTTTTAATGTGATATATCTTTACCATATTAATGTGATATATCTTTATCATAATTTTATTAATTTATACTCGACACATTATCAATTTTATCACGTAACGGTCTAGATTTTCATGTGTCATATTTTTATCATATGATTTAATCCGCGTTTGACACATATAATTCTTTCTAAACTACAACCGAAGATAAATTATATTAGAATAAATAGAAATAAATAAATAAAAAGTTACGGTTCATAAACACAATAAATCAAATATGCGCGAACTATATAAAAATTATAATCTAGAAGTAAAAGTATAAAATTATTCATAAAAATTGATATTATCCAAACCCGAAAAATAATATCATATCAAAATATGTCGAAGTATCATTCAAATATATATTTATAAAAAATAGTTCAGAATTACATAAACACAAATAATATTTTTTTCTCTAAATATAGGATAAGGATATATATCAACCAACGTGCTGATTGAGAAGCTTATTTTGACGGATTGAGAAGTTTATTTTGAGAGAGAAAATTTAAAAACAAACAGAACCATTTATATATATCACAATGTTAGTATAATACCATGAAGTGTTGAATGAGTTAACAACCTCTTGGCCCTGAATAAAAGGCCGACCTAATAGTGCTGAATTAGAGGCCGGTAAGGCTTTGGAGAATTAGTGTTCCCTTGTTCATAGAAAGTTTGTAAGAGTATTTGCGTCGGATGTCATTGTTCCTCCAACACATTCGAAACATTATCCTTGCGAAACTTTACCACTAATACAAAGGGCCAAAACACTTGAATGCAGTGATGATATCGATCTGCATCCTCCAAACTTACCGTTTCCACAGCCAAATTTACCGTTTCCACAACCATAGTACTGCTGCACACATAATACAAGGTTCACGTGTTACATAAAGAATGCACTTCGAAATTCTTCCAGCAATTCGAAACTTTTTCAGCAACTTCCAAATGCGAGATTCCATCTTTTTTCCCTTGCTCGAGAAGCATATCTATAACTTTCATCTCTGCATGTCTTGTTGCATTTCTTGTGACACATCATGAGTTGGTACTTTAAAAAAAATTACAACCACAAAAGCTATATAACACACAATAAAAAGAACTACTAAAACCTTGTAACAAAGAATATAAACCTACATGCATATCTAAGGTTTAGCAACCATTTGATCCACATATATTCATTCAACTCCCCAAATCTCAATGGGTATCATCTATAACACATGATAACAAAATCTAACAAAACAAATATAAACCTAGATGCTAGAAAAGAAATACCACAATCTAACACCTAGATTCATCCCTTAGTTTTGGTAACCATTTCACTCACATATTGATGAAGAGCAAACCCATTCTTGAAGAACCCAGTAATTCACATGCAACTTCTTTCTTCTTTCGTTCGTCTATCGAAAGTATTTATTTCTTTTATTAAAAAAACTTTTATATCAAATTGAAAAAAAAAACTTATCTTAATCATGTCACTTATCCCCTTATTGTTCTTTTTCTCCTAGGTTGAAGTCTATTAAAATAAAATCGGAGATACAAATTGATGTTCCATTAAACATATTAAACAAATTGCTAAAAGTACAATTAAAATGCACCCAAAGCTATAATAAAGTTAGAATAATTTATTAATGATCATTAAATACAAATAATTTATGAAATACATATTATGAATATTAAAAAAAATCAACAAATTATTTAAATTATTTAAATCTCTTTTATATTATATATCAATCATTTTTTTTTAAATCATCTTAAACTTTGATATATTTATTTAAAATGTTTATAAACATAAAAAAGAGGGTTTCATTCTTATTTTTTTATTTAATCAATAATTTCCTAATTTTAATTAGTTTCATATTTAATTTAACTACGAAAATCCTATTGTTTTGCTTTGGGACATAACAAGGATGATTATAGAAAATTGGATGATTATAGAAAATTGGATCCAAAAGACAAAGAAAAAGAAAAAAGTAAAGAACCTGTCAAATGATATTATTATTTCATCTGAACCTGTTCAAGAAAGCTCTTCTAATTTACATGTTCCTAAAGTCACTCATGTCCAAACTTTCAGCAAAGTGTATAGAAGAAAGATCAAATTTATTATTACTACTAAAGACAAAGCTTTTGAGCCTAAATCTACTGAAGAAGTTGGCCCCAATCTTGTTGAAGGTGAAAACTCTTCAAAAAAATGACTTTGAGATTATCGGTGCTCTCCAAAGATTAGACTCTAATCTTCAAAATAACTTTGAAAACCAAATGGATGAATCTTCATCTCCTCAATGTGACAATCTTGGTAGTTGTATGTTTCTCCAACGGTTTCCCCTAGTTACACCTCTCATGGACATGACTTCAATACTATCATCAGCCGAAAAATCAAGTCTGCATATAAAAATAAAAGTGTCAAAAGACTGTCAATCAACTCTCTTCTCAAAAGGAAGAGAAACTACAACAAATCTTTATCTGATAATGATAAAGATCGCTAGCTGGAATGCCCGAGGTGTCAACAACAATTCTACCTTAGCTAGGCTTACTTTTATGATTCAAACTGATAAGATCAAGATGTTTGCTATCCAAGAACCCATGACTAGACTTGATAAAATTGACACTATTGCTAAAAGAATTGGTTTATGTAAATTGCTGTTAATTGTTCTAATAAGATGTGGGTCTTCTGGTCTGATGACATTAACATCACTATTAATGCTGATCATGAGCAGTTCCTGCACATGGAGGTTAATATCCTTAACTTTAATTTCAAGCTTACCTCTGTTTATGCCAAGAATCACAGATCCCTCCGTAAAGATCTTTGGACCCAGATGGTGTATGTTGCTAGTGAAGATATGCCTTGGATGGTTGTTGGTGACTTCAATGCTATTACTAGCTCTAAAGACAAGCTTAATTGTTCTACCTTTGATGATAGTAGTTGTGATGACTTTAATGAAGCCATAAGATTATGTGTTCTTGAAGACACCGGCTTTGTGGGTTCTCGTTATACTCGGAGTAACAACAAATGTTGGAAAAGATTAGACAAAACTTTAGTCAACAACAACATGATCTCTGCTACGCATAGTATTCAGGTTTTTCACATGGTCAGAACACTTGGCTCAATGAGAGTGATGGAAACACTAAACTCTACCACATATTTGTTTCTAAGAAGAGGAGAAAAAATACTATTAATGGGATCAAAGACAATGGAGTTTGGCTCCAAAGCCATGATGAGATAGCTAAGTCAGCTGAATCCTACTTTAAAAATATCTTATCGACTGATTACAATAACACTAATGACTTAAATCTAACAATGCAGGACCCTCTCTTTGAAAACAAACCTAAGCTTATAACTGATAGTGACAACTACACCATGCTCAAGCCTACTACTAAAGAAGAAGTTTGGTCTATAATAAGTTCCATGAAGAATGGCAGTACTCCTGGCACTGATGGGTTTAACTCATTTTTCCTAAAAACTTGTTTGGAAATTATTAATGTGGATATATGCAATGCTCTTAATACTTATCTTAAAGGTTGTAGCATCCCTAATGGTGTGTTTGCCACAAGGATTTATCTTATTCCTAATGGTTCTAACCCTATTAGTTGGCATAAATATAGGCCCATTAGCATGTGCACTATCTTTAATAGGCTGCTTTCAAGTTTAATAAATAATAGAATTGTTGTGTTCTTGCCTAAGGGTGCTTTTGTTAAAAATAGACTCATACACGAGAATATACTAATTGTTAAAGAAATTATGCATAATATTAAGAAAAAACCTAGTAAAGGCAACATAATGATGCAGCTTGATATGTCAAAGGCATTTTACAGAATGTCTTATGCCTTTGTTCTCAAAGTTTTAACTTGTTTTGGTTTTTCAAAGGACCTAATTGTGATGAATAAAATCTTCATATCTAAAGTTATGATATCCATTCTCATTAATGGAACTAGTGTGGGTTACTTTCTTCAGAAGAAGGGTTTAAGGCAGGGAGGCCCACTGTCTCCAAGCCTTTTCATTCTTGCTGAGGACGTCCTAATTAGAGGTATGTTTAACCTTTTCAAAACTAATGACAGTATGCAATTCCATGTGAAGTCAGGTTATCTCTTACATAGTCTGGCGTTTGCTGATGATTTGATCATCTTCACCAACAGCCTCCCCTTTACAATTAATAAGCTCAGCAGCCTGCTAGATCAGTATCAATTTTTATCAAGGCAAGTCATCAATAAAGATAAAATGAAAATTATTACCTCAAATAGATCAACTCAAGCTTGTAACACAAGACTCAACATGGCTACTGAATTCAACATAGACACAGCTCCCTTCACTTATCTTGGCATCACCATCTCTGCAAACAACAAATGGAAGAATTTCTTACCTTTCATAGAGAAAATTCACAATAAAATTTATGAGTGGGACATGAAGCATTTAACTTTTGCTGGAAGATTGTCCCTAATTAAGAATGTTTTACATCCTATTATCGATTACTGGATGTATAACAATGCCCTTCCCATATCTATTATCAACCAAATTGAGCTTATCTTTAATAAATTTCTTTGGAGATCCAAGTTTAATGAAAAGTCTATTCATTGGACCTCCTGGAATCAGCTCTGCAAGACTTTTGATGAAGAGGGGTTGAATATCGAAAGACTGATTGATATTCAACACACCTTTCCCCAAAACTTGTGGTTCCTTTTTCAGAAAAAACAACTGTTTGTGGGATGATATTATGCACACCACCTACTGTCATGACACCCACACTATTAAAACTACTTATAAGCCTACTGATTCTACTATCTAGAAAAGACTTCAGCCAGTTAAAGAGGTGACTGATAAAAATCTTAAATGGGTTATTGGTAAAGGCTGCATTGATTTCTGGTTTGAAGATTGGCATGATATGCCTCCTATTCTTACCAATCATAGCCCTAACAATTGGTTCATCTTTGCTAGTGTTAATACATTTTGGAAGAATGGTAATTGGGATAACCAAACTCTCTTGAGCTTTCTGTCTCAAGAAAGAGTTAAACTCAATATTGAGCATGAAGACAAGATCATTTGGAAGCTGTCAAATGATGGTAATTTCAATACCAAAATTACTTGGGACATCATTAGAAAGAACAACAACAAATCAAACTTTTATAATAAAAAATTGGAATCATATAATTCCTAAAACAAATCTTGTTTATGCTGGAAAATTGTCAAAAACTTTATCCCAATAGATAGTATTCTTTCCAAGATACATATTATCACTGTCTCCAAATGCCAATTTTGTTATAGTTGTGAAGAAAAGAATCATATTTTCGTCAACTGTAACTTTGCTTGGCCCGTATGGAACTACTTTGCCTGTCTGTTCAAAATCCCATTGAAGAGACACATGACTATAAACCATGTTCTCCATTGTTGGTTCTGGTTCTCCAAAAGCAAATTCCATATTACCCACTTTATCCCCCAGTTAATTTGTTGGCAATTTGGTTTAATAGAAATAACTTTAAGTTCAACAACACTCATGATGACTTCAAGAGTGTTGTTGATAGAATCACCAGAATCATAATGGGTATTGATTCTGGAAATGCCCTTCTCTCTAAACACTGGTCTAATGTTGTAGACGCGGGTTCAGCGCTGGGGTGTAAATCAATTCATAACGGAAAGGAAAAAAGCAATGTACCTGAAATGGCTGGCCCCAAACCCTGGTAGACTCAAAATCAATGTTGACGGCGCTTGTAACCACTCTGGTGAAGCGAGTGGTGGTATCCTAGTCAGGGACGACAAGGGAGATATTGTCTTTGGTGCTGGCTGTCTGTTTGGTAAAATTACTCCTTTCCAGGCTAAATGCAAAGCCCTAATAGAAGGAATCATCTTTTGCAAGCGTAACAAGTGGAAGAATGTCGATGTAGAGTAGGATTGCTTGACTCTAATCAACACCGTTGCCACTGGTAATGCTGCCCCTCTCCACGACCTAATGATCTCAATATGTCGAAGCCTAATTCACCCTAGTATGTCTCTCTGTCACATATCTAGAAATCAAAACCAGGCTACTGATTGGATCGCTAAATGGATCGTCAAAGAGCAGCCCAACCACTCCTTTCATGGATTCAACACTCTGATTCCCTTGCTGACTATCACTACTCTAGAAAGCATGGGAGTTGTATACATTGATCCTGGCTAGACTTTTCTGGTTCGAATCATCGGAGAGTAGTTGAAGAAGAAGTGTTCGATTTCAAGTAGTTGAAGCAGAAGTTCATCTACTCTGATGCTATCTATGGTTTCGAAGTTTAATTGGAATTTCTATTTGTTTTTTTATCAAATTAAGCCTTGGGCCTCTTCTTTAGAGTTGTTCTCAATTTGGCACTTATACTTGTAAAACTCTTAATGTGGTAATATATATATATATATGTTGCTTTAAAAATATATATATTTAATTTAACTAACTTAATTATACAATTAGAAAATATCTATTAAAATCTAAAACAATTATTTTTAAAAAATCCTATCTTTAAATAAAATTAAACCTATCATTAAAAATATTAGTAAGCTTAATTGCTCCTAATAAGAAGAAAGAGCTTGAATGATAACTGAAAATTAAAAAACAAAATTAGTATCCAAAATAATATTTTTATGCAACTATTTTCAAATCAAAGAAAGAAGAGAAAAAAATCCAAAAATTCATAAGCGTGGATTAAAAAAATCATCGGATCCAATTTTATTTATTGGCACCAAAGTCAATATTTATATTTACCTATTCATCTCAGTCATTTTTTATTCAACCTATTTTCAATCATCTTTCTACTAAATTTGCAATCACTGTAAAAACAAAAACATCAATTAAAATCACACAAATTCAAATCCAAAACTTTATAGTAATCATCATTTAAAATAAATGTGAAATAAAAAAATTTGTTGTCGATAAACTTGAGTCTTTCTTCTGAATGATTTCAATTCATCCACTTTAATTCATGATTTTTGGAGCATATAAAAAATTTAAATCTAAACATAATTTTATTATTATTCTCTTTAAATAATATTGTGCCTACTTTCTTTTTTTGAACTATTTGTTTTCAAAAATAATTATTTATTAAAACTTGTATAAAAACATACCTTTTCTAACACGCGCGAATAAAAATCTCGTCTATGTCTCTCACTAATCTCACAATTTTGTAAAAAAATT
The DNA here is from genome assembly GCA_036936605.1 of Limnanthes douglasii subsp. nivea. Taxonomy (NCBI): domain Eukaryota; kingdom Viridiplantae; phylum Streptophyta; class Magnoliopsida; order Brassicales; family Limnanthaceae; genus Limnanthes; species Limnanthes douglasii. The sequence continues at coordinate 172,105,118 of JAUPFV010000004.1, read as the reverse complement.
ATATTTGTTTTAAAAAGAAAATGAAAGAGTAGATAGGTTATATATTGAAGTAAATTCATAAAAAAAAACACCTGCAAAAAATAATCCTTAATACGTGTCAAAAAATAATCAAGACATCTACACCACATCTATATCTTAATAGTTGTCAAAATATAAGACACACCAACGTTACATTTAATAATAATAAAATTCTATAAAACAAAATTAAATGAGTAATTATGACTTCAATAGTTTTAGTAAGTCTCTAACCTAAAAAGTAATAAGGGATAAAATGTAAAGAGAAATAAGTAAAGCAGTGAATCACTACTTTATATTAGATTAAATATAATACTATATTTATAATACACCACATAGCAAAATGTTATACTTTAAAACTTCAAAACTGAATGTTCTTTATAAATAAATGAAAATAATCATTTGTCCTAATATGATATTTTTATTTTTTAAAAAATATTAGTATTATTATAAATATAATTTAATTATAAATTTATTTGAAAAATATATAACATAAATTGGGTAAAATTTTATAATTATTCGCTTTTTATTTATATCATTTTTTAAAAAAAAAATTAATCTTTTCTTTAAAGTATTCTATTCAATGTACTATACTCACTTTTTCATATTAATTTGGATTGTTTTATTTAGAATTTGTCATTATTCAGTTTTTTTAATTTATTACAACTTATGTGATAGAAAATAACTTGGAAACAAACAAAACTAAAAATAAATTGCAAAACTAAAATATATGCCAAATAAAAATAACATAAAAAAGTTATTTTATAAGAATATCAAATAAAAAATATTTGAAATACCAAAATGAATAAAATAAAAATGAATAAAATAATACATATTACTGAAATAATAATAAAAAATCTACTCGCAATTCTTTTATATGGTAGTTATTATAGTTTGAATCATGTTTTTACTTTTTTTTAATTTAGAATTTTTGTTTTGCAATATTTAGAATGAATTGTCATTTTTATATTATCTTTAAATAATTTTTTAAAAAGTCAATCCAATTTAGGTTTAATTTCTTTATAATTTAAGAGAGTTACATTCAAAACATATATGAAGAAAGAAGACCTTTAGTTTTTGAATCTATTATGTGCAGCCACAATCAAAAGTTCGATCAAGGGACACAAGGTGTCTTAATTTTTTGAATTTTGGTAAGCATTTTCGGAACATCAAAAGCTTCGATCTCAACGATTTTGGTGTCAAAAGTTTGACCAAGGGACAGACGATGTTGATTTATTTTACTGTTGATTATTTTTTGTGATTAGTTTTGTGGTTTTTATTAGCTAATTGGTGAATCATTTATGATGAATTGGGTTTATTATTCATTTGTTGATTGTCTTGAAGTTGATCCTGCATGTGGTTGATATACTACTTTTTGGATCATATCAGTTGATATCAAAGCTTGTAGTCTTTAGTCATTGAATATTGAGTCGAGTAATGGTGACTTCATGATTAATTTGATATCAACAAATTATTTTATTTGGAGATTAATGAGGGAATATCTATTATACTCCAAAGATTTGTTTGATCCGACTGAAAAAATTAAAGATGGTACTGATATTTCTACTAAATGTGTAAACCCGTAATATCAGAAAGAAAAAGATTGTGAAAACTTGAAGACAAAGACTTTAGGGACTATTAGACAATCGATTGATATTAACATCTTCAGCCATGTTTATGAAGAGTCTCACCCGTATGATTTTCGAAAGAAATTTTGAAGGTCTTTATGAAAGGAAAACTGTTGATAATAAAGATTTTATTATTAAAAAAATTGTTAAGTTGACATTGAAAAGTAGAAAATCGGTTTCTGAGTATCTCGTTGACTTTTAGGATATGGTCAAGAAGCTAACTACTACAAAGATTCTTCTTGTATGCTAATTTGTATGTGTTGTTCTTATTGAGTTCTTTACCAGATAGTTGGGAGACCTTGCTTGTGACTATTGGTAGTTCTACTCTAGATGATGTTTTATCTTTGGATGTTATCAAAGAAATAATATTTAGTGAAGAAAGTAGAATAAAAAAGACGGGAGTTGAAATCGCAAGCTCTTGTTATTGAGAATATAGGAAGAAGCAAGAGTAAAAATCCTAAACTTGATGGTAACTCAAAAGGAATATCCAAGTCCAAAGATGGGAAAAAGACTAAGACATGCTATTATTGAAGGAAGCTTGGTCATATAGAAAAGTATTAATATCGATGGATAAAAAGTAACAAGTTATATTTATAAAATGAGGGTGATAATAAAAATAATGCAACTATTGATTCTACTGGTAATAATGATCCATCTTTGATTTGTACTATTGGTGAGTGTCCCCGTGTTAATAGTTCATATTCAGAAGGGCTTGTAGATACAGGTACTTCATATCACTATTTCCCTAATAAAAAATGTTTCTTAAACCATGAAGGTGCGATTTTGGTAGTGTCAGAATAGGAAATCATAGCTCATCTAGAAATTTTGGGTTGGGTGATATTCATGTGAAGACATGCGCCAGGTACATACGGACACTTAAGGATGTGCTTCATATTACTAATTTACGTCTAAATTTTCTATCTGCAAATATCCTTATCAATAATATTTGTGTCACACCTTTGATGATGGTAAGTAAAAATTGTACAAAAGTTTGATTAGTTTCTCGAGGTGATTTTCATTTTTGTTTGTATAAGACATATATGGGTATATTTTTCGACGAGCTGAATGAAATTAAAGAAATTAATTATCCTACCATATCGCATCAAAGACCATGATATATGAGTTACATGATGATGAAATCCTTAGCAGGTAAGTCATTTATTCATGTTGATAAAGTTATTATTATTGACCCTTGTGGCTATTGTTTGGCAGGAAAACAACAAAGAGATAGATTGCGAGAAAAGTTGAAGTATGTACTCTCTAATGTTTGTGGTCATGTGGAAGTCGAGCCTATTGGTGGTAACAAGTATTTTGTTAAATCTATTTATGATGCTACTAAAAAACACAGGTATACATGTTAGAGACAAAAAGTCAAGTTTTCGATATTTTTCAGAAATCTCATATCATACAATGAGAATATTAAAATATATTTAATCTTACAATGATGGTGAGTATACTTTGAATGATTTCAAAATTGATAACTCACATTATAAGATTTGATATGAGAGAAAAGCATCATGTACACCAGAACGTAATAGAGTTGCAGAGAGAATGAATCGAAATATTATTGATAATGTGAGATATATGCAAGAAATGTATAAGCTTCCTAAGTCATTTTGGTATAAAACAATTATTTGTAATTTGTATTTGATCAATAGAGCTCCACAAATAGATCTTAATTTTTATATTCCTAAGAGAGTATGTAAAGGAAACGATCATATACATTCACATACTATAGTTTTTTTATGCATTACATACATGCATGTTCCAAAGGAACATAGATCCAAACTTTATTCAAAGACTAATTCATGCATCTTTGTTAGATTTGGTGATAAAGAGCATGGCTTCTGACTCTATGATCATGAGAAGAAAAAATTAGTGAGAAGTAGAGATGTAGTATTGTTTGAATACAAAATATTGTATATATTTTGAGCACAATGTTCACTTCTACCTTTAATGTAACTTTAATACTACTAATTATATTTTTTCTTCTATAATTTTGTATTTAAATTGACCAGTAAATTAAAATGTTGAGGTGGTTCCTAATGATATTGAGAATTTTCTAATAAAACTTTATTTGAAAAAGAACTTTATGATGACGGAGTTCATAAGAAAAATGACCCACTTATCCCTCATGTGGGGATACATAAGGTTGAAGGTCAACTAAAGCGAGAAAAACTTCAAGAAGGTATCCAAACTCAGATTTTATTCTAGTCACCAAGGACGGATATAAAAATAATTATCAAGAAATGTTATATTATGAGGAGAAAACTCTTTTAGTTGATGCTACAAAGGAATAAATAAATTGCTTGAAAAATAATTAAACTCACAAGATAGTGAAACCTCCTAAGGAAAATAAAGTCTTAAAAAATATATAGATTTTCAAGAACAATAGAGATAATGAGAATATTGTTAAGTTCAAAGCTAGATTAGAAATAAAAAGATACAATCGGAAAGAGAATTGATTTTGATGAGATCTCTCTCGTATTGTCAAGACAACTTCTAATAAAATTGTGTCGGGTTTAACTACAAGTCTTAATTGTTAGTTTGAACAACTTGATGTAAAAACCACTTTTACATGATGAAATAAATGAAAAAATATATACATGTAGAAACCTGAAGATTTTAAAGAGAAATGGCAAAAAAATTATTTGTAAGCTGAAGAAAAGTATGTATAAACAAAAAAAAAACGATGGCATGGCTACAATTGAACTCATGTTTATCTTTGTGTTTATTTTAGAAAGTTATATGAAAGTAATTTCATCATACGTTTTCCATATGTAGATTATATGTTGATAGTCAGAAAAGATGTTTAGATGATTTAAAGTTTGAAGAAAAACTTACCCAAATCATTTGATATAAAAAAAATTGGTCCAACAAAGAAAATCTTAGGTATGAAGACTTCTCATTATAGGTAAGCTGGAAAGTTATGGGTATTATATCAGAAATATATTGAATGTGCAGTTAAAAGGTTTAATATAAATAGTGTCAAACCAGTTAATACACCACTAGCTTCACAATTTAAGTTAAGCAAAGAAATATGTCATATAATAGAGAAATTAAAAGAAAGTATGTTAATTATTCATTACTCTTCTATTATTGGTTTTTTTTATTTATGTTATGGTATGTACAAGACTAATATAGTAAACTGAATTTTCAAATAATAACGAGACACTTCTTCTTTGAGTTTGTGTTATAGAGGTAGAAGACATATACTGAAGGATATACAGATGCTGACATGAGTGATAATCCTGATAAATGGAAGTCTACCTTAGGTTATATGTTTACATTTTCAAGGGGATCCATTTCATGGAAATCGAAGCTACAAAATGTATAACATTATCAATAACTTAGAGTTTGGATCACCTTATTGTTATATATATGGGGGCAAGATCTAAGTGAGCTACACATAAAAATACAAGAAAATAGAGGATATTTGGTTTTCAAATATTTTGGTGCAGACACAGTCAAAAGGTATGGTTGAGGAGCAAATGATGTTTGTGAGTTTTGGACAACGTGTTTGGTGCATCTAAGGCTTTAATCTGAGTGGTTCGATTGTAATTTGGTGCTATGGTTCATGAGAAATATATGCTCGAACTATGAAGTATGTTTATGATATTGTTAACTTTTGCTTAACTTTTGCTTAACTTTTGCTTAACTTTTGCTTAACTTTTGCTTAACTTTTGCTTTTCTTCTTATTTTATTGTGCTTGAAGTTGTTACTAGGTTATATATCTTTATTATATTGATTTGGATATACTTATACCATCAAATTTTCATGTCAATTGGATTTTTCCACGTAAATAAATATGCGTGTTGATTTATTTTTCCGTTGATTATATTTTCGTGATTAGTTTTGTGGTTTATTTGGTTAACTGATTAGTGAATCATTTGTGATGAATTTGGTTTCTTATTTATTTGGTTAATTGTTAATCTTGTAGGTGTTGATATACTAATTTTTGGGTCCTACACTTGGTATCAGAGCATGTGGTTTCTTTAGTCATTAAATATGGAGAATAATAATAGTAACTCCATGATTAACTTGATATCAACCAATTATTCTATTTAGAGACCAGTGACGGACGATCTATTATACTATGAAGATTTGTTTGATCTAGTTGAGGAGCAAATGATGTTTGTGAGTTTTGGACAACGTGTTTGGTGCATCTAAGGCTTTAATCTGAGTGGTTCAATTGTAATTTGGTGCTATGGTTCATGAGAAATATATGCTCGAACTATGAAGTATGTTTATGATATTGTTAACTTTTGCTTAACTTTTGCTTAACTTTTGCTTATCTTCTTCTTATTTTATTGTGCTTGAAGATGTTACTAGGTTATATATCTTTATTATATTGATTTGGATATACTTATACCATCAAATTTTCATGTCAATTGGATTTTTCCACGTAAATAAATATGCGTGTTGATTTATTTTTCCGTTGATTATATTTTCGTGATTAGTTTTGTGGTTTATTTGATTAACTGATTAGTGAATCATTTGTGATGAATTTGGTTTTTTATTTATTTGGTTAATTGTTAATCTTGTAGGTGTTGATATACTAATTTTTGGGTCCTACACTTGGTATCAGAGCATGTGGTTTCTTTAGTCATTAAATATGGAGAATAATAATAGTAACTCCATGATTAACTTGATATCAACCAATTATTCTATTTAGAGACCAGTGACGGACGATCTATTATACTATGAAGATTTGTTTGATCTAGTTGAGTCAACTAAAAATGTTGCTAGTAATCCTACTAAACCTATAAAACCACAAGATAAGAAAGAAAAATATTGAATTTTTTTGAAAAGAAAGACTTTGTGGACTATCAGACAATGGCTTGATATTATCAGTATCAATCATATTTCTCAAAAGTCTGACTCGTATGATATTTGGAAGAAGTTAGAAGGTCTTTATAAAACAAAATACCGCTCATAACAAAGATTTCTTGATTAGAAACTTGTTAATTTGAAATTAATAAGTTGTAAGGCATTTTAGCATCTCAATATCGTCTAGGATATTATTAGCAATATAACTACTATGGATATTGTTCTTGACGATAAGTTGGAGGTTTTGTTCTTGTTAAGTTCTTTACCGGGTATTTAGGAGATTTTGGTTGTGACTATTAGTAACTATGTTATCAATGGTTTTTTATATTTGGGTATTATCAAAGAAAACTTGTTTAATAAAAAGATTAGAAGAAAAATATATGAGATACAAAAATTTACAAGCACTTGTAATTTAGAAAAGAGAAATAAGTAAGGTAAAATTCCTAAATTGTATGGTAACTCAAAGGGAGAATCCAAGTTTAGAGATGGGAAATTGACTAGGACATGATACTATCACAACAAGTCTGGTCATATACAAAAGTATTGTTATCGATGGAAGAAAGAAAAAGCTAATAAGTCAGATTCACAAGATGAGAGTGAAAGTAAAAATATTGTAGTTGTTGTTTCTACTATTAATGATGATACATCCTTGATTTGTGTTATTGGTGAGTGTTATCATGTTGATAGTAGATTCCAAACTGATTGTAAATACGGGTGCTTCATATCATTGTGTCCCTAATATGGAATATGTCTTGAACTATAGAAGTGGCAATTTTAGTAGTGTCAAGATTGAAAATCAGAGCTCAGCTAGCATTATTGGGTTGGATGATATATGTGTGAAGACATACGTTTGTTACATACTTACGCTGAAGGATATGCGACATATTCGAGATCTACATCTGAATTTATCTCTGATGATCCTGGATCAAGAAGTTTTCTGTCAAATCTTTGATAATGTTTAGTGGAAATTTCCAAAAGTCACAATAATAGATTCTCGAGGTGATTTGTGTTTCTCTTTGTATAAGATATATTATGGTATATATTTTCTTGAGCTGAATGCGGTTGAGGAAATAAATCCTCCTAACTTGTTTCATTGAATATCATGATACATGAGTTACACGAAGATGAAAACCTTGGAAGATAAGTAACTCATTCATGTTGATAACTATATTATTATTGACTATTGTTTGGTAAAACATCAACATAAAGCTTCGTTTTCTAAGAAGTTCATTAGAAGGAAATGGAAGTTGGAGTTGGTACACTTTAATGTTGTGGTCCTATAGAAGTCAAGCCTATTGGTGGTGACAAGTATTTTGTTATATTAATCGATGATGTTATCCAAACAATATGGGTATACATGTTGCAAACAAAAATCCAAATCTTCGAGAATTTTTAGAAACTTCATGTTATAGTAGAAAAGAAGACACGGAGAAAGTTGAATGTCTTCGATCTAAAATGGTGATGAGTATAATTTAAATGATTTCAAAAGTTATAACTCATTTTAGGGCATTAGACATGAGAGGACAATACCATGTACACCACAACATAACGGAGTTGCATAGATACTGAATCAAACAATTGTGAAGTATGTGAGATATATGCAAGAAATTTTTAAAAGCTTCCTAAGATATTTTAAGTTGAAGCATTTAATTGTTCAGTGCTTAATTAATAGAGCTTTATCAACATATTTTGATATTCCTAAGAGAGTCTAAAAGGAAATTATCATACATATTCACATTTATAGTTTTTGGGTGCAAGACATACATGCATGTTCCAAAGGAACATAGATCCAAACTTGATTCAAAGACTAATTCATGTGATTTTGTTAGATATGGTGATAAAAACACGAATTTAGGCTTTATAATCCTAAGAAGAAGAAATTAGTGATCCTAAAAAACATGAAAAATATTCTCAGCTTTTGAGTACAAGATTCATTTATACCTTTAATGTAACTTTTAATACTACTAATGATGTTTATTCTTATAGTATTATGTATTTAAATCATATAGCAAATTAAAATGTTGAGGTGTTTCCTGATGATATCGAGGAGGTTCCACCCGGTGATGATTAACAAGATTATGTTGATGATGATTATTCTAATGAGACCTTAATTAAGGAAAAACTTCATAATAAAGATAAGTTGATAAGTACATGGAGCACATACTCCTTATGTGGAGGATACACAAGTTTGAAGGTCAACTAACAAAATAAAATTTTCAATAAGGTATCCAAACTCAAAATTTATTCTAGTAATTGAAGATAGATAGTGAAATAATTATCAAGAAGTGTTATATCATGATGAGAAAACTCTTTGACTTGATGCTATGAATGAAAAGGTGAATTACTTAAAAAATAAAACTTATGATCTAGTGAAACCTCTCAATGGGAATAAAGTCTTGAAAATAGATAGTTTTTAAGAAGAATAGAGATGGTGAGAAGATTTTCAAGTGGAAATCTAGATTGCTAGTAGAAGTATGCAATCAGAAAAATGGCATTGATTTTGATGATATATTCTCACTATTGTCAATATGTATTCTATCAAAATTGTGTTTGGTTTAAGCTGCAAGTTTTAATCTTAAGTTGGAAGAACTAGATTTGAAAAAAAAAATTATATTGTGACTTACATGGGGAAATCTACATGGATCAACCTAAAGGTTTTAAAAATAAAAGGAAATAAAAGTTTGTTCGTAAGCTCAAGAAAAGTCTCTATGGGTTTAAACATACAACGGAACTCATGTTAATCATTATGTTTGTTTCACAAAGTTCCCCCAAGGTAATTTCATCATATGTTTTCTATATGTACGTGATATGTTAATAGTCGGGCAAGATGTTGATATGATTATCAATTTGAAGAAAGACCTAGCTAAATAATTTATAAAGAATGCCAAGCCAGTTAATACATCATTAGCTACACATTTTACGGTAATAAAAAAGTACGTCATATAACAAAGAAATAGAAAGAAAGTATGTCAACTATTCATCATTTTTCTGTTGTTGGTTCATTGATATATATTAAGGTGTATACAAGACAATGTATGGCATATTTTTTCAGTTTAGTGTGTAGGTACTTAGTCAATCAAATCAAATTTCATTGGAAAATGGTAAAGTGGATTTTCAAATACTTGTCAGGCATTTTTTTTTCTTTTGTGTTATCGAAATTGAAACCCTATACTTGAAGGATATACAGATCCCGGTATGGCTAGTGATCTTGATAACCGAAAGTTTGTCTCGGGTTATGTGTTTACATTATCAAATGGGCCATTTCTTGGAAATCTGAGCTATAAAAATATATAATATTTCAAGTAACTAACAAAAAGCATATTACAATAGTGGAAGCAAGCAAACAGATGTGTTGTCTTAACAGGTTCCTCAAGAGTTGGAGTTAAAACAAGATGAGTATTTTTTTATAATGATAATATTATATAATTGAGCAAGAATTGAATGTATCACTCACGCACCAAACATATTTATGTAAGATATTATCGATTGTGGGATATAATCAAGATAATAGAATATAATCTTTAAAAATCTAAACCGATAAAAGTAGTGCATAGATTTTGACTAAGTTTGTTCCCATAATCAAGTTTTAGCTTCATAGTAACCTCAACAGGATGAGATTCAGGTGATCATCTCATGATCGTATCTTGTTCGTGATGGGCTATAGAGGGAGCGTTTTAGATATTGTTAGGTTTTTCATCACCGGAAGGTTATATATATATGGGGAGAATAACTGGGATAGCTACACAACACAAGAAAAGAGATGATTTTTTATTTATGGATCTGTTTTTGCAGCAACAGTTAAAAAGTATGATCGATGGGAAAATGGTGTATATTTTATTAAAATTAGAAAAGCGTGTTTAGGACATTTAAAGCTTCGATTTGACAGTTTGGATTGTTATTTGGTAACATGTTTCGGGAGAAATTGTTGCTGGAATACCATTTTATCTTTTGTGATATTCTTCACTTATGCTTCTCTAATTGTTAGTTTATTATATTCTAAACTATAGTGGGTTGTAGATTTTTATTAAATTGATTTAATATATATCTACCATCAAGGTATCATAATAGTAAAAGTGTTTAGGACGGACTCCTAATAAGTTCGTGGTTGTTTACTCATAACAATGAATGAGTTTTTCCATGTAGCGTTGATTATTTTTCAGTGATTAGTCTTGTAGTTTAATTGAACTAATTGATAAATCGTTGGTGGTGAGTTAGATTTCTTATTTATTTGGTTGGTTGTCTTTAAACTGATCTCGCTGGTGTTGATATACTACTCTTTAATAACTATAATTGTATCCTCCTTATATAACATTTGTTATACTCATCTCTATTCAAATAAAAACGATCATAATCAACATTCAATAAAAACTATTATATTTGTATTTAATAATATTTTTTAATTAATAAAATAAGATTAGTCATTAAAACATACATAACTTGTAAAATCAGATTATATAATCAATTATATTGTAAATAAATAAATTTGTTAATTTTATTAACATAAATAGATAAAATAGTATGAATTATATCACTTCTTTTTTAAATTAACAAAAAATTATTGTTGAAATATAGTTTTACAAGAGAATAATATTATTCTTTGAAGTTTACAGAGTGTATAGTATTAGGATAGAATTTAATCTAATTGGCATCTCCACTATTCTGCATATGCATCATCCAGCTCTTCTTCGACACTTTTTCCATCATATTCAGCTAGGATTCTAGTCCTATGGTCTTTTGATTCACCATATTGATGTTTCTTACTCTTGATGGAAGTTTCAACCTGCAACACTTAACAACAATCAACATATAACAGATTGAGTAATAATTTCAAGGATAAACCTTGCTAATATTCACAGCTTATATAGCATATACCAAGTCCTTCTAGTAATTTTATGCCCCTAAGAAGATTTGGGGTATAATTTATTAAGCAATCTTGTTTCATTTTACACTTTAGAGTCCAACGGGCTAACCAGCTCGCAGCTTGATTTTGAATTCTAGATATATGTTTTTTGTCATGGATGAAATTAAGATTTTCCTAAAGCAGTTGATTAACATTTTAAAGTACCATGGGGCGTTACCATTTTCAATCATTTCAATTAATATAAAATAATCACATTCAATATCAACGTGCTTATAGTTGTTCTGATTGCAGACTATCAGGCCATCCAATAGAGCTCTACACCTAGCAACAATAGGAGTTTATTTGTTATATATTCTACCATATGCCACAAACACATCCCCGTTATTATTTATGGTCAAATCAGACCCACTAGACTCACCATTGTAAAGACACAACCCATCAATGTTTAATTCTAGTCTCTTTTCCACATGAGATTTTCATTTAAACATACTAACTTTTCTATCTTTACTTAAACAAAAGAAACAACCAAGATTGCTAGAACTTTTCATATCACCAAACCAAATACTTCTCTTAAACATGTTAGCAGGGTCTAGCTAATATAAAGCAAATTTTATGAAGAATAATTTTAGATGTCACATATTGGTTATCAAATCTGGTTTTGTTCTGGTAATGCCAGATAGTCCAACATGTTATAGTTGGAAGTATATTTCTTATATGAAATTTTTTATTGGTAGACCAAAACCAACATCTAACAAAATAATATAAGGTCGTGGATCTACCAATCTTAATACTGAAAAGGTCAGCCAAATAAGACTAGACTGACCAAGAAGTATGACATGCGACAAATATCTAGTTAACATTTTCAATGTTTTGACAATGCTGACATTTTGAGGCAAGACTAGAAAACCTTTTTTAAAAATTTATATCTAGTGGAATCCAAAATTTCATTACTTTCCCAAGAAGAAAATAATATTTAGTAGGAATTATAATATTCTAAATTCTGTCAAACAAATTTGAAATGTTGCTCTTATTCTAATTTAGTTTCAGGTTAATTCAGTTTTGAATTCTCCACTGATATCTAGGGACCATAAAATTTTATCTTCCTGGTCCTATTGAAGAGATAGAGTTTTAATCAAATTTATATCTTACTTATTTGAATTTAAATAAATGTTTTTATGAAAATATTTCAAAATAAATATCATTTTAAAATGTCGATATAATTTTATTATTTTTATTTTTATCCAACATATAGAACATAGTTTTAAGCGACGTGCGATGCCCCGCGACGACAAGAGGTCAAAAAGTTGCGGCGACGCGACGAGATTTGCGGGGAGAGTTATTTTGTTTACCAATACTATTAATTAAATAATATATAATATAGTGAGAAGAGAAGAAATTAAGTCTAAAAATCAATAAAAATATTATCGAATTTAAACTTCAAATATTTTAAGACATTCAAATGCGATTAAACATAAAAAATACTACAACTAAACATAAAAAACTCAAATATCATCATCAATTAAATTATCTTCATCTCCTTGGTCATTTGCCTCATATACATCCCACGTAGGAGGCAGTGTGCAGTAGAAGGAGGCAACGTGTAGTGGAAGAATAAAAAGAGATTTTGCGTGTGGCAATTCAATATTCAGTATAAAATGTGAATAGTTTTTATCAATATAAATAAATTGATTAGACATTTAATAAATCAGTAATTCAGTATTTAGTTTATATTTAAGATAAGTTAGTGGTTTTGAGTCGAATGGTTTGAAAGTTGAATAGTAAGCGTTATTTTACAATTGATTTACTTTATATATGCATTTTAAGTAATTAAGATTAGTTTATATATAATAAAAAAAAATAGATGTAGCCAGTGGAATTTGCTCGCGATGCAACGTGATGCTACGTCTCTATACCACCGTCAAGGCGGATGTTTTTTCGTTTGGACCGTTATGTGACTCGTCATAACGATTTTTGAGGGTTACACGCTGTCGCGCACTGCGGTGACGTTGCGGTGGCATTTTTTAAAACTATGAGATAAACTTTTATTAATTTTAAAAACGTTACAAAATTTAAAAACACATATAAAATATAGCTTAAAGTTGACTAAACAATAATATTTAAAGGAAATTTAAATTGCTTTAAATTTTCATGAAGAAAGAAGCGGCAGCCAAACAACTAGCCTTTTGCCATTCCTTATTTATCCAGCTAACCTTCAGTCTATTGAAATCATAATTGTCCTCGTTGGTTTAGGCTTTGAAAATAATCTATTAAAAAATTCAATTTTATCGGTTGAAATCAGAATTGATCTTTTAAGTCACCAACTTTAATACAGAGCTGAAGCAATTTGAAAACCGATTCATAGCCCATATTTTCTCCTTCTGTATTTTTGAAGATTAAGGTATAATTTGTTTTTCGAGATTTAGGTAAGTTTTCAAGCATTGTTGATTCAAAACTATTATTATAATTATTATTAATATGACGATGATGATGATGATACCTTTTTTAAGGGTTTGGTTAAATTAGGGCCCAATTGGCTAACCACCCCCAATTTTAACCATACCCAAACAAATTTTAAGTAGCCCCAACATTATATCCAAAACACCCTTTCATTTTTTACTAACTCAAAACCCTAAACACTAACCATTCCCATCTATAAACCAGCCCCAACCCAAAATCAGCCCCAAAACCCTAAACACGCTCTCATTTCCAAACTTCTACAATCTTGCAAAATCAGCCCCAAAATCAGATTCGAAGAACTCTACCACATCAATACCAAGGCAAAAACTACTATGGGAAAATGAAAAGAGTAAGTTTTTACTCTTAAATGTAGTTTTTTTCTATATTTGGTTTTGCTTAAGTTTTTTGATTTTGATATGCATAGGGTGTTAGAATTGGCGAAGTTTGGTTATGAAGTTGTTTTTAGTTGTCTAGTGATGCTAGGGTAGATTTGGTTTTGGCTGATTTGGTTTTTTAGAAAGATTTAGGAGTTTTTCTTCATGTCGTTAATGGCGGTTTCGAGCCTCCCCCGCCGGTTCAGTGTTTGGATACCCGGCGGGGGACCTATTTTTTCTAGAAATTCATCCTTCCCCGCCGGTATTAAGGGTTTAGACCGGCTGGGAAAGATGAATTTCCAGAACTTCATCCATCCCCGCCGATGATGAGCCGATTTAACCGGCGGGGAACGATGAACATGAAAGGCATGTGTTTACGTTCCCCGCCGGCTGGGGGCCAATTGACCCGGCGAGGGAAAATTGTTTTTTGAAAATTCAATTTTCTACCCGTCGGGTGAATAATTGTCACCTGACGGGTAGAAAATTGAATTTTCAGAAAATAGTTTTCTCCCCGCCGGTTGAAAATTGGTCACCCAGCTGGGAGACCTGTTATTTTTCTAAAACTACTAATTTTTTTTGCTTCGTTCTAATTTTTTTTTTGTGATTGTTTTTGCAGACACGAAGCACCTTGCGCGAAGGAGAAGGCGGCCAAAGCGGCGAAAAAAGGCGAAGGTAGCCGACGACCGGTGGTCGATAGGCCCGAACGTGGGGAGCGGACCGAGCATGATCGGAACGAGCGCGCGGTGCGCCAGGGCCACACGGAACGATCCTTGCGGCATAGGAAATATGATGCCACAAGGGATCGCGGCGCCACAAGGGAGGCCGTACAGCAATCTTCTCCTCCACGAGAGGTGCTCCCCATTCGACGGCGGCGTGCCCTAGTAGACGAGGAGGACACGGAAGAGGAAACAGAGGTCCCTATGCCACCACCTCGAAGAGAGGTCCGTGCGGAAGGGCGTCCAACCGATCCGAAGGGATGGAAAAATCTTTTTCTATCCCAAAACAACGTCCTTCTCTTCCCAGACTATGCCCAACATGAGGCGTACTACGCCTTCAAAAAAAACATAAGTTATCAAATTAATTATATGTTTGATTAGTTAAATTGTTGTTTTAACATTATATATTTTTGAATTTTTTGTACAGGCGCGCTCGGGTATCACGGTTCAGTCCAAGTAGGGTTTGCTTGGTCAGTGGGACCTTAGCAAACAAATAGCGGTTAGGGATTACCTCGAGGAGACACCGTTTTGGTCGTTGATGCGACATCTACCAAAGTTCAACAACCACGTGCAGTTGGCCGAGGTGTTCAGTGAGAGGTGGCACCAAGAGACTAACACGTTCCAGTTTTCCTTTGGAGAGATGACGTTGACACTGGATGACGTCTACGTGATTACTGGCCTCCCGGTTGAGGGGATAATTATCGATGTCTATAGGCCGGATCCGATAGAGGCGACGTACGCACGCTATGCGGAGTTGTTGGGAGTTTCGGCTGCTGATGTGCAGCAGGAAATGGAGGCGCACGACGGGAGTAGATTCGGCCTCCGATGGCTTAGGACCACATTCTTCGGGGACGAGTACTTAGATTCCAATACCGCCCTGACTACGGAAATGAAGAAGGCAGCAGCTAGGGCATACATCTTGTTCTTCCCCGGGTGTACTATTTTCACCAACACGAGCCAGAAGAACATCCAATGCGATTTTCTCCATCACCTTGATGACTTGACGAAGGTAGGTGAGTACACATGGGGTACTTGTGCACTGGTGTGGTTGTACAAGAGCTTGGGAGGCATTTCGAAGCACTCCTTGAAGAGCTTGGTCGGCTTCTCGGCCTTGTTTGAGTATTGGGTCTATGACCACTTCCCTATTTTCCGCACGTCAGTGAATAGTGGTTATAGCCCAACGAATCCGAAAATGCTGGCGTGGTTGCCCAAAAAGATCCCGGTATCATTAGCTCGCGGGAAGCCGTACTACCGTGACATCCTCGCGACTCAAGGAGAAAGGGATGTAAGTTATCTTCTTTACGTTTATTAATATACATTTATTCTATATAAAATGTAGTACGAGTAATTGATTTTTTTTGTAGGTTATATTCCGACCTTACGAGGATGTCCGTGAGGTGTGGCCGGAGTAGGCAATAGGGTTGTACCGAAACCTTATTCGCCTTATATTGGCGAGCAAGGCATATCACCTGGACCGAGTGATGCGCCAGTTTGGTTGGATCCAAGAGAAGCCGCTGGACCCCCTTGTTGCTAGAACCGGTCTTGGTAGAGGAGACCATCTTCGCTATGCACTTCAAGGTAGGCATTGGACTAACTGGAGGGAGCACGTATACGTGATTGATAGGTATTTGAGGCCCTTGGAAGGAAGTACTCACACGTCATCCCCCCAATACAAGGCATACGTGAAGATGTACGGGTGGTTTAACATCACGCCTCGGATTCTTACGGAGGCATCCGCGATCGATGTGGTGAACATGATTAATCATGTTCGGCCGTTAGACGATTCGACTGACGAGATGGTGTCATTTGCGAGGAAGGTGATGGAGATCACCGGTCCGTGGCTTTTGATTATCATGGTTGGTTTTTTTATTTGTATGTTATTCTAGTTGTTGACATTTGGGCCGTTTATAATTGTTGACATTTGGGCTGTTTTGTTATTCTAAATCTTAAGTTTGTTGATGTATTTCAGTTTTAATATGCATTTGTTGTTCGTTTAATTTAAGTTTGTTGTTGTGGTTTGCGTTTTCGAATTCGATATTTCACTCACATTCTAGTTTTAAAAACGTAAAACCTGAGATAGTTTCCCCCAAAGTAAGTTCCAAATTAAGTTCTCAGAAACACGTTATTCCTCATGTTGTTTTTTTTCAACATTACCTGTTCCCCGCCGGTGTACTAATTTTCAACCGCCGGTTGACAACTTCCTCGGCGGTTGAAAATACCTCCCCCGTCGGGGTAAATAAACTACCCGCCGGGGTAGGTTCCTTGTACCGCCGGTTGATATCGAGTGGAAAATTTTAATTTTCCACTCGAAAGCCCCGCCGATTTGAGAATACTCAACCGTGGGGGACATTATTACCCGACGGTTAAAAAAATTTTGGCCGGCGGGGAACCCTTCGAAAATCCATCCTCACAATTTCTAGAGGATGGGTCTACTTCCCCCGGTATGAAAATGTTGCCCCGGCGGGGATGTTTCCTCCCCGCCGGGGAAGTATTTCACCCGCCGGCCGAAAATATCTGATCCGGCGGGGCAGCGTATCGGTGAAATTTTCCACCTGTGTTAAAATTTGGGCTTCCTCCCCGGCTGGTTGAAAATTGTGACCCGCCGGGGATGTTTCGACCCCGCCAGAGGAGTTTTCAACCGGCGGGTGACTATTATTGTACCGGCGGGGACCTAGACAATATTATTCCCCCGCCAAAAAAAAATTCCCGCCAAATGAAACTCCCGCCAACAAAAGAATACCATTATAAATATACAAGTGTTAACGAGCAACATGGCATCCATCAAACACTCAAAAACAAATGGAGTTTACCGCTAATGAAGACTACTATATGCTTGTAGCAGTGAAGGATTCCCGGGCCGAGTTGGGCGAAGATATGAGTGATGCATTTTTTGAAAGATTTTTATGTCATATGTATTACAACTATGGTTATTTAGAAACTGGAAGTGTCGTTGTGCGCAGCCGTGACGAAATCAAGAGACAATACCTTTTTGTCCAACCCCTCACGAAGTTGTTGTTCATGCCGCGAAGAATAAAAGAGGAGGCGGTAAAGGTCTGGGACATGACCGTCTGTGACTATATCACTAGGGATATGGTAGCATATGTGGAGGATATGGTTATGGCAAGGGAGGATGGCGACGATGTTTTACACAGCTTGCGTTACGACTACTAATAGTGTAATCTGTCTTATTGGACGTGTTTTTATTATTTATGTTGCGTAATGTTGTTATAAGTTGTTATGTTTTTATTATTTATGTTGCGTATTGTCCTCGTTTCTTATGTAATGCTAAGTTGTTATGTTTGGGTTTCTAGTTGTTGTTCGATATTAATGTATTTTACATATCACCGCATTCGGTGTGAGTGTTACCAAGTTTGATTGATGCTTTAATTACATATTGATCTTCTAACTCGTTCCAAAGACACATTATTTTAGGGTTTTTCTTGTTGTTTACCCTTCAATGTGTGGGTAGAACATTTATTTTATAGACATTAAACTCCCGCCAAATACTTTGCCAGATAAACTCCCACCAAAATAAGTCCCGCCAAATTCAAACTCCCGCCAAATTCGACGTCCCGCCAAATTCGAACTCCAACCAAATGAGACTCCCGCCAATAAACAAATAATAAGCGGGGAAAATAACACCATTTCCCGCTCATTATTTTTCTGATTGAACCACATACATCTACTCTATAAATACTGTAATCCGACTAAGAAACTAAACACTTAAGTTATAACAATGGGTGATTCAGGCTGGAATGTGCACGAAGATGCAAGCCTCCTAAGCGCATTTGATTTCGTTAGAGGTACGATGCAAGAGAATATTCCTGGTTTCGTCGATGCGGTTAACCATGGTAGGGAGGCATCGTGTCCAGGATGTTTAATGCCCCGACCACGTGGACGCGAAGAAGTCGCCTAGGTTAGCTTATCTTAAAACAATGACTATACATATCGAGTCACTTCCTTGGGAAGTCCGAACCAAAGTCCGAAAGGTATTCGACATGGGATTGCAGAGTACAATTACGCAGGAGATAGTGTCACATGCGATACAGCGAATGGAGCAAGAAATAGGCGACGCAATAGCCAGCGTCGTTGAAACGTACTCAACTCCCGAAGGAAGTAGTGATGAAGACGAATATTCAATCGAGAAAAGGTTTGAGTATGGAATGAACTATCTGACTCTGTTAAACTAAATGTGCAATGCTAATTCAGGGTTAGCTTATCTATCATTTGGTTTATGTTATGTGCTTATATATTTTTAATTATGCAATGCTTTTCATTAAAGTGTAATGTTTTAATGCAATCGGCATATTAAGAAGCTTAAGTGTTATTGTTTTTAACATTAAAACCATCCAAACATAAAAACCATAAAAACATAAAAACCATCCAAGGTTTACATTCATTACAATCGTCTAGTCATCAAGCAAAAGCGGATAAATCGGTTACTTCGGGGTAATTATTTTTAAACTCTTCGCATTTCTTGCAACGAGATGCAATCGGCAATGCCCAACCTTCCGCTTCTGGTGAACGCAACTTTAAGCAACAAGGATGTATCCTAGCACATGGGGCCTCCGCCTTAATCCCAAGCTACAAAATGAAAACACGATAAATTAATTTCTTGATATTAAAATTGCTATTAACATACCCCTTGTATGAATACTTACGTTCACGAAATGGTTGGAGTTGACCCAACCCAATCCGATTTCCAACCGGTTTGGAATCTAAGGAGGTGCACCTCTTAGCGGAAGAAAAGTGAAGCCGACATCCATATTTCGGAATAGCCCAAGAAAATGGAGTATGCAGTTAAACGCAGATGCAGTTGCCACCTCATCTCGGGCATGGACATCCAATGGTCCTTAGTTCCCACATCACTAGAACATTTCACACGCTCCGCAATATTAATCAAATTCTCCATGCTAGTAAATATCTTAACGTAGAAGGATGCGTAATCCATCAGCTCGTTGTAAAGGGCATCCCTTATCAACCTTCACCCATCTTGTTGCCCGTTCAAGGCGCTATCGAGCGGTACCAGCAATGGCCATCGGATTTAACATCGCTAATGGACTCTACGAAAGGCCTAAAATAGATGGGGAATTGGTTCATGTATCCTTTGGGGTCTACAAAACTTGCCTTCACCGGTATCGTAGAGCTTGACCAACAACCCACCGTTCCACTACTAAGCATTGTCCCACTTGCTTGCGTTGGAATAGCGCTACCTTTCGTACGAGCGGGGGCGCTTTCCGAACCACGTTTAGGCGCTAGCTTTTTTTCCCTTTATTTGAGGTTACGTTTGGAAGTTTGAAGTCTCCAAGTAAGGATGGCGTACTAGCATTTTCTGATTGAAGCACATACTCGTGTGCACTTTTGTCACGTTTAGTGGATGTATCATCAGCGGCAATAGATAACTTACTTTTGTTAGGTGGACGACCGCGCGCTTTTTCCTTAACCAATGGCTCCAAAATGTTAGTTGTTTCGGAATGGACGACGGTAAACCATTGTTTATAAACGTGCTCTATGCGTGCTTCATCATTGGACACCATGACATCGCATACTAGTTTTTCATGTTTTGCTTTAAGTTGCTCGATTGTCGAGAGGTTGGTACGAACTAGGATGTCTAACCTCTTCCAATGTTCATGAAACAACTCAAGCGGCACCTCTAAGCCTTTCACAACAAACTCATAGATTTCGTAGGCGCAAGGCATACCGTGCATAGTTCGTATGGCACAACCGCAAGGCATATCCGGCGCGATTGTCATGTTGCATTCGACTTCGTCGGCCAAAAGTTCCATAGCATAGTGGGAGATGTTGTTTTTTAGTTTACCCTACACAATGTTTGTGAATTTATGTAGGGCCAACAACCGGCTCTTTTCAAAAGAAGCTTTTATGTCCCCGTGTTGCAATTCGATCAAAGTATGCAACTTCAACCAAAAAGATTCAAAGTTACCTTTGCTCGTACCGATGAAACGCTTGAGACTCGAATGAGCGCTCTCCACGCGGTTTGTGGTTTGGTTACCAAAATGCATCCACTTGTTAGTTCTCCACGTGAAAAACTTGTCACCGTACGGCCCTATCCAACTTTCGGTATACTCAATTGCTTCCGGATACTCTTTGAAGTCGCGGTGAAATTCCGACCGGTAGTTCTCGTAGGCTAATTCTGTTTCCGCCAACATCATTTCATTCCACACTTTCAAACAGGCGTTGGACATTTTCTTCTCCTTTATGATCTTTTTCGTTTTTCCTAGGACGTTCATGTTGATGTGTCATCGACACAACATGTGCATTGCATTGGGGAACACTTCCTCCACCGCATTCACAAGTACCAAGTCTCTATCCGTCAAAACAATGGATGGTAATTCGATGGAGTGAGTTACCATCAACGAATGTAAGCATCCTAACACCCACTTGTAGGTCTCGATTTTTTCATTCGACATAAACGCAAATCCAATGTAGAATGTTTTCCTCGTACAAGTCGCACCCACGACCTCGTACAACGGCATCCCGTATTTGATCACCTTGTACATGTTATCCATTAAAATGACGTTCGGAAATGTCCGTAACAAATCCCAACTAACCGGGTGCGCACAAAAAATCTCGCCTATGATATCGCTTCCATCTTCGCACTTTCTATGGAATTCGTAGTAGTTTAGTCGCTTTAGTTCACCCAACAAGTATTGAAATTGCGACCGACCGACTTTCTCGAGCTTCCGGTGTTTTAGTAATGCGTTGTACACGGTGCGCATTGTAGAAGAATTCTTAGGGTTCAATTTCTTCACTCCACCAAGAATATCACGAGGACGGGATCCCATTTTCGTAGAACTAACCACGAAATCCATCTCTATTTTTTGAAAGCGTCCCACGTAGGAATGACCTTCTTTGTAGGATGTAGTATCGTGATTGTGAACGCCGCACACAACCTCTATTCCCCACAAATCATCACCCATCTTCTTTCCTTTAAGGGAGAACGGGCATCCGCATTTTTTCGTTCAGGTAGACTTCCTCTTTAGATCCTTAGGATCTACAAGTTTTGTGTAAACTCCAGATCTTTCACACACAAACTCTACTCTCGGATTTTTACGATCGTGTCTATCGCATCGGCGTAAAATAATCACAAACCCGTAATCTAATGTGGTTTCCTTAACCCATTCAATCAGGTCTGCCTGGGAGTAGTAGTGAGATTTGGTGTTGAACAACTCGCCATAATCGACGGAGCAAGGCACCGGTATTTCCTCCTCCTCCGCCTTCGACATGCACAAACTAGACAGATCATCCTTTGACTCATCCTTTAACTCTCCATCTCCACTCTTTAACTCTTCACCCTATGTAAAAAAACCATAAATTAGGACAATGGATAAAATACGCCAACCCCAACGGTTAGAAAATTCACACATTGAAGGAGGTTGCCACGCCGGTTCTAGATGGTTACAACCGGCGGGGACATTGTTACACCGGCGGTTAAAAATTCTTGAACCGGCGGGGATATTGTCAACCGGCGGTTGAAAATACAACACCCGTCGGGGGTCTAGCTCAAAATCAAACTCCTATTGTGCATAAAACACAAGGGTTTACCCCCGGCGGTTAAATAATCCCACACCGGCGGGGAACAATCCATCCCCGGCGGGTGACAATAATACTATACCCAGCGGGGACGAAACTCAAAATGCGCACAAAACAAAGAAGTTGGGCGGACTCGATGAACTCGTCGGGCGGACATGGTGTGCCCCGGCGGGGAACCTTCATAGAAAATATTATGAATGTTCATAGTCTCCGCCCGTTGAGATGGGTGAAACCAGCGGGGCACTTCGGGTTCTACCTTTCTAAATCTAGAAGGTCTACCAAAATGGAAACTTTTCTAAATAGATTGGTTAGAACAATTACCATATTTGGAGGCCCATGCTCCTCAGCAAGCTTCTCACATTCCGAGTCCATCCTTCGATTATTTTGAATTTGCAAAAAACATTATTGATTTTTGGAGGTTCAAGTGTTTATTTGTGAGTTTTTGGTTAAGTGTTGAGTATAAGAGGGTTGTTTGGAGGAGTAATTTTGTGTTCTTCTACATTTGGTTAACCATACCCACATTCTACTACAAGACAAAAATAAAGATTCTTGGTCAAAGAGTAAAACCGTCTTTGACTATTGAATTAAAAAGATTCTCTATATTTTGGGAATGGTTAACAAAAATTGGGCCCTAATTTAGCCAAACCCCCTTTTTAATCTTAGTTTTTTTTATCAGTTTGATTTTTTTATTTTATCGATTTCATCGGATTTCGTTGTTAATTTTAAATCTATTTCATCTTTAAATTCGATTTTGTAAGTACGGTATTTTTGAGTTGTTAATTTTATTTCTACTCAATTCTAGTTAAGAATAGAGTATAACCAAAAACAAAGGTGTGGAGATATAATGGCCCAAAGCAAACTAGTTGAGTCACACTTTTATATGTTTAACATGGTATGATAACCGGAATAAAACTTCGGCATTTTATATCAAGAGCGTGATGATGATGATGATGATGATGATGATGATGATGATGATGATGATGATGATGATGATGATGATGATGATGATGATGATGATGATGATGATGATGATGATGATGATGATGATGATGATGATGATAATGCCTTTTTTAATCATAGTTTTTTTTATGAGTTTGAATTTTTTATGTTATCGATTTCATCGGATTTCGTTGTTAAGTTTGAATCTATTTCATCTTTAAATTCGATTTTGTAAGTACGGTATTTTTGAGTTGTTAATTTTATTTCTACTCAATTCTAGTTAAGAATAGAGCATAACCAAAAACAAAGGTGTGGAGACATAATGGCCCAAAGTAAACTAGTTGAGTCACACTTTTATATGTTTAACATGGTATGATAACCGGAATAAAACTTCCGCATTTTATATCAAGAGCGTGATGGGATCATGCTCTTCGTTGTATTCTAAAGGTCCACATATGTATCTAAGACGGAATGTTATCTTTTTGTCATGTGTTCATTAGTCTTATATCCCACGTCGCTTAGATTGAAAATAATATACAATATATAAGTGAATGAAATATCTCAACAATTGTGAGATTTTTTGGGAGTTGAACCAAAAATAAAGCCGTGGTTTGGTTTTACTCTCTTCTGTAAAATATCGTTGATAGTGAATATATCTCTAATATTTTCATTAAAAACTAATTTTATTTTATTTTCATTAAATAGTGAATACCAAAAATCTAAATGCTAAACTAGTGTTAATTGGATACACGAAACAAAATTAAAATATATCATAAATAAATCTATTTTTATTTGTCTTGAAATATAAAACCAATGGGTTTTTTTGCGAATCTTTTTCCGAGTTACCGTTTAAAAAATACTAAAAGTTAAAAAGTTGAATAAAAAAATACACATCTGCGATGATTTTATATAAAAACGCATTTTCGGAAAACAAAATCCAAAATGTCGCTAAAAAATATACGGATCTCTAATATTTTAAATTAATATATTTTTTATTTATTTTTATCAAAATTTAAAAACTTTATTTATGAAAAAATTGTTACGAGAATATAGCTATAATGTAAGATCTTGAATTGTATATATGGTCAATGAAGATCTTAGCATATGATTTTTACAGTTGTTTTTTGGAATCTTGACATCAAAGTGTTGTTGAAGATCTCTCCTTAGTGTAGTCTTTGTAGGTGTATAGCTTGTACATCATGTGTCTTCTTTGTCTTGGTGCTCTTTCTGCTGAGCTTACTTCCATGGAGTCTTGTTGGCTTTTGTTCATTGTTTCTGCAAAATTAAAGACAAAATGTTGATGAGGAGTTTAGTCTTGCCATAGAGTTAGTTTCCATCAACACCGTCAGTTTTATAATCTTAGATAACCCATGTTGATAATTTCTAGCAGTAGTATTGCACTTAAAGGTCCATGTGTTTAGTTTTCTCTGAATTGACAGTTCGATTTATTATTTATTGTAAATTTGGCAACCTAATCAGCGGCTAAATTTTGCTCTCTAATTACATGTCTGATAACCATATGAGAAGATATTAGGTTTCTACAACATGTTATAATAAGTTCTAGATGCCATGGTGTTTTTCGAAATCCAATGATGTCAAATAAAATTAATGAATCCACTTCAATATTAACATATTTAAGATCATGTTCTTTGCAGTATAATAATCTATCTAAAAGTGCCATAGTCTCTGCAATTTAGAGAGTATTCTTTCCCAAGAGAGTTCTCCTAGCAAATATTAGATGACTATGTTCATTTCTTAAAGTGAAACCACGGGTAAAATCACCATTGGTCCCCTATGTTTCACCTGTATATCAAACTAGTCCATAATCTTCACTTTTGTCTCCCACTTATCCTCCATGTTTTAGAAATTTGCACGACCCCCCCTGCACATGTGAGTCATGAAAATATAACACGTGTCACCCCAAAGATTCAAATTTTGTATCATTATTGGTCCCTCATAATTTTTCACAATTATATCCCTCCCTGAGCCTAATAAGCAGTCTAGTCACTCACCACGTCATTTTACTATTTATAATAAATACTTACCATTTACTATTTTTAACCTTATTTACCTTGTATTGTAGTTGGGATGGACTCAGATTTAATCCATAAACTCAACCCAACTAACCCAAACTAACCCAAAACATTGTTTCTGGAATTCGAGAACGAAAGAGAGACAAGATGGATAGTGAGAGAAAGTACTAATGCGGAGATTAACGGTGATTGCCTGATTTTCCGATTGATTGATCTGGTTTGATACGTTGATTGTTCCGGTCTAATATATATATATATATATATGGATGCCCAAAAAATTGCCATATCAATCTCCAATAAACAAAATAAAAATCATATCGAAAATTTCCAAGTCTATCATATCCATTTAAAACCTTATTTCATCATTGTCTGAATTCACATGTACTTCTCATGAAAAATTGAATAAAACTTTAAAATCCGAAAAGAACATAAAGACGATGAAAAGTCAAGGGACGTGCAGATAGAATACCAATACCCTGTCTAAAAAATGAACAACTGACAATTATATAAATTTTCGATTCCAAATTTACAAAAAAAACACTAGAAACCAAAAATAAAAATAGTAAAGAAAAAAAAGAGCGATCTCTCTAATTACTAGAGCTAGCATTCGGTTATTTTGTCTATCGTTTCGACCTCTCTTATATACTGTATCTTCGAGTAGAAGGAAAACAAAACAAAACAAAAATGATTTTTTTAATATGTGTGTTTGTTTGTGTTTCACATTCCGTGTAAGAAGAGTAAAATAATGTTTTTGGTTTTTTATTGGGCAGTAAAGCTATCTCAAACGCAATCTAGTTCTACTGCAAATCTTACATTAGTGAAACAAGTTTGTTTTTGCTTTTTCTAAAACATGGAGGATGAATGGGAAACAAATATTTTAATTTTGATACACTGGTGTAACATGAAAGACCAATAATAATTTTTGGCCGGTAAAACTACTACTAAACTATTGTTGATCTCTCACAATTAAATTCGAACGTATTTGTTTAACGATGGATGTCATTTTATATAACAAAAATGATTATTTGTTAAATGATTATAACAATGTATATTAATTATAAACTTTAAACCATCTATCTGATATTTATGTATGTTTGTTAAATTTATATATAATTTTATATAAAAAATAATTTACATAATTTGGTAAATTTTTCGAATTTTGACCCGTTTTTCATGAGTTACGAGCCATTTATAAAAGTAATATTAATTCGTCCGCGCCGCAATTTAGAGAGGTTGGTTTCATTTACCATCACATTTACAAAATAAATTAATATAATTGAAGTGTATTCAAAAGTAGATAACTATAGTGGTTTTGTTTTTACTATATATAATCATAGATTTCTACTGTTAAAATATAATAATCCAACCCATAACCACCTAATAATTACCCTTTTCTCGGATTGATCTCAGTCTAACAACCCACCTTGAATATAAATTATATTATAATATATTAATAAATATTATATTAGGAACCGAAAACATTAGATTGGTAGTTGAATTTTATAGAACTTACACACGCCATCTTATATTTATACACTAAAAAATAAATGTTCTCTTTATATATGAAGAATAATGACCTCATATATATGGTTGGCCAAAACATGGAGAGTAATTTAGTATAGAAAATTAAGTTTATATAACCCGAACAAATAGATCAATCGAAGCATATCGTACGAAAATATTAACTCACGTAGTGTGTGGAAAATTAATGGAATCTTTTGTGTGAAAAGATGTTGGTATCAAACCTATGATACGTGATTTAACAATTCGATGTTACTTTCAACTATTAAATAATTATAAAATTTTAATAACTAAAAATCAATTATAACGTAACAATATTATATATAATTATGATAATATAATATTTTTAAAAAAATTATCTACCCAAACTATACTCCCGTCTAACTATTATTTATGTTTATTTAATACCATTTTATTTCTGTCATTCTGAGTCAATAGTCAATTCTTAAGTAATATTTTAAATGTTCATGCTTTATAAATAACTTCGAACTATTTATAATTTTTGAATTAAAGTTTATACTTTTAATTTTTTAAAGTCCATATCTTTCAAATTGAAGTTTGAAAAAAAAATCTCAAAGTACCATCGGGTTTGTTTATTGAAGACAAACAAAACTAGGTCCCTTGATATATTTACATTTTAAAAAAAATTACAAATAACATAGGAGTTCAACCTTAAGAGTTTTGTACATTTTTAACCAAGCGAGTTCATTGAATATTAGACATAAAAGTTCTTCATTATATCAACTGTGAGAGTTCTTTATTAGATCCTTATGGTTCCAACCATGAGAGTTCTGTACATTTTTAACCATGCGAGTTTATTGAATATTAAACATGAGAGTTCTTCATTATAATCTAACCCTTCAAGTTCTTATATATTAAAACAATCGATTTTAACCATGAGATTTCAACCACAAGAGTTCTGTATATTTTCAACCATGTGAGTTTATTGAATATTAGACATGCGAGCTCTTTATTATAATTCAACAGTGAGAGTTCTTTTATACTAAATCATTCGATTTTAAGTCTATTAGTTGTGCTAGATATTTATGGTTCCGACTGTGGGAGTTCTATATATTTTTAACTATGAGAGTTCTATACATCACATTTCAAACCATGAGAGCTGTTTACATATATAACCATGCGAGTTTATTGAATATTAAACATGATAGTTCTTCCTTATAATCTACCTATCCAAGTTCTTGCATAATAAACCATTCAATTTTAAACATGAGAGTCTTGTACATTTTTAACCATGCGAGTTTATTGAATATTAGACATGAGAGTTCTTCATTATAAATTCAACTGTGAGAGCTCTTCATTAGATCCTTATTGTTTCAACCATGAGAGTTATGTACATTATGTTTCCAACCATGAAAGTTCTGTACATTGTTAACCATGCGAGTTTATTAAAAATTAAACATGAGAGTTCTTCATTATAGTCCAATTGTGCGAGTTCTTGTATATTAAACCATTCATTTTCAAGTTTATTAGTTGTGCTAGATCCTTACGTTTCCAACCACGAGAGTTTTGTACATTTTTAACAATGCAAATTTATTGAATATTAGACATGAGATTTTTTCATTATAATCCAACCGTGCGAGGTCTTATATATTAAACCATTTGATTTTAAGTATATTAGATTTGCTAGATCCTTATGTTTCCAACCATAAGAGTTCTGTATATTTTAACTCTGTGAGTTTATTAGAATTATACATAGGAGTTCTTCAATATAATCCAACCATGCGAGTTCTTGTATATCAAACCATTCGATTTTAATTTTATTAGCTGTGCTAGATCCTTATGGTTCCAGCTATGAGAGTTATGTACATTTTTAACCATGGGAGTTTTGTTATTATGTTTCCAACCATGAGAGTTATGTACATATTTAACCATGCGAGTTTATTGAATATTAAACATGAAAGTTCTTCATTATAATGCAACCGTGCGATTTCTTCGTATGCCCGAGCACAATATAACCCTGCGAATTCTTCGTACAATAGTCAAAGAAGATGCGAGTTTAATTTATTTTCATAAGATGAAAATATGAGCTTATTGTTACTTTCATATGCACGTTGACAAAAAATTGGAAATTGAATCTCACATGATTTGTTTTGCCTAGTTTTACATGGTTGGTTATGCGTATTCTCATATGTTCTGGAAAAAAATTAAAAATATCAATAGTTGATCTACTTTTGTTCGTCTAAAAAAACAAAACCGATGATATTTTCAGATTATTCCTGAGCTATAATATGAAAGATACAGACTTTTTAAAATAAAAAAATGTAAAAAAAGAGAAATTTGGTTCAAAGAAAAAAAAGGTTACTTGTGATTTTTCATCATTGTTGAGGTATCTTTTGGTAGTATGTAATGTTTGGATACTATGTGGTAATACGATAGTTGAATAGATATTTATGGATACTTTTCTCTATTTTAAAATATAAACTAAATCAATAAAAAAATTAAAAATCTAATTGGATTTTTTTTCATAACTTGGAATTACTTAATTTTAACTAAATCATGTGTTAAATACTTTATATTCCTCACAAGTAATACAAGTATTATGTACAAAAAAAATTTAATAAATCAACAATAATAATTTGATTTATAAAATAATATGTTTAAAATTTTAATAAATCTAATATAATAACAAAAAATTGAATTTTTTTATTTAATATTTTTATTGTAAAAAATATAATTGTATTATCATAAAAAATTATAAGATAATTTGGTTAAAACTCTAATAAGTTTTTATATAAGAATAAAGATATAACTGAAAAACTATTTATAATATTACAATTATATTGTGAAGAATATATTATAAATATTAATATCGATAATTTTAGATCACTAGACTTAGAAAACGCATTGATGGCCTTGGAATTGATTGCGCCAGGGTTTGAGTGATAGTGGAGATGAATAGTATAAATAAGAGCACAAAGCAATAGAGAACAATATGTTAGTTTTATTGATTGATGTTGGATATATTCACTTTTAAAAAAATATTATTACCTCTATTGTCATTATGTTTTGCATTGGTTATGCTTCTACCTATTTGGAGAAATAGTCTACGATAACTATTAGGTATTTTCTCCCTCATTGGATCGTTAGAAATGGTCCCACGATGTCCATACCCCATATATCGAATGGAAGTGCCTCTGTTATTTTTTTCGGTAATGATGCTAGAACTGGGATTGAATTTGTGAATCTTTGGCATGTATTATATGTCTTTAATTTCACTTTGTATCCTATATTCTTGTTGGCTATAATATATTTAGAACAATAGTTTTCTGTATAAGGATTTATATCCGTAGTGGAATGTTGTTTTCTCCCTCGTGTAATTCTTCCATTATGAAGTTTTCTTTTTAGTGCCTAAGCATCTTAGCCATGACTTTGATAATCATCTTTTATATGTTGTATTATCCACGTGTACCTTATGGACATTCTTTTATTTTCTGTGTCTTTCTTCTATCTTTCGGTATAACTCCCTTTATTAGGTAATTTTTTATTGGTATTCGTCAATCTTCTTTATTTTTTATCTTTTAATTATCATTATTACTTCATATATGGAGGTTAAGAATAAATTATTTAACAGTGTAATTGAGGGTTTTTCTTGTAATATTAATCATGGCATTGATGATCTACACGCGGAAGAAGCAAGTGCAACAACTATTACATTTTTTACCATTTGCACTTGTTTAAATTTTCCATGCTTGAACTGCAAGGTGAAGCATTATAGCTGCTTCATATATTGGATTATGTTATCCTTTTATGCTTCAGCACGCCCTGTTATTTGGCTAACCACTAATTGATAATCAGTATAAAAAACGTACTTTTTTACTGCGCAGATTTTTGCTATGCGAAATCCCACGATGCATCTTCTTATTATATTTCATTATTTGATGTTGGAAATTTGAACTCGATGGATTCGTTTAAAATATTTCCAGTTAGGAAAACAAGTTGGATTGCTGCTCCCAAACCTTGATTATTACTTCATTCATTAACTTTAACTCTCCTGGTGTTTTCTGACTCATTATTTATTATGATTGGTCGCTCGAATTAGAAATCTGTTAAAAAAATAGAGTAACGTTTAGGAATTTATTTATAGTCTAGGTTCAAGATTATAGTGTAATCTCCTAGCTCTACTGACCATTTGGTCAATCTTCTCGAGATATCAGGCTTTTTAAATATATTTCTTAGGGGAAAGAGTTTCTCACAATAATAATGTGTGCTTGAAAGTATGGTCTCATTCTCCTAGTTATTACTACCAATGCTAGAGCTATTTTCTAGTTGTAAATATCTAATCTATATTGGTAGTAAAGATTTACTTATATTATATACGGATTTGGACTTTCTTCCTTCCTCCCTGATTAGACTTGCACTGACTGCATAATCTGAGACTACCAAGTACAGGTATAAGATTTCTCTTTGCTTCAGCTTTGTTAATATTTCTGAAGAGGCTAAGAAGTTTTTGATATTATTGAATGTCTTGTCGCATGCTGGAGTCCATTGGAATTTTCACGTTTCTTGCAACACTTAGGAGAACGATCGATATTTTTGTGAAGATCGTGACAAGAATCTATTAAATATTGTTAACCTTTTTGTTAGTATATGTACTTATTTTATGTTTCATGTGGCCTTTATTGCTGCTAGGTTAACAAGGGAGGTTGGATCAGCTTGGATACCCTTTTCGCTCACCGTATACCTTAAGGACTTTCTAGACTGAACGTTGAATGTGCATTTTTATGGATTCAATTTCAAATTTAAACGTTTGAGGTTGTCGAACATCTTATGAGGTCTGCAAGATGGTCTTCTTCATGCGGGGTTGTTACCAATATGTTATAAATATAGGCTTGTATATTTTTGCCTATTTTTGATGTAAAAATCTTGTTTGCCAACCTTTAATAGGTAGCTTTAGCATATTTTTATTCGAAGGGCATTACTTTATAAGAATGTAGCCCTCTTTTAATAATAAATGTTGTGTGTTCTTGGTCATCCTATTTCATTTGGATTGATTGTAACCTCTCAAAGAATCCATAAAGGATAGCATTTTGTTTCATAATGTTGCTTCCACGAGTTGATCAATATTAGAAAATAAAAAGGGGTCCTTTGGACATACTTTGTTTAAGTCCATAAAGTTTACGCATATTCTCTATTCCCTGTTTTTATATTTGACCAAGAAAGAATTCTTTTGGGGATTCCTGTTATATCATGCGTACTTCCCGCAAGCATATCTAAATTATTTAAAAAAAATTATACCAAATATCGATTGGTATGTTTATGCCGCTCTTCGAGATTTTTTCCTTATTCCATGATAAATTTTTATGATTCTTCCCCCGGCTGCACCAGCCAAGGTTCTTCTCTAGGTCCATCTACCTCCTCCAAAAAGACCCTTTTCTCTTGTTGCTATGCTTTGAGAGGCAGGGATGATGCATAGTATTTCCTACCATTTTTTTGTTTTCCTTTATCATGACAATTTTGTCATTTCCAAGATATCTTATACACTGGTAGACTGTATACACCATAATAGCCAATATCGGCCCATTATTATGTTATATGAAGATGTTACCTTTTTTGGTATTCTTGTTTTCCGAGGGCCACGTCTAGAATTAATTATCCTAGGATGGCTATATTTGCACTTGTGAACCCTATAAAAACTCTCTAAATTTGGATTAGCCCTGGTACACCTCTTATTCTTTCATATGTTCCTCGATATAGCATATTTTTTGAATTGACAGTGCTAATCAGTACCATTTTCATCTATATGTCGGCTAGCTCCACGGTTATTAGTATTGCATCATTATGGAGAGATATTACTCCCCTCAAGTCATCATCTATGAATGATAGGTCTGAATACAGGTTTCCATATAGGTACGGGAATGTTTTTCCTTGATATACTATTTCAATTTCATTAGTGTGCATTTTACTTAATCTTTTTGTTATTCCAAATTATGGGTCTCATCAAGAAATCACTTCGATTATTTGTTTGTTCAGATCTAGGTCCTAGTAATGCTCTTCCTCTTGGCTCGTCCACCGTGATGGCATTTTTATCTAGGGTTCTTTGAGATTTGGTTGAGGCTTATTTTTAGCATCACCTGAACCGTGTCATAGTTTGTCCCTCGTTTTTGTATGAATTCATTCCATTTTCTTTCATCTATCAAAACTTGGATTTGGTCTTGGAAAATCCAACAATATGTAGAAAAGTGACATATGTCATAATGAAATCTCAGTACTTGTTTTTATCTTTATTCTTGTTTGGGCGAACGACTCCAAGGTCGATTATACTTGATAGAATCATTTATTTTCTTATAGATCATCGTCGGAAGCTCTATCAATTCTGTGAATGGTCTTCTCGACGACCGATCTATTCTTCGCTACTTCCAGCACTATAGTTAATTCTTATTTTCCTCTTTGTGATTGATTTAGTTTTGATCTAGGTGAATCTGAAGCAACATTTTTCCTTCGCTATTTAGCTTTTGTGTTAATCTGTGCCATGGTATCTATTTTTCTTACCAAAGCACCTTCAGTTGGATTTTATATGTTCACTATTTTCTTTGTTCTGGCCACCTAATCCCTCTTGATGAATAATTCCACTTGAGTAAGTAAATCTCTGAAGTTCAATGCTTTCTTTTTCATTATTTCATAATACATAGTTTTTATTTAACTCATTGTCTAAATGCTACTACAACCACCAGATCATAAAAGTTTTGTAACTGTGATTTGTTTCAAAAAAATATTTTAGAGTAGTCCTTTAGGCTATCATTATCTCTCTGTTTGCAATAGACTACATATTATCCATCTTCTTTGATTATTTATTGCACAAAATTATTTTTAAATGCAATTTGGAGTATCTTGTAACTTTTTATGCAACCTATTGGAAGACTACTAAACTATTGCATTACAGTTCCCCTTAGGGTCATAGAAAATGCACAACACGTTATCCCATCTTCAGCTCTACATTTTAGCATTTTGATGTTAAATTTCTATATGTGGTGCTTTAGATTTCCTTTTCCATCATATTTATCCATCTTAGGGTTATCATAAAATGGTTGTATGACTTGAAAGTGGGCCCTATTTGTCTGTTTGAGGTTCTTTTTTCCACTATAGTAATCTAGACTATCTATAAACATGTAAGTCTATTAGTACCCTACTTTTTTCCATTTTGCACCCATCGATTAAATGTTGTCTATTGATATGTTCACTTGGTTGTAGGTCAGGGTATATGTACCATGGTTGATACTGTAGAACATCATACATCCATCCAGGTATCTCATATTAGTGCTGACCTTGGGCAATATGTTTTAGATATCCCGGTGGGATTCCTTTTGTATTTTGGGGCATACCTGGGGGAGCACCTTGGCTTAGATAATTAGCTATTATATAGTCTAGGTATGGAGGATAGCCTGATAAAGGCATAAAGCCTGGTGGAGGCATATATATTAGTGGAGTCATAAAGCCTGGTTGATGCATAAAGTCTGGTGGAGACATAAATTCTGGTGGGGACGAGACATAACTCGATATTGCTTCCACAATTGGTATTATCCTCATATTCTTGATTTTATGGATTATCATTTCCTTTTCTTTTTCCACTTTGGGCTTTGATCATTCATATTCCTTATATCATAGTTAGACATTGGAATCTTGATCCTCCCCATATTCATGCGGTATTTTTATTGCATTTGATCTCTATCATTGGAACCTTGATCGAAGTTTTATCTTTCTTATTTTCATGCTCCTCTATTGATTTCTCATGCTTCTATTTTGAATGAGTTTTGTAGTATTCTCGCGGTAGTGTCTTCTCATTTATCTTCATCCAATGTCTTAACTGTATAGATGAAAAATTTGAGTTTGGGAGCTTGTTATAACAATTGTTCCTATAATATTGAAAAATGTATAGCTTGTTTATTCATCAACTATTGTGCTAGATACTTGATCTCAGTTAAATCATCACCAATTCCTTTTTTATCGTTGAAGCCTCAAACATGGGGGCATACGATTTTTTATTTTGTGGATGATCCATCTAAATCTCTTCATACACTAACTGATAACTTTTTCAAATACGTTCAACATCTGTTTTTTTTAATTTTTGAATTGTTTTTATCTTAATGAGAACAAACAAATTGATTACCACATATGGCACATGTGAGTGAATGTCGATAATTTGGATCACTGGGCTTAACTGAAGCGTTGATGAGACTTAAATTGCTCTAGTTAAAGTTGGAGTGATAATGAAGATGAATAATGTAAATAAGAGCATAAAGCAATAAAGAAAGATATGTTAGTTTTTGTATAGATGTTGGACCTTTATTTATAGGTTTGTGTTATGAAAAAAATAGCTCTAAAATATTTCAGGATAATAGATAATATTTGTATAACTACCAAGATATGGAATTGAGTGTATCTTTGACTAATTCTCCATACATATTTACAAGTTTGGATACTTTTATGGACCAATAAGTTCGAGCTGAACTAATTTAATCCTTATCAATTATCAATGGATTAAAAACAAATGATCTATAACGTTATATTCAGTTATTTGTTAGTTATACAAATTATTTTATATTATTAAGCTTTATTTTTAATTTTTAATTTATCAATTTATTTAATATTTTATGTAAGGTTTAAATTCGATTATTGATGTTTTTTATATTTTTTTGAAAAATAAGGTTTTTCATCCAATGGTGAACACAAACCCAACTCGAGTAAGGTGTAAATTTTCTCATAAGCATTTTTATCATGATCTTTTTTAGTTTTAATTTTTGATGATTTTCCTCAATGTCCTTTGGTAACATTGTCTATATATATTTTATTATGCAATACAAAATAAGAACAAAAATTATAGAAAACCAAACTCTAATACCAAGGGTGGAATGTTTCGGCATATTGCCTTAACAGTGATACATGTTAGAGAACATAAGTTCAACCCTTCTCGAAAGACGCCTTTAAAAGAATATAGTTGGTTATTCCTTTTATACAATGCAAATTAAGGTTATCCAGCCAATGTGCTATAAACTCTAATGCAAATATAATTTTATTACTTTTTTCAAACAATAGTTTATTTATTATATAAACAATAGATTATATATTTCATAATAAATCAGTCAATTGTTTCCCTTTCTTATAAAACACTAATTTTATTATATATATTTTTCCAAAGAAAGTTCTTTCATAGATGTTGAAAAAGAGTTTTACAAGACTGTTAGAAACAGTCATTTTGAGCTTTATAAGCTCATTGATTTACAGAAAATATAGCTAAAACTAGACTCCTTTCTTTCTTTTGTTTCTCCATCAGCAGCATCATCCTCTCTTAAGCTTCCATCCTTCTCAAACATCTTCATCCAAAGCAGTCCTTCCTGATATCTTCTGCAGCCCTCCATCCTTAGCTTTTGTAACTTATCCTGAATACCTGAATCCTGCAAACAAAGACAAAAACATGTAGTCAAGTCTTTCAACTTGCTAACAATGTCAGATCATAAAATGATATATCTTAAAGCACATAGACCAATTATTAAGAATATCGGAAGTTTCCCAAGCCCATAGCATCAGATCTCAAAATGTTAGATAGCTCACAAAAGTTGTGCTGAGACTGAATGCAGAAACTATTCTTTATTTTCAAAGCGTGTTTAACCAACCAGTCTGCAGCCAGATTTTGCTCCCTAAAAACATGCCTAATAGTCATTTGTGGTGAAATCAGCTGTCTACAACATAATAAACTATGTTCTAAGTACCAGGGACTCAGACCAAAAGCTAACATGTTAAATAAGGCTAATCAATCTATTTCAATGTCTACTAATTTAAGGTTAGTCTCTTTACAGTATGTTAAACCATTTAATAATCCAGTTATTTCAGCACAAATAGAAGAACTCTTTCCTATCACACTCCCTTTAGCCATTATTATCTTTCCTAAGTTATCTCTTATTATATATCCAAAACTAGATTCACCATTGATTAAAGAAGAACCATCACAATTTAGCTTAACATGGTTACTTACAGGCTTTTCCCACTTAATGTACATGAAAGGTTTGGACAGTTTTATATGATTATAGCAACCTAACTGTTTAGCTATATTAAAATCAGGTGACCAATGTTTCCTAGATAATGCAAATGCTAAATCTAGTGATGTAATCATTAAAATGACCTGACTCACAATCTGTTTATATGATGTAGAGATATTACTATGCCTATATTTATTCCTCGCCTTCCAGATGTTCCAAATAATCATAGATGGCAATACTGTTCTAATATGAACTCTTTTAGAAGTTGACAGAAACCAGATGTTCACAATATGATTAACGGTCATGTGTTTACCTATATTAATATTAAACTTTCAGAAAAGAAACTCCATACAAGCCATGCAGTATCACAGGAAACAAACACATGCTGTAATGATTCAATGCTATCACAGTACACACATTTACTAGCTAGTTGAAAGCCTTTAAATTGTAGTATTGTATCAATACTAATTAAATTGTTCAAGACCCTCCAAAGACAAAAATAACATTTTTTAGGAGAAAGATTGTTCCATATTTTATCTTTGATTATAGATGAAGGATGTTTCTGCCTTAACTCTAATACTGTATCCTTTAGCTTAAAAGAACCATCACTTGACAATTTCCAAATAACAGAATCCATAACATTTTATTTACATGTGTTTTAATAATCTTGTTAACATACTGTAAAGGCAAGCTATTTTGAAGTTTAAATACATTCCAAGTATTATTAAGGATGTATTCATTCACTTTAGTTTGCTGATAATAGTGACAATTAGCATCAGTTAACAAAATTAAAGGTTTCATATCATTCCATTGATCTAACCAAAAATCTATATTACCCTGACCTATCTTCCACCTAATATGCTTCTCTGCCTCTAATCTAATCTCCAACATTCTTTTCCAAACTTTTGAATCAGTGTTCCTTAATCTAGCTTGCAAAGGGTGTATATTATTGCAATACTTAGAGTGTAATAATTTTGACCATAAAGATTTTTTACTTCTAAAAGAGAACCATAATTTAAAAGCAAAAGCAGATTGAATATCCTCTAAGTTTCTAAAATTGAGACCATTCTCCTTGAATGGCTTATATAAACTTGTCCAACTAGTCCAGGTCATACTTCTGTTGGACTCATTACAACCCCAAAGAAATTTATTTAGTAACTTATTAAATCTAGAAATAACTTTTAAAGGCAGTTTTGTTGATTGCATGTAATATATAGGATATGACATGAGCACCGAATTTATTAATGTTATCTTACCACCAAAAGATATATGCTTAGAGTTCCATTCATGAATCTTATCCTTAACCTTATCTATTAAACACTCAAAATGTTCAGCAAAGTTGTTTGAATGAATTGGAATACCTAAATATGTAAAAGGTAATTTAGAAAGCCTAAAGCCTAAGAAGTCTTTAAGGTGATCTAATCTGTTCCTACACATTTTTGAAGAAGCTAGAAAGGTAGATTTGTCTTTGTTCAGTTGCTGTCCAGATAGATTTTGATATAAATCTAAGAAACAAGATAGATTTCTAATACTAGCTAATGAACCATTTAAGAATAATATTATATCATCAGCATAAGCTAGGCAACTAATATTTAAGTTACTTCTCATACTATAGGGTCTAATCTTTTGCTGACCAATCAACATCTTTATACCCCTAATAAAAAACTCCTCAACAATTATAAATAGACAAGGTGATAGGGGATCACTCTGCCTAAGACCATTCTTAGACTTAAAATATCCAGAGGTTTTTCCATTAGTGATAACAGAGTAAGAAATGTGTTCTATAGATTTTCTTATTAAGTCTATTACTAGATCATTAAAACCAAAAGCAGACATAACTTCATATATAAACCTAAACTCAAGTCTATCAAAGGCTTTTGACATATCAAGACTTAAAATAAGGTTATCTCCTCTAGTTTTCCTATTCAAATCCTTTACTAACTCCTGAACTATTAAAATATTTTCCTGAATCATTCTATTTTCAATGTATGCACCTTGCTCATCTGAAATTATTAATGGTAGAAGCTTAGCTAGTCTACTTTGTATCAGTTTTGAGATTATCACATTAAACACAAAACATAGGCTAATAGGTCTGAATTGAGTCTAATATTTGGGAGATTTAACTTTTGGTATAAGGCAAATCAAAGTAGAGTAAACTCCTTTAGGTATATCTGAACTCAAGAAATATCCTTTAACAGCATTATGCAAATCACATTTAATTATAGACCAACAAGCAAGATAGAATCTGGAGTTGAAACCATCAACTCCAGAGGCACTGTTTTTATTAAGAGATCTAATAGTATCATATAATTCTTCAAGAGTAGGTTCTTTCAGGATGCTATCATTACTTTGTTCAGTTAAAATTCCAGGTATAACACTTTTAATAGTAGACAGATCATTCATAAGGGAAGTTTTGTTCAACAAGTTTGTAAAATAACCTACAGCAGAGAGACCTATCAACTCCTCATCTTCTATCCAATTATTATTTTCAAAAATTCCATTAATTTTGTTTTTAATTTTCCTTTTCTTAACATAATTGTGAAAAGTAGAAGAATTATTATCACCTTCAGTTGTCCAATTTACATAACTTTTCTGACACCAGTAAATTTCTTCTTTTTCAAGCAGTGTTATCAAAATAGCATTTAACTCTTGCAGTTTCATTTGGTTTTCAACACAATTGTTTTCCTCAAGCATAATTTCAGCAAGTTTAATTTCATCCTCAACTTTGTTTATGTTAACAAAAATGTTACCAAATGTATTCTTATTCCAATTTTGTAGATGCTTTTTTAATCTCTTAAGTTTAGACCAAAATATATACATATCAGAAGAGTCATTTAAAGGTATAGACCAATTACTTTCTACAGTTTTGATAAAATCATCATGTTTTAACCACATGTTTTGAAATCTGAATGATGTTTTTTGAAACATAATTTGCTTTAAGATAGTTATTAACAAGGGTGAATGGTCAGAACAAGTTCTGGCCAGATGATCCACCCTTGTAACATTGAAAGTATCTCTCCAAATTTCATTATATAAACATCTATCTAACCTTTTCCACTTATGTTTATTAGTCCAAGTAAAATTAGATCCTACATATCCAGGGTCTTCCAACTTACAATCAAAAATCATTTCATTAAAATCATCCAAACTTTTAGTATGCAGATTATTACAAGCTCTTTGTTCACTAATGTTAGATATTGAATTAAAGTCTCCTACAACTAACCAAGGCAACTTAATAATGGATATAGTTCTAAGCTGATTCCACAAAGTTAATCTATGACTAATGTTACACTTAGCATACATCACAGTAAGCAAAACAATCTCCCTATGTG
Organism: Limnanthes douglasii subsp. nivea; assembly: GCA_036936605.1. Taxonomy (NCBI): domain Eukaryota; kingdom Viridiplantae; phylum Streptophyta; class Magnoliopsida; order Brassicales; family Limnanthaceae; genus Limnanthes; species Limnanthes douglasii. The sequence continues at coordinate 172,064,869 of JAUPFV010000004.1, read as the reverse complement.
CAGAATGACTAACCCTAACACTTAAAAGTTGTTCAAAATTATCAAAAAGTTCAATTTTAAAGCCATTTCTCCACAAAATCCATATTTTGTTATTTATATTTGCCTGAACAGACTCAAAACCTAACTTAGAACAGATTTCTAGACTTTTATCTACTTCACTTTATTATATATTACTTCACTTTATATTTTTTAATAAAAACAAGGATTTTATTATATATTAACTCATTATCTTTTATTCTTTTCAGATATATTATATATTATTGTCACTTCACTTGTTATCATTTTCAGTTTGAAACTATCTCGCTTCTATTTTTTTTATCAGTTGCACGTTGTTAATATTTTCATGAAAGCTCAATCTCAGTTTTGTTTTCTGTGGACTAAAAATCACGGTTAATCACCGGAGTTGGTCACTTGTTTCAAAATAGCCACTTAGTAAATTTTTGTATCAAAACAGTCATTTTGTTTCACCGGTGGTCACTAGTGTTGGTTATTTTTTTGCATTTTTAGTCACCGCTAGTGACCATAAATTTAAAAAAAACAAACAAAAGTAGCAATTTTGAAACAAACATAACTTGAGTGGCAGTTTTGAACAAATGTCTAACTCCGATGACTAACGAAGATTCTTAGCCTTTTCTGTGTCATAAACTCTTAATCCTTATTCCTTTGTATTGTGATTTTGGGAGGATGTTAGCAATATAACTCAGTACTTATTTGGTTCACTATACCATTAGGCTATTATTATTATTATATATATTTGTGACTTAAGCTAGATATTATTCTAATTAATAAAATATTATCCATTATTTATTTATTTATTGATATATTATATTAATTAATATAACCACTTTTATATTTTAATCAACCAATGATAGGCACAAAGTTTTCACTCAAACAAGCTCGAAACCATTTATAATATATTGCTTATTATTTCCGAAAAAACTATCGTAAAGCAAGACAAATTACGACAAATTGTGATATAAAATTTTTCAATTTTTAGCAAAACTGTAAGATACTACTTACAGATTAATATATTTTCAATATAATAAAAAATTAAACCTCAAATGGTATGAGAATCAGTCAATACCATTTTTCGTCATGTTATAGTTGATCTAAATAAATTAATTTAATCAACAAACCATCCACAAACCTTTTCTTGTTCTCTAATCCAAAACTTTATATTTTGTTCCGATCTGAAACCTTTTACCCTTTATGGTAAAATCAAATAATATTGGAACAATGCTTTTATATTATGTAAGAGAACATAAGCCTAACACTTCTCAAAAGATACATTAAGAGAAGATGATTATTTATTCTTTTTATACAATACAAATTAAGGTTACCTAACCGATATGGGATAACCCTATAATAACAATTTTGGTTGGTTTTTTATTTTGGTCAAACACCAGTGGTTCATGGTGGTGATAATCTTGGAAAATTTTCATTTTTCATTTAGATATCGGTCTTTTGTTCAAATATATTAGTCAATATTTTAACTTTTCAGTTTCAGATAATAGTTAAGGTTGCATCTGAACCTTCCAATCTGTTAATCATCAACGGCGAGCCTTTCATCAAATAAGTCAATATTTATATCTTGTTATCTTTTATCATGCTTTCATGTGGACTTTCTAAAGTAACAAACTTTAATTGATGTACACTATCAACCGTATAACGAGTATTCTATCAAATTAAATATATTATCATTGGCTAAAATAATGGTATAATGATCAAAGGTTCAGACCAACATGGCAAAATCGAGTTGAATAAATATATTTTAATCAATGTAATACTTTCAATCATAGATATCTTATTATAATTTGGTTTCAGAAGTACTAAAAATATTTTTTTTACGAGTTGAATATTTGTAAAATAAACTAGTATGATGGGTTTGAAGACCTAAAAATTATTTCAATTATATTTTATAGATAATGATTTGGTTCATGTTTGAAAATTTAATAATACATTAGGTTTTATTATTTGGCATCGAGTTCAATAAGTTTACTTATTTGTGAGAGATATATGGATAGTTAAATGATACACATAGCCAAGACATATCTTATGACTATGAAAAAACTATTAATAAGTTTATTAGAATTTATGTTACAAAATATACAAGTGAAATGTAAAAATATTATGCATCAAAATGATAATGGTTCATGAGTTATCTTCTAGAGTGGGTTATATGATGTTGTTATATAAGATTAATTTTAAATAAATCTTGTTACAATATGTCTAAATTACTTCCCCATGATGAAAAGTTTTGTATCCTATATAATATAAGATATGTATGAGATTGTAGTTGGAGTGTATATGACCTTCATCTTATAATAACTTTAGTCTAAGTTAAAATGTCATGCACTTTTTATAATGATGAAGGTCAATCAAGATAACAAAACAATAATCAAATTCTCATTTTATTAAATAAAAATATTACAGCCTTTTATTCTAAGATCGAAGATTATATCTATATTAATCGACATTTTTTCAAAAATGGTTGATCTTAATGGTTATGATCATTATCAGAATGTGTTTATCACCATGACCACGTTCATCATAAAAATTGATAAGCTTTGCACGAGAAAATATAACAGTCAACTTATAACGAGCATATTTTAGAGTTCCAATAGTAAATAAGAACAAACACTTTGCTTAACAAATCGTACAAGGAGAAAAATAATTTTGTGTTCACAATTTATTTGATGGATGTTATCTCGTCAAACTGATAGTTTTTGTAAGAAACATGTTCAATAATTAACAGTATATAATTAGGAGTTCATTATGGATTTCTCATGATATTTGATTTTATAAATTGATGTTTGTTTGTTTTTGAATCGTTCTCAGCTTCAAAATTAACGGTATTTGTTAATGCAGTTTTTTGTTTTTTATTGTACATTACGGGGCGCCATTTTACTTAGGTCTATCGTTTTTAGCTATGTATTTTTTAACTTTATAAATGAAAACTTATATATTTATATAAAACCAGCGGTATCTCAATAAGCCTTTCAAACTTATTCAAAATTATATTTTTTTTCTTTTCTATTTCTAAAAAATAGATAATAAAATAATGTCAAAGAATGTTTTCAATTTCACTTTCTATTTTATCAGACATTTTGTATTTAATCATCAGTTGATGCTGTCATTTTATCTTTCAATTCACAAACCAAAATTTAGTATGAAATATAATTAGTTATAATCAAATTTTAAAAAATACCAAAAATAACCCATCAAATTTTTTTTTAGCTTTTACAAAAAGTTCATTGCGTAAGTTTTTATATATTCAGATAAAAAAGTTATGCACTATTTTCTATTAATAAAAACATAAAATTTTCTTTCTTGTTTGAGTTTGAAATCTTTTTATACGGTGTTGTTATATATATAATGTATGAATTTTTTATTTTAAACTCACGTAATGCTAAGAGCCGATATATTATAAGGGCGATTGAACAATATATATTGTTAGAACATATGATAAAATGGTTCATTAAACATTAAAATTTAACGGACTATGAAAATTTGATATGATTTAGAAACCGATTCAAATTAACAGAATAATAAGAAATATAATACCAACTTTATTAATATAGTAGAAGAAACACATCATATATTTTTCTGTAGAACTTTAAGGTAAATATTTTTGTTTTTTAGTTTAAGAACGATTATTGAGTGATGATGTTGTTGAAACTTTCATTAAGTAAAGTGACTGATAAAATATATCCTAAAATAAGTTTAGATTGAGAAATAACCTAATATGAGATGAGCAAAGCTATGGACAAAAATCCAAAGCACAGAAAGTCTAGGATGATCTTTTTTGTCGAGGTGATGAACAAGGCTCATCATTAGAATTTTGGATATAACCTATAATTATAAAATTTTAAAATGGTATTGTAGCCACTTGTGTGAGATATACTTTGGAAATTCCAAAATGTTGGTCATCGCAACAACGAGGTTCCTCACTGTGTTGATAAAACAATTTGATGCAATAATTATACTTGTTGTTGCGACGAAGGCTATTAGAATAAATGTAACATTTATCAACTATTTTCGCCGCAACAAACCTTCTTGTTTGTCACAACAAGCACAAACATGGTGAGCATAATTTCTGATTGAAGGATATTTAGGAAAGAGTTTTAGGAATTTAATATTTAGAGTGAAATGTAGAGAGATAAAAGAGGTGTGTACTACCAGTAAAGTTTTATCACCCTCATAAATGAAAGTAGTTGGGGTATTTATACTTGTCTAATGACTTGTGGGCTTTCCAGATTGGATCATGGGCTTGGGGCAAGTTTAAAAACCCATGAGTCCAAGATAAAAAAATGACTAGCAAGCTTCTGATTCACAGTCGACTTGGTTGTACTGTTCGGTGGGGTATGGTATTGGATTTATCTGAACTGCTCTTCGGATTTATGTAGTTCACCGATATCAAAGAATTCCAACCTCATCAGTAGCCCCTTTAGGTCTTGCAAAGATACTTTGGAAGAGCTAATTTGAAAAATAAAACTTAGTATGTATCTAACGTTGTATCCAAACTGAATCTTGATCGGATTCGAAGAGATTAAATTACAGTTAGGAATTCCAAAATTCAGTTTTTGAAGTATGACACATGTCGTGCTTTGGTTCGACCCTTCAACCATTTTTTCTCCTAGGTTCGTTTACCTACTGCTAAAAAGTAACCTAGGGTGTAGTCCCCATGCTTCCTAGCCCCTAATCATTATTTTGATCGATTTATCTTCCCTAGGTGAAACTCCTACATCTCTCATCTCTATATAAACGAGTTTTACTGTTTTATCTCTCTGAGAATAGAAAATTTTCTTAAAGAGAGAAAGCTTGATAAACTTTAAAATTGTGTCTGGGTAGATTATATGTTCACAACTAGAAACGCTTTGGTGAAAGGAGGTTGGCTCAACTTATCCAATTTGGAAAGAACAAGAAGAGAGGCAACAACTGTATCTCCTAGTGGAGAAATTAGTCAAACAAGGCCAAACACAAACAAGAGCTCATTATCATCATCAAAAATATCAAAAATTTGAAAACCATGTTTTATCCCAACCCTATCTCCTTTAGAGTCAGAGTCTTCAGTTCAAGAGTCTCAAAAACTTCTGCCTAAAGAAAAAACAGTTTCCAATGTTAGGAAACCTTCACCTTTTCTAGCTATGGGTTCAGATGCTGAGAAATCCACCCATCGAAGGGTTACTCGCCTTTCAAAATACAAAAGCACTCCTCCTTCTTTGAAACCTTCTAGTTCGGAGACAATAATGCCCAAAGCGGATCCTAAACCGTTTGAACAACAGTCAAATGTAATGGAGGAGACCATGAAGGACAATATGGAAGGCACCCCCTTTGAGACATCTGGACAAACCAAAGAAAAATGGGTCTGCCCAACACTGAGTCACTTCCGGAGTTCCTGGAAGGGAAAGTGGGGCCAAACTTTCGCAAAGTTAAATTGAAGTATTAAATAGTTCTTCAGAATATTTCTTATGTATACACCCACACTGCTGAACTTGATCGGATCCAAACAAAATAGGGCTTTCCTGATTTCATTAAGGTGAGAATTCCAATCACTCCGGAAACCCCCATAGATTGTAGGTCCATGAGTTGGTGGTGTATACCAAAGTGCTCAATTGGGGCCTTTGATTTCATTTGGACCCAGAATTAGTCAGGTATTTCCATCTGATAAGGTTATGCCCAAGTCAGCTGAGTCCAAATGTATGTCATACTTTGATGGCTGGTATAATGGCATCTAGATTGTCTAAAATTTCCCTACCGTGGAGCAATTTGCTGCCGTGGCAAGTCTATGCAGAAACCACCATATCCCTTTTTATCATTAAAATATGGGCAATGACTACAAGGTGGTGAATGATCTGTTGGAGTCCGAGAAGCCATGGAGGACCCAATTTTTTTTTATCAGTGGATCATGGGAGAATGGAACAAACATAAGCTCCACTACCAATCCAAGTCAACTAACCAGCCACTAGAAAAGTTCAAGTAATATATGTTCGTATTTTTATTAATCTCTAAATTCTATATTGATATTTTGTTAGTATTTTCAAAATGTTTTCAGAGCACTTGGAGGAAGACCAAGCTAGCCGTACCAGGTTGAACGAATGGGCATCGAAGAAGTGGGAACTAGGTTTCCACAACTGTTTTACATCTGGAAACATGGTGAGGTCTCACCTATGGAATACTACGGGGAGTAGAGACCTTACTTGGGAGAAATTAACCTCCATCATATGTTATTCTAAAAAATACCGAGGCTAAGGATGGAAAACTTTAATTGCTTTCGATGAACAAATCCCTTAGTCACCTGGACAAGATCGAGAACAACAAGAATAAGAAAAGTAAAGTCGACTCATCTCATCAAGTCTCTGAAGGGGTTGGTTTGGAGAATCAAGGAGGAATCAATACCGCTTTATGAGAGGAAGTTGAAGCCACAGTAAAGGAAACTGGTAGATCGGATCTTCCGCCAAAAATTACAAAGAAATATCACAAGAAGAAAAAAAAAACTTAGGGTCAGAGATAGTATTTTTTCCTACCGAACTTACTCCTCACATTCCTAATGGTCTTCCTCCACAAGAAACAATTACACCTAACCCTCCTTTTCCAACATTCCTACTAGTCGAACAACCAACTGCTAAAGAGGATCTTAATCTGGATGAATTTCAAAACATGTACTTTAGTGATCTGGATAAATATGACTTCGAACGGACTTTCCCTCATGCCATTGTGGCCAATGCCGTAACCTATAATGGTGAGTCATATGAGGTATCAAGTGACCATGATACTCTGAGTCATGCCCTTTTGGGTTATATATATCTGATAGTTCATCTAGAGAGGAAGTCAGGGAACAAGCAACAAACATAACTTCTCTAACAATAGAAAACTAGAGCTTGAAGAATGATCTCTCCACTACTCACCAAAGGATAGAAGCCTTAAACAAGGAGAATGAGGACTTGGCTACCGAACTACACCAGTTGAACAGTGCTCAAGAAGAGCTCCATACCAAATATTCCGGACTGGAAACTTCTACCTCTATTGCGATCAAATCCTTGAAGGACCAACAAGCTACTAATGCCAACACTATCAATACTTTATCCGAAGAAAATACTACTTTAAGGAAGCTTCTCAAGTAGAAGGAAGATGATAATGCTTCTTAAGTAAGCAAACAAGTCCAAGAGATAGCTACAAGAAAGATAAGTATGCTTCCGAAGTGGTGGATTCTTTGGAGAAAAAAGACAAAGGGGTCAAATCGGACATTGTTTTGCTATTCCATGAAACGTTTCCGAAGAGGACCCCCGGTTCTCTGTGGAAATACGTACCGTACAAGGATATCCCTTTCTATACCATGGTGGATGGTGATAAGCATGGTTATTCAAGTAGAAATATTCTAATGAAGGAACGGGTGGGAGTTCAAGCACTGAACTCAAGAGTCCCAAGAAAGGTGAAGTTGATGATGAAACCGGAGGGAACAAGATCTAAGGTTGTAATGTTATGTTGTGTTTCAGAACTAAAGTTCTTGGACGACCAAGGCATTATGTTATGATTTTGAATTCTTATTTTACAAACCGAAGTCCTTGGATGGCCAAGGCACTATTTGGATTGTGGGTTGGACTCGTTACAACCAAGCTTAAATATCAAATCTTTCTTTCGTACAAGCTCCATTATCTTATAGCTTATGTTTTAAGTGGTTTTTAATATTTTCTAACTTGTTTAATAGATGTTTAATATGTATTGAATGACTTCAATGTTGAATGACTCCAATCATGAATGTTTAATGAATCTAATCAAGTATTTATTAAATTTGGTCAGCTCAAAGATAGTTCATTTGAGAGCCGAGGTGTTTAATAAGTGTTTAATTTATCTCACCTCTTCAAGAATTTTGAAGAATGTATAAAATATTATTTAAAAAACTTGGAAACCTCATTAAAACCTCCCCACGCCACCAGGGTAGGAAAGAGTATACCTCCTGAATATTTACACTGAGATATGAGAAGGTAAATATTTACAAGAGAGTTCTTTTCTAAATATAACCTAAGATGTTCAATGTTCCATGGGTGCTTCAAAACCCTGCTCTCTTTGTCTTGAAATCTATATGTTCCTGGTTTGACTTTTCACATGCCATATAGGGACCCTCCCAGTGCGGAGCCAGCTTTCCAAATCGTTTTTCTTTAGTGTGCAAAAGGATTTTTCTTAAGAATTTGTCTCCCAATTGAAAATCTCTTCTTTTAACTTTGGATGCAAATATTCTTCTTATTAAACCTTGATAGTGTGATGTTCTTAAATGTGTTTTGACTCTTCTCTCTTCAATCAAATCCAACTGATTCCTAACCGCCATATCATTTCCATGTTCAGAATAGTTTTGCATCCTAAAAGATGGTAAAATAGCTTATATAGGTGTGATTGCATCCATCCCATAAACAAGGGAAAAAGGAGATTCTTGTGTAACAGTCCGGTGAGTAGTTCGGTAAGCCCACAACAGTCTTGCAAATAACTTGGCCACTTTCCTGCAACTCCTTCCAGATTTTTTTTCAACCCTGACAAGGTCGTTCGTTTAGCAACTTCAAGTTGTCCATTAGCCTGAGGATGGAAAAGAGAAGAAAACAATGTTGAATTCATCTAGAAGTGCAAAACATCTCCATGTCTTTATTATCAAATTGTGGCAATTATATGTAGTGATCTTCCGGAGAACTCCAACTCTGCAACATATGTTGGATAAAATAAATTTTATAACCACCTCAGAAGTGGTTCTAACTAAAGGAGTTGCTTCTATCCATTTATAGAAATAGTCAATTGCCACTATTATTGTTCGATATCCTCCAGATTCCATAGGGAGAGGTCCAACCAAATCCAAACCCCGCCTATCAAAAGGTATTGGTTCGGAAACGGACTCCATAGAAACTGTTGGCACATGGATTTCATTTCCATATTTCTAGCAAGAATCACGTCTCTTAACCATATCTTTTGCATCTACCATTATCGTTGGCCAGTAGTACCATGCTAACAAGACTCTTCTGGTTAAGGTCTTGTAGGCACAATGCGTCGAGCCTTCTCCATCGTGCAGTTCGGATAGAACATTTTGGGATTCTTCAAATCCTAAGCAACGCAATAGGGGTCTGCTAAATAATTTCTTATAAATAACTTCTCTTAATACCAAGAAACCACGAGCCTTATATTTAATTTTCTTAGCCATGGCTTTATCCGGAGGTAAAATTCCATCGGAAATAAATTGAAAAATATCATACCTCCAGTCTTTGGGTTTTATGACAAATATCCTCATACTTTATTCATTCTCTTTACCATTTTCTTGGCTTGAATCCATTGATTAACACTCTAGAATCAGAATCCATTGGTAAGATTCAGAATAAGCTATGGTTTTTAGAGAGTCAGCCACAGTATTATCCTATCTAGGGACATGTTTATATTGGATATTTTTTTTAATTTGTAGCAACTTCTCTTAATATGAGAAAATATTTTATCAATTGTTCCTTCTTTGCATCAGACTGCCCCTGAGCATGATGAATAAGTAGTTGGGATTCACTCATCAATCAGACTCTTTTTGCCCCACATATAAAGGCTAGCCTGAGACCGACTATAGCTGCCTCATTTTCAGATTCATTGTTGGAGGCCCCCAAACCAAAACATATAGCTTGATACATAGTATCATTATAATGAGAAATTAAACAAATTTCATCGCCACATCCCATGGTACTAGACCCACCATAGGTTCGGACTACCCATCCTTTTTAGACTAGTTTTCTTGTATTTTCTCAGGGGGGCTATCAACATGAAATTCTACTAAGATATCAGCCAGTGATTGAGCCTTAATTGCAGTCTAGGGTGAAAAGTCAATATCATAATCACCCAGCTTGATATATCATTCTTTTGGAGAACATTCTCTAAAGGAAAAGATGTTCAGACGATAATTGAATGAGCTTGAAAGTATGGTCTCATTTTTCTAGCTGTTATTACCAGTGTTAAGGCCAACTTTTCTAACTTCAAATATCTCTTTTCAGCATCCAACATACTTTTGCTAATATAATAATTTGGACGAGGGTAATTATCCACCTCTCTTACTAGCACAACCCTTATTGCATACTCCGATACAGCTAAGTATATATAAAGTTTATCCCCTGAATAGGTTTGAACAACGTCTTGGGCGAAGACAAATGCTTCTTGATTTCAAGAAATGCTTGATCACACTACGGAGACCAATTAAAGTCTTTGGCATTTCTCGATACTTGGAAAAAATGAGCACACTTGTCTGATGATCTTGAAATAAACATGTTTAACGCAGCCAAGTATCCGGTTAATTTTTGAACTTCTTTAGTGCTCCGAGGAAGATCCATAGCTAATAGAACATTTAGCTGATTCAGATTAGGCTGAATTCTTTTTTCGCTTATAACATAACCCAAGAACTTTCCAGATCGGACCCCAAAAATGCATTTTTTCAGGGTTTAATTTTAAATTGACAGCCTCTAAGTTAGAAAATGTTTCTTGAAGATCGGATATGTGCGTATACTCCTCAAGGCTCTTTACCAGCATGTTTTTTATATATACCTCTATATTCCTGCCAATTTGACTAGCAAAGACTTTACTTACTAACCTTTGATAAGTGGCCCTAGCATTTTTCAATCCAAATGATATCACTTTGTAATAATGAAGTCCTCTATCTGTAATAAAATTTATGTGGTCTTGATCATTCAGATCTACTTGTATTTGATTGTACCCTGAAAATGCATACATAAAGGACAAAGCTTGTTCCCGGAGGTGGAGTCCACTAACTGATCTATCCGAGGAACATGATAAGGATCTTTGGGACATGCTTTATTAGGATCACTGAAGTCAATACACATACACCACTTGTCATTCTTTTTCTTGACCAAAACAGGGTTGGCAGTCCACAATGGGTACTGGATTCTTTGATGTGGCCCATTTTCGTCATCTGATCAACTTCTTGCACAATTATATTTTATTTTTCTTTGGAGAAGGACCTTCTTCTTTCCACGTTCGGTCCAACATCAGTTCGTACTGACAACTTATGACACATCACTTCAGCAGGAATTCCGGTTACATCATCATTGCACCATGCAAATACATGTAAGTTATCTGATAAGAAAGATAATAGCCTTTGCTTCAAACTTGGTGGCATCTTGGTACCAATTTTAACATTCTTGTCATTGGCCAGTGAATGGATTTCAACTTGTTCTATAGGTATGATAACACTATGAGCCTCCCTTGGATCATCAATTTCATTTTCATCGATGGAATGCTCCAATAGTTGCTATTCGTTGTTAACTTTAACCGCCTCTAAAGACTTCGAGGCAAAAGCTATTGCATAGCATTCTCTAGCTACCTTCTGACTGCTTCGGACAACACCCACTTGTGTCCCATAGTATATTTTAAGCATTGATGGACAATATAGGCCACATCATGCATCTTCTAGAGCCAAGACCTCCCAAATATAGCATTATAAGATGTTGGCTAGTCAACCACAACAAATAACACCTTTACTGTTTTCTTGAAAGGCCCTTTGCCCAGCAATACCTCCTCCTCAAATTCTCTGATTACGTCTGCTGAACTCCCAATGAACCCCACAATAGTTTTTTTCAAACGTTGAATAACTTAGGGATTTTTCATCTGTCTATAGGTATTCAAAAATAGTATGTTTGCCGGACTACCCGTATCAATCAGGATTTGACGCACATTATTTCCTCTTATTGATGCCCCTATTACCATGGCGTCTTCATGAGGCCCCACAATATCCCTTAGGCCATCCTCATCAAAAAATATGAAAGGAGCTGGAGTTTGGTATAGATGTGTGAACATCCTTCCATCCAACTGGGTATTCAAACTATTGACATGCCTTTTTCTTGAACAATTTGAAGGTGTATATCCTCCAAATATGGTTAAGAACTCGATATATTTAACCAGATCGGAAACAGCTGGACCCTTTTCCACTATCACCCCTACCTGATTCTGACTTGGATTCGGATCAAGGTACTCAGAATCCATATCAAATTTTTCAATAATCATCGTAACATCCTCTTGTGTAGACGTTCCAGGAGGTACCAAACGAGGAGTATTAACACGGGATAGTACATTATCTGGCCTGCTCCCTCTTTGTTTTTTAATATAGGCCCCTAGTTACCCCTTTCAATGAGATTATGCACCTCTTGTTTCAAGGCTATGCAGTCATGGGTAGCATGCCCAATGTTATTATGATATCTACATAAACAGGTACTGCACTTTCTCTATGAGATTGTAATGCGGCCGACTTCCTAAAGTGTACTTCATTTTTAGTTTTGTCATATACCATAGCCACACTTTCTCCCAACTCAGTAAACCATTCTGGTTGAACCCAAGGTCCCCTTTTATTTTTGACTTGCTGGTTCTGGTTCTGGTTAGATTGATTCTACTGGGGCCAATGAGATCCTTGTCCAGTTTCCTTCGATCTGTAACTGGACTGGGTAATTGTTTGAGGTGTTGATGTTGTAGTTGTGGATCTGATATGGCGAGGCACTTTAGATTTCTTAGTCTCTTCAACATTAATTTGTTTCCCAACTTGATCTAACAACCCTCCAAAGTTCATAGCTTTCTTCTCGGTCACAGAATCAGCCAAGTTACCCGGATTCAAGCCCTGCCTGAGAGAGGCAATTGCAACTTGTTCAAAGCCATGTGCCAACCCATTTTTTGTATTTACAAACCTGCTAATGTATTATTTTAATGAATTGTTCGGTTCCCGGGCGCAATAGATGATCGTATCACCATTACCTTTTAGCTCATTGCTTCCAACGAATTTCCTCCATAAAGCAACCTAAAATATGTCCAAAAAAATTATATTTCCCTGAGGGAGACTATTATACCATTTGAGGGAACTTCCCTTGAAGTTTTGAGAGAAATCCCTACACAAAATCTTGTCATCATCGTCAAAGTTCATCATAAAGTTCTTAAATTGCTCAAGATGATTGTCCGGATATTTACTAACATCGTACTTTTCCATCTTGAAACTATCAAATCTTTTAGGAAGATGTCCAGAGAGTATTTTTTTAGGACAAAGGTGATTGTTACCAATTTTAGTTACGACTAAACACGGTATCCTCATTCGGAGTAGCAAACATACCTGCTTTGGATTGGAAAACAAAGGGATCAATCAGCAAACGGTGAATATGTTGAACCCTTCATTTTCCCTTCATACTTTTTTATCTTGGCATATCTATCCTTTTTTCTTGAATGCTTCTTGGTCAATCTTATTTTGTTCTTTAATCGTCCTTCATCACTGTTAGATGATACTGACTCTTCAAGCTTCACATCATTAGATAAACTGCTAGAAAATTCTGACGTGGAACTCTCCATATGTTTGGATCGCTTTCTTGGAGCTGAGATGAGTCTTTAGGGACTGCTCATTTTCACCAGGATTATCAGTATAGTGAAGCGTTGACACACCGGATTTTTCTTTAACTCTTTTTTCTTCTTGTTTTAATTCCCGCAACGCCTCAATTTCAGCCTTTAATTGATCATGTTCCTCAATAGTGTACTCATTATTTTCTTTCGTTCCTTCCACATCTGGAACTTGAGTATTATATGCATTTGGATCCATGCGTACTGGTTTTTTGTACTGGTTTTGAATTCGTACTTCAAGCACCGTCGCCTCCCACTGTGGTCGCCAATTTAGTGAGGATAATTTCTAATTTAAGGATATTTTGGGAAAGAGTTTTAGGAATTTAATATTTAGAGTGAAATGTAGAGAGATAAAAGAGGTGTGTACTAGTAGTAAAGTTTTATCACCCTCATAAATGAAAGTAGTTGGGGTATTGATACTTATTTAGTGACTTGTGGGCCTTCCGGGTCGTGTCATGGGCTTGGGTCAAGTTTAAAAACCCATAAACCCCAGACAGGAAATGACGAGCAAGCTGCCGAGTCACAGTCCACTTGGTTGTACTGTTCGGTGGGGCATGGTATTGGATATATCCGAACTACCCTTCAGATTTATGTAGTTCACCAGTATCAAAGAATTTTGACCTCATCAAAACATACTTGACTCTTTATTTTCAAACTTGCAAGTTTGAACCTTTAATAAAAAAATATATTGTTTTGATCGGTTTTCTAACATCTTATAAAAAGTCCTAGAAGCCTAAAACACTAAACACACCAACATATAATCTATTTTAAGATTATTACACTATCTTAAATCTCTATCATGTCTAAATTTTATTGGTAAATTTCAATTTCTAGTTATTTGTATTGAAAGTTAAACACTTGTTATATCCCGTTAGGGTGCAGACCAAAGTGCCACATCTCAAATTGGTTAAACATTTGAAGGATCAATGGTATATAAGTAAGAACATACCTCAACTAGTTTGAGGCCTTTTGGAAGTGAACCAAAAGAAAACTCGTGCAGGCCTTCGGGCGCCAAAGGGAACAATATCATACTAGTATGGAGATCGTTTGTTCTTACTTACATACAGAGACAGAATATACGGTACCTATATTCCCTACAAATAGTATCAGAGCTCCAGGCCTAGAAGAAACGCGATATGGTGGGTGTGATGTGGGTGAAATTCTCAAATGCTAAACATGTTACCAGAATCTATGAGCCATACTCAAGGTGAATGATATGATATATAAATGGAGCGTTTGATGACTCATTAAGTAGGTGGTTTGATCAAGGATCAGTGGAGTGTCATCTATAGATATAGTTCCTGATAGCTCATCAAGCAGGTGGCTTGACCAATGAGCGGTATAGTGTCACCTGATAGTGAGCAGATATATTCTCCCTAATTGTAAGGGTCATGCATCTCTCCACCTGACTATAGTAGGTGGATGGAAGTCAATTGAGAGGAGGCTAGAGTGGTACTTTGTTCGAGAGGATGATTATTAGGATGGTGACTAAAATCCAATATCCCACATTGGTTAAACATGGGAAGGATCAATGGTATATAAGTAAGAAGATATCTCAACTAGTATGAGACCTTTTGGAAGTGGACCAAAAGCAAACCTATGCGGGTCTTTGGACCCAAAACGAACAATATCATACTAGTGTGAAGATCGAATGTTCTTAATTATATACGGAGATGGAATATACAGTACCCATATTCCCAAAAAATTACTTGGTGAATCGGCCTCTATAACGACTATTAATTGTAAAACTCCTTTTGAGATTTGGTCTAGATTATTGGCTGGTTACGAAAAATTGAGGGTGTTCGATTGTCCTGCATATGCTCATGTGAGAGATAGTAAGGTTGAACTGAGGGCAAAGAGGTACATATTTCTAGGATATGCTACTGGAGTGAAGGGATATAGATTATGGTGTACCTCTTCAAAGTCTCTAGGTTTTCTTATCAACAGGGACGTGACTTTTAACAAGTTTGCTTCGATAGATAGTTAGAAAGAAGTAGAAGAAAAAACGAATCAGGATTGGTTATGAGTAAACAGGTGGAGCTTGAAGTAGAATCGGTTCCTAGCATGTCCAATAATAATAGTGGTTCTAAGGTGGATCCAGAATCGGGAGGTGAAGCGTCAACATCGGATGTTAGTGACGATGATGCTCCCGAACCAGAACAACAACCTTATACCATAACATTGGGCAGAGAAAGAAGAGATATTAGACTTCTAAAAAGGTATGTGAATCTAATTGCATATGCTTTGTCAGTTGCAGAAGAAGTTGAGATGCAGGAACCTAGTAGCTATAGAGAAGTTATAGCGAGTTCAGAGGCAGATCGGTGGATTAGTGCTATGGGGGAAGAGATTAAATCTATTCATACGAATCAAACATGGAAGTTTGTTGACTTGCCTAAATGATAGAAGGTAGTAAGCAGTAAATGGGTGTTCAAGAAAAAGGAAGGTAATATGGGGGCTGAGGCATCTTGATTCAAGGCAAGACTGGTCGTTAAGGGTTTTACTCAAAGGGAATGAATCGACTTCAATGAAGTATTTTCTTCAGTAGTGAAGCATAGTTTGATTCGAGTTTTGTTAGCCATGGTAGTTTTGTAAGATTTAGAGCTTGGGCAATTGGATGTGAATACTGCGTTTCTACATGGTGAATTGGAGGAGCGAATCTACCTGAGACAGTCAGAAGGATTTATCGATGTGTCTGCTGAAAAATTCATTGTATGGTTTGAAACAGTCACCTAGACAATAGTACAAATGTTTTGATACATTCATGATGTCAAAAGGGTTCACGAGGAATCTATATGACAGTTGTGTGTATCATCAAAAGATGTCAGATTATTATTATGTTTACTTGTTGTATGTGGATGATATGTTTATTGCTGCTTGTAGTATGTCACACATTGTGCAGATAAAGAAGCAGTTTAGTGCAGAGTTTGAGATTAAGGATCTGGGTGAAGCAAAGAAGATTCTTGGTATGGAGATTATCAGGAACAGAAGTTTAGGATCATTACACTTATCTCAGATAAGTTATATTGAGAAAGTACTATAATGATTCAACATGTTTGATGCTAAGACCGTTAGCATCCCGTTTGCTACTCATTTCAAGTTGTCTGCAGCAGGAGCGACCAATGACGATGCTGAGTTGGAACATATAGCGAAGGTTCCATATTCAAGTGGAGTTGGTAGTATCATGTATGCTATGGTATGCACGTATCTTGATATGTCACATGTCGTTAATGCAGTTAGCAGGTACATGGGATGCCCTAGGATAGAACATTGGCATGCAGTGAGATGGATACTTCAGTATCTCAATAATAATGCGAACGTTAGATTAACTTTTAACAAGACCGATATTGGTGGATCGTTGAATGATGTTACATGATCAAAGAAGATCTGTGACATGATATGTATTTACTCTAGCTGGGAGTATGATCATTTGGAAAGAACAGTTGCAAGTTACTATAGTTTTGTCTACAACGGAGGCAGAAGGAATGGCGGTAAGAGAAGCAGTTAAAGGGCAATATGGTTGCAAGGTTTGGTGGCAGATTTGGGCTTGGATGTGACTGCTATAAAAGTGTTTTGTGACATTCAAAGCGCCATACACCTTACAAGGAACCAGATGTCCCACGAGTGTACAAAGCACATAAATGTCAGGTATCATTTTATTCGTGATATAATATCTAAAGGAATTCTTGATGTGAAGAAAGTGTCTACACACGATAATCCAGCAGATATAATGACCAAAGCAGTATCAGTTTGAAAGTTTAGGGAGTATCCAAAATAGATTGGTGTTCGCATTATAAAGTGAATGCCTTAGGGGCATTTGATGAGTCAGAGGAAGAAAAGTTTATTTATCGATAGTGAAGAAATGATATTCGCCTCAAGGGGAAGATTTGTTGAGAATAAATCGCATAATGCCTTGACAGTGTATTATGTTTGACGGTACAGTTTTATGTAATTGATAGTGAAGTTATAATTCTTATTTTCATCTTTAGTCTTGTTTATATGAGCCTATTAGGCCCATTATCTAGTAATTTCTATTTATTCCCTATAAATAGACTATTATGGCTACACAAAATACAATCTAAAATTTGTAACCCGTTTCTACCATAGTGAAACATTTTTCTCTAGCGGCGCCGGTGGACGTAGACAATTATCAAACCACGTTAAATCATGTTTCCTTTCTTTTATGTCCTTTATTCGTTAACTGTTCTTTATTTTTGTTTTGTACTTGAGCCATTTGTGATAAATTACATAGTGATTTATAACAAAATTGTATTAGAGCTCCAGGCCCAGATAGAATGCGATGTGGATAAAATTCTCGTTGATATGATAAACCAGTAGTCATGCTCAACGTGAATGATCTGCTATAGAGATCCTAGTTCAGAGTGTCTGTGGCTCATCAAGCAGTGTGACTTGATTGGAGTGTATCAAGATTGTGGTACCTAACTGAAGTGGCGCTAAGGAACAAGACATTATGGTCTAGTAGGAGGTGAGTAGTAACATTTGTAGTGCTAGTGCCTCTATGATTAGATATTTCCAACCTGATTAGAGTCGGCGGATGGAAGTCAATTGAGAGGAGGTTAAGGTGGTACTTTGTTCGAGAGAAAGATTTGTTAGGGTGGCAACCAAAGTGTCACATCCCACATTGGTTAAACATGGGAAGGATCAGTGGTATATAAGAAAGAACATACCTCAACTAGTATGAGGCCTTTTTTTAAGTGGACCAAAAACAAACTTGTGCGGGCCTTCGGGTGCCAAAGCTGATAATATCATACTAGTGTGGAGATCGGTTGTTCTTACTTATGTACGGAGACGAAATATGTGGTACCCATATTCCTTACATATCCTAACAAAACTTTCTTGAGAAGTTTAAATAATTGTTAGACATAAATAATTATTTTTAAAAATTATAACTAATGTGTGTGTCTCACGTTTATCGTCTCAAAAAGAAAAATAAACTATCTGAGTTGTCATATTCTCACGCCCTAAGTTATGTAAATTCTTATTGTTTTTTGTCTCACGTTTATCGTCTCAAAAAGAAAAATAAGCTATCTGAGTTGTCAAATTCTCACGCCCTAAGTTTTGTAAATTGTTATTGTTTTTTGTTGTTTTTTAACAAGTGTTTGTCAATAATTTTAAAGGTTGTGGTACATAGCTCACTGCTTATAAATCATTGATTAAATTTATTATCATTTTTTAATTTTATATTCATTGAGAAAAAAGACAAACTAAAATAGTTTTTGACCTAATTTAAAACACTAAAGAAAATTTAAAAAATAAAATCTAATTATAGAACAAAAATAAAAATGATGTTTTACTTTAATATTATAAAATATGTATTTTTTTAAGTTTTTTTTAAAAGATGTGAGTTTTGAGAGGAAAAAATGAATTATAATTAAAAATAATAAAATTATATAATAATCTGATTTTATATTTTTATGTGAATCATGAGTGTTTAAAATATAGACTAATCCAACTATTTCATGCGATAATTTTATTTCTTACAAACCAAATTAATGATCCAAATCTTGTGATTTTTTACATACGAAATGCTCTGTGAGAGAAATATTTTTTTATGCATAGACCATGTGAACAATATCAAATCTTATAATATATTACTAATTGCAATGATAGTTTCTTTAGATTTTAAATAATTTATGAAGATAATCTGCACAATAAATTTGCACAAAAAACATAAAAGACATAAGCAATATTTTGTTAGTTCATTTCAAGCTTCACAATGTGTATTGACGAGGGGAGAAAAATATGATAAGGATTATGCTAAATGTAATTATCAAAGGGGTTAATTATATGTAATTAAATGTGAAAGACTAAACTAAAGCAAGTATATGGGTTGAGGGGGTCATATGTAATAACTAGTGGGTATGTTTATAGCTAGCAAAAGAGTGAGGTGAGAATATCCACTTGAGAGAGTGTACATGTGTAATTTCATAACCTACTTCATGTACTATATAAAGTACATTCCCATTTTGGGACAATTATCAATGATTAGACAATTATTACTTCTTTTATTCATTTTGTCTCTTTCTCTTATTACTCTTTCAATCTTTCTTTGTAGACATATCATTACACGAACATTTCTGTGACAAACACTCTCATACGAACGTTGTTTTAACAAGATAAAGTACTAAGAAATATTTGAATTCATCATGTATAAGCTACATATGTAACACCACTATCCATATATAATAAAATATATTATTTATATAACAATAAATTACACAAAAACATTGTAACATTTTTATGACTTGAATTTATTTATAGATTGTAGCAACTCTAGTGATCGTTGATCGATGCAAAATCTTGTTTTTCAATTCGTATAGAGAAAATAATTTAATTTTTATTTTTAAAAGAAGCACAAATGCCTCATCATAATACTTTAGAAATAATTTATAAAACAATTTGTAGAACTTACAAGTCTACAGGCAATAATATTGCACGTTACAAAAATCTATATAAACACTACATTGAAAATAAGAATGTGATAAAAAAAATATTATCACAGAACTTGGATACAAAAATCACTACTTGTATGGAATCCGAATACTAATTGTGATTGGTTGTCTAAACGTTATCCACATACCAAGCTTGTCGTTTTAATAGTGGTTGCTCGTGACTAGTCATAAGTTGATCTTGGGGAACATTTCTGAAAACAAAGATGGTAAAATACCATTTGGAGAAAGTAACATAAGATTTGTATTATGTAAAAAATATGGTTAGATATCTCATGTTTAAAATAAATGAGAAACATATTCTCAATATTAGACATCTTTGTGATGATAAGAACGAATATCTCAAAGAATGTATAAGAGTTATTAATGTAGAAAATGAGATGATCATTATGTACGGATCATATTCTTTATAATTTTTATATTCTCACTAAAGATCATATATTCTTGAGTCCTATGGAAACATGTGGAATCAGTCACATGTTGAACTTGAACGTATCAAGAGAAGACAGTTTTAACCTCACAAAGTTATAGTATGTTTGAAGATAGTATGGTCTTTATAAGCAACATAGTCATATATGTACTATGTGTCAAGTAAAAAATAAATACATATCCTCGCACAAGCTCAGTTTTTCACCACCACAATCTTAATTTATTTTATATATTCGGTTGGCCCTACTTGAATCACAAACTTCGGAGATGGGTGAGAGGGAAGAAATGTGTGTTTATTTATGTTGGTTATTTTTTCTAATGCATGTGGGTGCGTTTTTTATTAAAATCTCAAACTTTAAAAGCTTTCAAGAATTTATGTATTAAACTTTAGAAGCTTTCAAGAATTTTCGTATCAACCTTCAAGTTAAATTTGAAGCACCTATCATAAATGACCATAACAATGAATTTAAAAATAATTATATTGTTAAATTCTACAATATTAACCGACTAACTCATGAGTTATTAGCTCTAATTACTTCAAAGGTGTAGTTGAAAACAATAACTAGAGTTTTCAAGAATTAGCTAGACTTGTGGTAAATAATAAAAAAATAAGGTTCTTACTGGTGGATCCAACATGTTATACAACCAACTAGCTCCACTTAAGTACGTTTTTATTTATGTTAATTATTTTCAAGGTACATGTAGGTTCATTTATTTAAGGAAAAATTTGAAACCTTTGAATCTTTCAAGAATTTTTGTATTAACATTTAGATTAAAAGGGAATAAACTATTGAAAATGACCACAATAAGGAATTTAAAAACATTTATTTTACTTAAGCTAATGAGCTAAGTATAAATGTTTTACTCTAATTAGTTCTCAACTTAATAAGATTATTAAAATTATAAGCCACACTTTTCAAAAGATAACATATGATGAACGTTAAAAAGATCATAATTGTTGGGTTGAGGTAGTTAGTAAACAATGTCACGCAAGAAAATATGTCTACTTACGTTCTAAGACTGAGAAGACTCCATACACAATTTGGAAAGGAAAGAAGCCATACATCTTTTACTTCATTATTTTTTTGTAGCAAATGATACATATTAAAGGGTAGGACACAAGTTAAAAAGTTTGGTGCCAAAATTGGTGAATACGTTTTTTTTTGTTAATCTCTTAATAATCGTGTGTATCATATATGAAACAATAAAAGTGTATAGTTATCAAATCTAGAAATGTTAAAGTTGATGATGTTGTTGATATACCTATATATATAAGTCAAATCACTCATACTCTGAATCCAAGTAATAACATCCATGAAATTGTTGATGCTAAAATTGATTATATAAATACATCCAAAAATAGTGTAAATCCAATTTGATGTCAATCATAGTGACGCAACATAAGAAATTGGATTTAATATTAGGGATACATGTGTTAATAAGATATCCTTTCAAACCTTTGGTGAGATTTCATCGTGTATCAAGAAAGCTTCCATGAGGAACGTCAAACACACAAGATTCAAAAACCATACTATTGTTATATTAATGGGTACATATGATTTATATCCAAGATAAAACCTTAAGAACATCATGGTTACTCTCACTGATAAATTTTGGATGAATGTCATGCAATATAATTAAATAAATTTCAGCAAAATTATATTTAGTTACTTGTGGAAAGTCTGATCAGAACACATGTTATCGATACCAAATGAGTTTTCAAGAATAAAATTGACGAGGGTGGAAATTTTATCAAGAATAAAGATAGTATAGCTAGAATAATCATAACAAAAAAACTATACATGAAAACTAATGAAAAACTGAACCTATAATAGTCATAAAAAAACATGTATAGTTAAAATAACGGAACAATAAAAGCTTGCAAAAGATATGCTATATTTTGTTAACTCAGTTTAAGTTACTCAATGCTCATAACCTATTTCTCTGAGGTCCTTATCTGATAATTAATAACAAATTTTATAAAAAAAACTAAATTATATAACAATTGCAAAGACAATAAACTATAAATTCTTCTCATGACATCTCCACCGACTTTATAAACTATAAAATCTTCTCATGACATCTCCACCGACTTTATAACAACTCTAAAATCTTCTCATGACATCTCCACCGACTTTATAACAACTCTTATGATTTGTTGACTAATACATTGATGTATAAACTTTTTTGATTATACACTTACTACTTTGGTGAATTTCGACGAAAACTTTTCCATTTTTTTTTTAAAAAAATACTCGTCAATACTTCATCTTAAATATTTAAAAAACTATTAAATAAAAAGTCTTTAAAAATTTGAAGCTTTAAAGGAGATCAACAACGATCGTTTTCTCTTTATATAAAAAAAATTGACATAATATTTTTTTTTCAATAAATCACACACAAACCTTAATTGATCTTAATAAATCGTATATGATTATTCTCATTACTTTACGAGGAGTATATGTAAGATATTATCTTGATAATGATATCATTAAAATAATTATGAAAAAAATATATACATTATTTTGATAGGAATTTTGAGATTAGTAAAATACAAATTGATGTGATCTTTTTATTATTCACAATTAAATTCATAAGATAGTTTTCTCATAAAATTTTCGAAATATATAAAAAAAGTTATAGATTACTTTTATTTTATTTTTATCTAAAAAATTATTATTTTTCACGCGTATTCCGCTAAATAACATTTACCTTTTATTTTAGACAATATTGGTGATTAGATTATTCTCGTTACAAAATTCATTTATTATATGTTCATTTATTCCGCTAAATACGAGTATGTTTTCGATGATTATGTTTTTCTCATAACAAATTTTATATAAAACTTATTTTGAATACGTCGTTTAGTCCGCTAAATACGGATATATTCTTTATATTTAATAACGTTGATGATCATATTTTTTTCGTTATAAAATTCATGCAAAACCCTTTTTTTCACAAGTACATCGTTTAGCCCGTTAAAAACGGATACATTTCTATTTTATTTAATATTGATGATCACTTTTTTCCGTTACAAATCTCATGTCAAACTAATTTTTCTCACTAATACGTCGTTTAGTTCGCTAAATGCGGATATATTTTATTTTTGGTAATGCCGATGATCATACTTTTCGGTTGAAAATCTCATGCAAAACGTATTTTTTCACTTATAGCTTCACTTTTTTCAATTAAATATGAATGCATATTTTGTATTAGATAATGTTGGTGATATATTATTCTCGTTACGCATTTTTTATTTTAGAAAAATGTTCGTCATCAAGATATTCTTATTAAAAAATAAACTATATTTTTTAATTATATAAAAGCGGTTTAAAATGGTTATATTTAGTAAATCTAAAATTTAGATATATTGACATATTATATTTTAATATAACTAAAATATTAAAAAAATGACATGAAAATGAAATAGACGTACAGAAAATTTATACTCCCTCCGTCGTGATTAATTCGTTATTTATTTATTTTTATTTTTTTTCCTAACGGACTCTAAAAGGATAAACCCCACAAATTTAGTAAGAGTTTGATTTACGTCCTATTTAAAATATTAAATATACCTACCTAAAAACTATACAAAGTTCAAACAAAATATTATAGTAATTAACAACTAATAATACAATATGGAAATATAAAATTAGACTTGACTTACTTTTAAACCATTATCCTATAACTAATTACATTGAATTTGAGATCACTAATTTATTCAATTTTCAATGACTATCAAGTTTCAGATAATGCTAATCTTATTTGGTAAACAATATTATGAATCGACAAAAGTTGAGAAATAAATAAATATATATAATAAATAAACAATCAATAAATAAATAAAAATATTTGAAATATAGTTTTAAAAGCTAGATATTATTATTTTTGACGTTGCTTGTTTTTTCATACTATGTGTAAAAAAAAAGTATAATTTAAAATGTGAGTTTAAATTACTATATAAAAAAAATACAGAGAGAGCCCACAATAATAAACAAAAATTCTAAAGAAAAAGTAGACTCCGGAGGGTGGACCCCAGATGTACCTTTCAGTTTTCTTCTCTCTCCTTTTTTTCAATTCTATAAATTTTCTCCGATTCCTTCGTTGTCTCCTCTCTGTCGACTTATTTCATTCTTTACTTCATCTTTGTAAGAGGGAAAATTCAAACAATCGATTTCGTGTATATTCGTTATGGTCGTTCAAAGCTTCAGATATTGAGCTTCAAGGTCATTTGCTAAATTTAACTACTTCTGATACATCGCTTCAACTGTAAGTCAAGGAAGACTCTCGATGTTTTCTTCCATTTCTTTATCATTGATGTTCTTCTACGCTTACCAGCTGGATTTTGTTCGATTTTGCTTTTGTTTGGTTGCACGCAAAAACTTGGACTGGTTACTGTTATATTGATGGATTTTGGTAGATTGATTCCCTGAAATAGCTGATGTTTTTGGTGTTTATATTCTTACTTTGTATTGAAGTTATGAAATCTGGTTGAATTACTTGTCGTGTTGTATAGTTGATAAGGACTAAACAATTGGATTCTCTTTTTTCTATATTTCATCAATTTTGTATATGAAGTTTGGATAGTCACTTTTGTCTTAGTGGATTTTGTTGTTTGATGTCTAATTTCTTGGATTGATCTGAGTTCTTGGTTAAAATCTGGAGGCTAGCTACTGTAATCGTTTGTTTTTCTGATAGTTTGGTCTTTAGATTTTTCTTTTGTCTTTTGATGTAGGCATATGCCTGAATATTCCGTCTATTAAGTGTGTCATGTTGCTAGGGATAAGGATGTGGTCCGTTTTTTTGCGCTTTTCTAGTGTTTAACATGTTAGAAATAACAAAAGAAATTAGGTGTCTAGACGCCAAACTTTATTTGTATATATCTGATCGTGTTATTCTATATGATTTAGTCAAACAGGTGATCGAGGTTTGGATATTTGTAGATATACAGAAGTTGTCGGAGGTTTTCGGCAGCAAAGTATAGCATGCGCAATTCTTCGGACGAGCAGAGCACAGCGGAGAACGAGACTAGATCTAATGAATCTTGGTCAGAGACGCAAGAAGGTTCTAGTCCTTTCTTAACACCTTCAATCACTCCATTGTCTAGTCCTTTCTTAACACCTACAATCACTCCATCGTCTTCGTTTGCAACTTTTGATCGTGCTTTCTCCAGCTGCAGTAAGTGTTTCCTCCATATCTACCATCTTTCGAGATTTAAAATATATGAATGAACCATTGTTCTTCTTTCAGGTGAGTCTTCGGTTGATGCACTTGCGAATATTCGACATGGTTTAGATTATGACACAGCTAGAGGAATTCAGAATACAACCGTAGAAGCGGTGAACAACCCATTTATATCTGATAAGGTAACAAATAACGGGTATAATGAAAGCGTTAGAGGGAGAAATATAGAAGTTATACACAATCTTAATGTTGAAAAGGCAAATGATAATGATGTCGGGAATACCGACGATTGTGAAACTCCTGGAGCTGATCCTCGGATTTGGGATCCTCCCGATCCAGAAATTGCGGAAGATAACATCGTGAAAAGTAACACTAAGATCGGTGATGATGATTCTAGTGATGGTCCGATGGATGAAAACACCGAAAGCTATAGGTTCAGACAAGAAAAACAACAAGCAATACAGAAGGCAGTGCAAATAAAGTTCAAAGCAACAGTGAGTGAACTTCTTGAATCAATGGGTGTTACTTCAAAGGTTGAAGATGGTTGGAATTGGGTTGATATAGCTACTTCTGTATCTGAGGAAGCTGTTTCATTACTAAAGCCCGCTCTCATTAACCGTGAGCCGATTAACCCAAAGACTTATGTGAAAGTGAAATGCATTGCAAGTGGTTCCCCGAGTCAAAGGTGACATAAATTACTAATTTAATTAATTATATTTACTAGCCTTCGATAACATAAATTCTATGTTTCGTGTTACAACATTAAAGTTTCTAAGAAATTCATTTGCATTTGGAATATAATGAATTTACGAATATCAGAGTAGGTCTATAATTTTTGTTTATTGTGTCTGTGGTGTCAATCATCATTTTTTATATTTTTTCACACCTTTAAGCTTTTCTTCTAAAACGAGTAACAAAAAAGTTATATTTTAAGTACCCTTTCCTGTCATTTATAAGCTATTGCTTTCTCTACAGTGAAGTGGTCAATGGCTTGGTGTTCAAAAAGAATGTTGCTCGCAAACATATGGCAACTGAAATTAAGAAACCTAAGCTGTTGCTAATCAAGGATGTAGATAGTCAATCACCGGGTGTCTACTCAAAATTTACATCACTTGACAAGGTAATAGAGGGAGCAAATATTCAAAGTATATTACGTGAATATGCTCTCATCTAATATTTTCCTTGCATACAGGAAGACAAACATGAGAAGCAATTAGCTGATTTGATCAATAAAGTTTGTCCCAATGTTGTTCTGTTTGAAAGTACTATTTCTCGCGGTGTTCAAGAGCTTGTTTTAGACAAAGGGATTACTTTGGTCTTTGATATGAAGCTCAAGCAACTAAAGAGAGTTGCTGCCTGCATTGGGTTGGAACTTGTACCTTATGATTCTCCAAAGAGTGAATCGACAAAGCAATGTGAACTCTTTCTCATTGAAAAAATTGTAGAGGAGCATGCTGCTAGTGGAGAAGGAGGAAAAAAAGCGTTTAGTACCTTGATGTTCCTTAAGGGCTTTCCGACAAGGCTAGGTTGCACGGTGAGTGTATGAGTTCGAATCGGATATATTGATTTGTTATAACTTGTTTGGATGTGCAAACAGAGTTTAGGGTGTATGTATGTTATCTTTTTAAACATAATTTGTTAAATGCCTTTGAAATATATGTATACATAAGAAGTTCAGTTTTCATAGGAAAATATTGAATACTTATCTAAGTATATAACTCTTTGAATTTATATTTCTTATGGATACCCTACAAGACAGTTTTTTTAGTGATTGCATATGACAGTAATCCTTTCAAAAGGGAGGTTTAGGTGTTTGACCTATCAGTATTTGCTTCAGCTAATATCTTACTACATTCTTGGTGTAGATTTTGCTTAAAGGGAGTGACAGTGCTGAATTGAAAAAGATTAAAAAGGTGGTGCAGTATGGGTTTGTCTTGGCATATCATTTAATCCTTGAGACATCTTTTCTTATTGATCAGCAAGCAATGTTCTTTACATTTCCTTCTGGTGAGGCAACGAAAGATATACCATTAAAGCAGCTTCCGGCTATAGGGACTGGTGAAATAGCTGTTCCTCATGTTGACAAGTCTACTACAGAAACTGAGGTAAGTGCGGTTATGATTCCTATTTTATCTGAATCCGAAGAGCAAAGTTTCCTTGAGAAGGGAGGAGCAGAAGGTGAAAACATCATAAACAGCTTATTGGACGGAGAATCCGTACTCTCTTATGAATATAATCCATGTACTCCGAATGAGTCTCTGTCAGCCAGTCTAAAGAAAGTAACGGAAAAGGATTTTCCATATCATTCCATGTCTGGATACTTCGGCGTAAGTGAAGAGCCGTATGATAATCAGTTATCAGAAGCAGTTCCAGTCACAATGGATGAAAATAATGAGAAGAAATCTTTTAATGACGGAGCAACAAAGACCGTGCCTGATGCCGCAATGTCCCAAAGAATAGACAAAGGCAATAAAGAAAATAAATTCCACAGTTACACAGATATCAGTGAAGCAGCAGCTGATTCTGATCGCATATTAGTTCTGATGTCAAAGCAAAATGAGGTAAAAGGAAGCATGTGTGAGCAAAGACGTTTTTCTCATCTATTCTACAAGGACTATGATGATCCCCTTGGGAAGTTTCTTTTAGATACATTATTCAATCAGGTACTTTAGGTCCTCTCTTTAGTTTGTCATGGGTGCCCACAATAGGGTTATTTATCTTCCGGACGGAATGTCTAGATTTTACTAATTTTAAGAGTTTTCTTGATCCAGAAATGCAAGACATGTGAGGATTCTGCAGAAGCTCACTGTTATTTCTATGCACATCGCAATAAACAATTGACAATACAAATTAAACGAACTCCTTTGAAAGAACCATTGCCTCTAGGATCGGAAGGAAAACTATGGATGTGGAGCCGCTGCAGAAAGTGTAAATCTAAGAATGGAACTTCAACCTCTACTAAAAGAGTGTTACTGTCGACTGCTGCATGTGGCCTGTCATTTGGGAAATTCTTGGAGCTATGCTTTTCTCAGCTCTCTTCGTTTCATAGATTATCCAGCTGTGGGCACTCTCTGGGCAAGGATTTCCTCCACTTCTTTGGGTATGATCTCCATGCCTACTTAGATCAAATGATATATCAGTTCTTAATTTTATTTATGAAACAATACTCATTGCGGCGAAATTGACGTGTCTGCAGATCAGGATATATGGTTGCAATGCTTAGATTCTCTCGAGTAACAACATATACTGTGTCTTTGCCTCCTCAAAAGCTCAAGCTTAGCAGTTCGATTGGAGCCAGTAGGCTTGAACAGGAATTTGAGAAAGTATGTATAAAATAACAGTAGTGTCATTTTTGTTACACCCAATGGATATAACATTACTCTTTTACAATTTATCTAGCATCACTTGATGACAGTAACTCTTCGTTTTACCTTATTGAAGATCTTTGATAAAGGGCATTTACTTTTCGAAGAGATTGGTGCCATTTTGAAGAAGAACAAATCCCAGTTTGTGAATTCAACTCTAAATCTTGGAGGCTCCCTCAAAACCTTCAAGGATGTTGAAGAAATGTTGAAAAATGATCGTTCAGACTTTGAGGTCAGTCTCATGGTTTACCTATTCTGGCACTTTTATATTATTTCCCCTCTTTTTTTATAATTATATTCTTTCATATTATGGCGATGCATTTGTCTTTTTCCTTGGACAAAACAGTTGATTTCTTCAGTTTATCCTGATTTTTACATTTAATTATGTTCTATGTTATTCATAATCATTGCTTGTGTTTGCATGGAATATGAAAACATTAAGAGTGTTTGTACAAAGATACAAATTCGAGATGTGGCTGCCAACAGACTGCTCGGTCTGAACTGGGTGCGTTGGGAACTTTTTCTGCAAGCAGTTATATGGGATCGCCGCCTGCATTCGCTCCTCACTGTAGTTGAAACTGGCAAGAGTGAGAAAATTGTACTAGACATCAAGTCAAAATCAGAAGAGGGCCATACAGTATCTAAAAACAATGGCAAGTCCCAAGTTTTGTTCGACACGCCTGTCCAAGAAAATAAAATTTCAGTCAGAGAAATTTCAATTGATGGTCCAGATGAAACAAGTCATGTTAATGAGGATCTTGAGCGGCAACATATGTCTGTCAAGGAGTCAAGGGTAGGCAGTCCTCCATCAGATAGCATTTCTTTGTCTGATCAGCTACAAACAATTCCATTCACAAAACCTGTCGGAATTGGTTCTGCTATTAATGGGAAGGAAATTAGCCCAAATGCATTTCCTACCACTTCACGGTTACTGGAGTTGCGAAAATCTGATGGATGGTTTTGGTTGCCATTTCGAGAGATCCAAAAAATCCATATCAAGGATCTCCAAGAGGGTACCTTGTCAAAATATGAATCTATCTGTACCTATAACCCGGAACAACTGTCAACAGCCAAAGGTTTGATCAAAGAGGAAGGCTCAAGGTTGCACATCCCTATCAAAGACGATTGTGTTGTATCGGATTACGAGCAAGAACTCTCGAGCCTGATTGCATGTGCACTGGCTTTGTCTAATGATCCGCTTGAAGGGAGAGATGAGGAGGGTCAAAGACTGCTAAGGCACCAGTCTTTGAACGTGTCCGATTCAGCGCCAATGAGTCTTGAAACTCAACGCTATCTGAGTCTTGATGTATCTAATTTGTTGGATTCATCTGTACCTGGTACTGGCCATAGAAGAGAAGTTTCATTCGGAACTGGAAAGTCGGTGGGAAAGAGTAATTACTTTGTGTCGTGTCTATTCGCAGAGCAATTCTGTAAGCTTCGGAAACAGTGCTTGCCTTCTGAGCATGATTATATCGCTTCCCTTAGCCGTTGTAAAAGATGGGATGCTAAAGGTGGCAAGAGCAAATCATTTTTTGCTAAAACACTAGATGACAGGTTTATTATTAAGGAAATTCAGAAGACAGAACTTGATTCTTTTGAGAAGGCGGCCATCCGATATTTCAAGCACATGGAGGGGTCATTTCTATTGGGGAACCAAACTTGTCTTGCAAAAATTCTTGGGATTTATCAGGTTTGTTCTTTTGATTTTATTATCTCATCTAAACTAGAAGTGGCAGAAACTCGGGGAAAATGTCGATAAATTCCTACAAGCTAGACTAAGTTTTGCCTCTCCTAATCTAAATATTCTTATGAGTTATTTGCAGGTAGTTGTAAGGCATTTTAAAAGTGGAAAAGAGACTAAGCAGGATGTGATGGTGATGGAGAATCTTACTTTTAATAGAACCATTACTCGTCAGTATGATCTTAAAGGAGCATTGCATGCACGGTATATTACCGCCACTGATGTAGAGGGAGATGTTCTTTTGGATCAGAACTTTGTTGATGACATGAACTCTTCTCCTTTATATGTGAGCAAGACATCGATGCACTCTTTGCAAAGAGCTGTTTGGAATGACACCAGCTTTCTCGATGTAAGGTTTCTCTCTCTATGGTTTGTTTGTATATGGAAATTCAAATATAAAGACAATGAAAGAAAGAAACTCTAAAATTATGTGTTCATTAGGAAGAAGAAACACCATTACCCATGTGAGGATGACAAAACTCATGTCTTGAAGAAAAACATGATCATTACTCTCTTACTGAAGATTGTTGTTTGTCAATTTGCAGAAGAACAATGTCATGGATTATTCTTTGGTTGTGGGGGTCGATGTCCAAAATCGGGAGCTTGTATGTGGGATTATCGATTATCTTAGGGAGTATACTTGGGACAAACTGCTTGAGACCTGGGTTAAGTATTCAATCATTCCAAAGAATACTACTCCAACTGTCATCTCTCCAAAAGACTACAAGAAACGATTCAGAACTTTCATGGCGAAGAATTTCTCAAGTGTCCCAGACGAATGGTGCGTGCGAGCATCACCTTCTCAAGATTCTGGTGCTAAAGAAATAAAGAAGATAGATGATACACAGTAAATTCTCTTCTCCCTAATTATTATGAAGTCGGTTATATTCTTTCATAAATCTAGTTTGGCAATACTGTAAATAACTTTGCTACAGTTTATATTTGTCGTCCCGAAGTTTCTGCAATTTTTAGCAAAAGTTTCTGGGGATTGTTTTGTTTCAGATAGTATACTAGTTATACTACTTGAAGCACTGTGTTTCATTATTTTGTACCTAAGAAAGTATAGATTGGTTTGAAATATTCAAGTCCTGAAGACTATATACCTTTTGATTTGATAAAAGTTTGGTGCTTTGTAATAATCCATTTCTTGTTTCAATTCAAATATGTAAAGCCTTCAAAGGCTATTTTCAATAAAAATGTTTGGTGTCTTTGTAATATCTCGTCTTGTTTCTTGTTTTACACAGATCTAGCGTCTCGATGCTGTTTATTAGCAAGTCATGACTCCAAAATTGTGAATTAGAAATGTAGATTGAGTTTGTTACTCAAACCCAAAAAAATTATAGATTCTGTCACGCTAATACAAAAATATCCGAAGTTTAAAAAAAATACAGTATACAGTCAGGTACAATGACACCGAAGAGGGACAAACACACCTGGTGGCTTCCTTCTCTCTCGGATTATGGCTTCTTTAATATGCGGTACTTTCTCATAAACCTTTCTCCATATGTGATTCACAGCTCCAATTGGAGACACCGGCCCTATACCAGCTGTGTGCCCGTTATCGTACTCGAAAAAAGGCTGAACCATAGCCATTTTTATTCGAAAATTTTCCTTTTGCATCTCGGAAAAGCTCTTGAGACGATCAACTAGAAAATTGGGATTTAATGCGTCACCAACGGCCACAAATACTGAGAACTCGGAGTAGTCTATAGTTCCTTCAAATGGAAGCTCGATGTTGTCGCTGACAATGACTGGTATACATAGACTTTGGATGGCGTCGAATAGTCGACATGAGGTCGGAGTGTCTCCTGCTGGGTGCAAACAGAATTCCGAAGATCTCATCCCTTTTATTGATTGCTCTCGACCGGTTGCATTTGGAAATCCTTCTTCGATTACAATATTCGGTTCGTTAACAAGCAGGTCCCACATCTTTTCGCGAACTAGGCCTCCCTGTTTGTCAGAATCAATTAATTGAAGACATAGGTAAAGGCCAGCATTAGGCATGGCAAAATCTTGTCCGGTCTGGAACAAATGGGGTACGGACATAAATTTTATGTCCAAAATCCCCATGTGTGCTTATTGATTTGGGTTGTGCAAATAAACTTAAATAATCAAATTTTAGGTTTTTAAAAACTATCAATTACTGCAAAACTACTACCCAAATCCGACCGGTAAGTGGATTTTTGTCACCCCTGGGCATCTGCGCATTCAATGAAAGACGAGCAATACAAACTAACCCTGTGCCGGTGTTTGGCTCCTTTAAAGTACAAGAGTGTATGGCGTTTCTGATTTTCTGACAAGGCCAATCGGGGAAGCAGATGCGTATACGGAACAATCACATCTTTGAGAAGCGAAACTTGAGTGTGCTGTATCCTACCCGAAGAGGAGTTACCGTTGCTCGACTTGGAATCAAGCCTGTACCACCCACCGAAATCAACCACGAGTAGAACGGCAGGTGCTATCTCATCTCTTACGTGCCACATAGCAACAGGGTCTGCCAAACAATGCTTCAATGTTTATAACTTAACCTGACATACAATCCACAGACTAAATCATAAGCTTCTAAAGCATCAATAACTCATCTTCTGCTTTCTAATTTGGGTTTCACCGTTCGATCTTGTAAACAGTTTGACAAGCTAAAATCACTAACAAGCACTTAAATCCAACACCCAAGAGATAGCAAGAAGAGCCATGATCAAAGTGAATCAAACATCCAAATGTGACCTCAAAAATAACTTAAACTAGCAAAAATGCAATTTTGAACCGAAGATGGAAGTTTTACCAGTAAGAATAAACACATGATCTCTTCCACCAGACCGTTTCCAGGCGGCAGTGTTCTTGACAAGATTAACAGCTTGTCTCTGCCTTTCGTAATCCTCATTTCCTTCTTTCTTCCTAAACAACCCTTTCCCTCTCCCTAACTCCATCTCCGTGCTCAAAGTAGCAAAAAAGGGAACAAAAACGACATCGGATTCGGCTTCACTGAACACTCTTTTAGCAAACGATCCGTTTCTCTGATTCACCGGAGTCTCCAGATCCCCCATGATCCAATACTCGGCGCTGTACTGCTTGATCAGCGTGTTTTCCGGATACGGTGGATATTGAACTGGATTCGATGAATGACTCGGTTTTTTCGGGTGGTCCGGGTCGGTAGGGATTCGAGAATCCGGATCCGGTGAGGACCAGTATTTATCGAGGAGTCCATAGTTGAGGGATCGAGGGAGGTCTGCCACATAGACGTTGATGTGGTTTTGAGGATTTTGGGTGGCGGTTGGGGTGCTGGAGATGGAGAAGAATATAGAGAGGGAGATGACAGAGAGGAGAGTGAATGCTATGAAGAGAGAAGGTATTGAACAAAAAGGCTTTAGGGTTTTGATGTTTGATTTGGTAGCCATTTTGTCTTTTTAAGCTTTGTGTTCGTCAAGAGATGGAGAAGAAGAAATTGGCTTAATCCTGCAATCACTTGAAACGTCTACAAACAGAGATAAGTCAGGTTCAGTACCGAAATCACTTAAACCTCTGGATCTTTCAGAGGGTCTTTGACCCCTGGTTTAAGGGTTAGGCTTAAATTGTGGTTTCGTTATATATATCAAAAT
This sequence comes from Limnanthes douglasii subsp. nivea, assembly GCA_036936605.1. NCBI lineage: Eukaryota > Viridiplantae > Streptophyta > Magnoliopsida > Brassicales > Limnanthaceae > Limnanthes > Limnanthes douglasii. Next base: position 172,030,698 of record JAUPFV010000004.1, on the reverse strand, counting down.
GTGATTTAAGTTTACTACAAAATTCAATTCTGTCTAATTTTTGTTGGACTAGGCTATATTGGAATCTCATTTAGCTACAATGAGACTTAAAAACAGATTTTTTTTAATGTGAAATGTCTATTTTACTTTTGATTTATAAGACCAAATTTTTTATTTTTCCCTTAAATTTGTTCTCTCTAAAAATTCTAAAAACTCCAAAAACTATGGATTTGAGTGATTTAAGTTTAATACAAAATTCAATTCTGTCTAATTTTTGTTGGACTAGGCTATATTGGGATCCTATTTAGCTACAATGAGACTTAAAAACAAATTTTTTTTAATGTGAAATGTCTATTTTACCCTTGATTTATAAGACCAAATTTTTTATTTCTCCCTTAAGCTTTTTCTTTCTAAAAATCCTAAAAACTCCAAAAACTATGGATTTGAGTGATTGGAGTGAAGATTTCAGCTGCAATATCGATGATTTTACGTCGGAGGAGGAGGAGCCGTTGACGAACCATTTGCAAACCCAAGATGAGGTGATTTTCATTTTTTTTAGTTTCAGTGCGAATATAGGGATGGTAGCGCTACATATTGGATGAACTGCGAACCCAAGATTCGCAGATATCCATGATTTTTTTTTGCAAAATCGCGAACTGGATGTTCGTGAATCCGTCAAATGGACGAACAATGTGTTCGCGATTTGGACAACCGTGCGAGCACTCCGTTCGCGAATCCGCCGAATAGACGAACAGTGCGTTCGCGATTGGGCAGAAAAATCAAAATTTATGTTCGCGAATCTGACCTGTTTTGCAAATTAAATGCTCGGTTACAATTAAGTATGTTTTCATATAATTGCATCAATCACATATGTAAGGGCCGGATCAACCGCCATGTTCGATGGGCGATTACACGAAAGTGTTTAGTACGGACACCTTCTACACCAAAGCCGATTTGATAGATTGGGTCGAGTCCGATTTGATAGATTCGGACCAGTATGTTTGTTTGATGTTTTTACTCGTTGTTTTACTCGTTGTTTGAGCTTTTGCTTGATTACTAGACGATTGTAATGAATGTAAACTTTGGATGTTTTTTGTTTGAATGTTTATCTTAAAAATAATAACACTTAAACTTCTTAATATGTCGATTGCATTAAAACATTACACTTTAATCAAAAGCATTGCAAAATTAGAAATGCATAAGCAAATGATAGATAAGCTAACCCTGAGTTAGCATTGCACACCAGTTTTATGGAGACGGATAGTTCCCTCCATACTGAAAGCGTTTCTCGAATGAATATTCCTCCTCGTCACTACTTCCTTCGGGAGTTGAGTTTGTATCAACGGCGCTGACTATTGCGTCAGCTATTTCTTGCTCCATTTGCTGCATCGCATGTGACACCATCTCCTGCGTAATTGTACTTTGGAATCCCATGTTGAATACATTTCGGACTTTGCTTCGGACTTTGTAAGGAAGTGACTCAATCTGTATAGTCACTGTTTTAAGATAAACTAACCTATCGAACACTTCTTCGCGTCCGCGTGGTCGGGGCATTAAACATCCTGGACACGATGCCTCCCTACCGTGGTTGAAGAACATTTTGCACAAAACCGCATCGACGAAACCAGGAATCTCCTCTTGCATCGTACCTCTGACGAAGTCAAATGCGCTTAGGAGGTTTGCATCTCCGTGCACGTTCCAGCCTGAATTACCCATTGTTATAACTTAAATGTTTTGTTTCATAGTCAGATTCTAGTATTTATAAACTCGAACTCGGTGGTTCAATTCTAAAATAATTAGCGGGAAAAGGTGTTTTTGTTCCCGCCTAAAAGTTTTTGAGACGAGAAACCTAAAAGTTTTTTAGGCGGGAAACCTAAAAGTTTCTAAGGCGGGAAACGTAAAAGTTTTTTAGGCGAGAAACCTTCACTCCATTTGTTTCTTCCCGCCGGGTGAAGAGTTGAGAATTACCCCGGTGGTTGGGAGTTTTATAACCGACAGGGTACCTACTCTAATTTGTTATAGTAAGATACAAAACTACAATATTATAATATCAAACAAAAAAGAAAAGGTATCATACATGAACCGAAACATCAAAATACAGAAAATAGTATCGTACATCAACCATCAACAAGAGCACCAAAATATAGAAAATAGTACAATACAATCTGAAACCCAAAATGATACGTTTGATACATAATATAAATAAAACGATCTCACAGCAAGATGAGATTAACAACATTACATAGTGGAAATATAATTTCTTATTCGAAATCGTATATTCTGTTCTCTGGAATAGGTCTGAAGTTCCCAATGTCATCTTCTATCTCAGCAACCCTACTTTCGAGATATTCTAACATATATCCAGTAACAAAATCTGCCCTCAACAGGTTCCACTCAGCAAGTGCTACTTGTTGAATTTTGTAAGGCAAGTTGGACAAAAGCTGCAGTGGTTCAGATTTTGCATGATTATACCTGCTTTTGACTTTTTCACGACTTCGTGGCGGAGGATTTGGAAACTTCAATCGTCCATAATCATAAAACATCCTACAAAGCACTCGATCAAAAAAAGCATCGGTCGTATCATCGGACATTGTTAACTTAACAAACTTCACGACCTGAAGCAACCGATGGTCTTCGTTGAAACAAAATTCCATACCTAACTCCATAACCGGAAAATAAAAATACAAATGTGAAGGCGTACTTGAAAATACTAAAACTCACTTGGAAATCTGTTTTTGTAACAAAAATAGCATAAACCAAAAATAAAAAAACTCACTTGTGGTGAAATTGCGAACAAACAGTTCGCAATTATGGTTAAATTGCGAATAACCTGTTCACAATTTCACCATTCCTGGTTGTGCAAAATCGCGAACAGCCAGTACGGGACTCTACACGGGTTGTGAATGGTCTGTTCGTAACCATGCAAAATCGTGTGCTGGTTGTTCGCGATTTTGCACAACCAGCAGCCCCAAACCCTATATCTCGAATCCTACCCAAAACCCACAAAAACCAACCAAAATCAACAAAAATTGTACCAAAATGTTGATAATGCCTCGACTAACACGTATCTACAACTATTTTTCAAAACAACAACAAAATATACATAAAAATCGGACTTTTTGAAGCAGAACCTATAACTCTAAATATCACTAAAAATACTAAAGTAAATTGCTTACAAATTACATGAATAGGTAAAGGATTCGTACCTTAATGTGTTTGTAATGTCGGATTTGAGAAATCTGCATTTTTTTTGCTGGATTTTGAGAGCTTTTGGGGGAGAGAAGAGAGAAAAGAGAGTTTTTTGCTGAAAATATAGATTTTATATCAAGGGTAAATGAGTCTTTTTTTATCTCATTATAGCCAAATGGGATCTCATTATAGAGGGATCTCATTATAGAGGGATCTCATTATAGAAGGGTCTCATTATAACCAAATGGGGTCTCAATTTAGCCTTGCCCATTTTTGTTTGTTTTTTAAAGGATGAAAATATACTTGATCTTTGATTTAATTATTGAATTGTTACTAAATAAAGAAAACATTAAGTATATCCTATGTATAACCAATTTACAAAATAATATATTTAGTTATGTATACCAAAAAAAAATACAATTTCTTACAAGATCAAACCCCGTATTACTACAACTTTGTTAAGTTTTTCAAAATGTTGTTGAACTTTCAAAGTTGCTTTAAGAACATTCAAACTCTTTTCATTTTTTTAAAAACAAATTAGAATAAAAACACAAAATCAAACATGAATCAACGGAAATTGAAGTAAAAATTTGTTTTGGGAAGTTTTTTTTAAAAAACGTTAAGGATTTAATTATTGAAAAGAATTATGGTGTTTGGAGGCCATTTTCCCGTCGGAATTCGGACGGAATAGGTACAAGCCTAGCGTACCAGCGGGTACGCAAGACCTTTGCTGTCGACCATTTTCCGGTCGAATTTCGGCTGAAAAATGGTCTCCAAACACCCTAAAATTATAATTGAGATTTTTTTTTACCTAATTCAATCATAACCCTAATTTTGATGCTAACACTAAGTTTACCGAATTTTAGTTCGCCGGATAACTTAGAGATAAGTTGTAGGTTTTAGATAGAAGTAAGAGAGTATAAGAGAGAAGTTGGGTCAATTTAAACCAGTTTTGGACATATATAATTTGACCCTCAAATTATAACTTCTTTCAAAATCAACGTGCTTTTTTACATTTTTTATTTTTTATAAATATATATATAAAAAATATTATTTAAGAAATTAAATGGATCTCGTAAAACAGAAAATTCCACTTGTTTTCTTCCAGAATACATCTCACCGTCTATACTCTCAAAAAAAATACTGAAAAAAGTTTATATATATTGAATATATTTCAAACTCTAAGAACAAAATCTAAAAATAGAAAACAATAAACTTATTCATAAAATTGAAACTTCAAACTAGTTAGGGACTTAACCTAATTTCATGATGGTAACATTAATTAGATTTATTCGAATTTATTCTTATTTTTAAAAAATATTTCTGCACTTTACTAATGATACGGAGCATTGTACCGCTAATACATTTTTTATACCACTAGTGCCAACACAGTAGTGTATAAATCCTCTTAGCATCGATAGTATGAGTGACACTAACATCTTTGGTGTCATGTCCTCATACTACACCCACATTATACCGCGGTGGTACCAAAAGCTTGGGATCTGCGTACCCTCGTTATAATAGACCTATACCGTTGGTGAACGGATAAAAACAATAGTTCAACTATACTATTAAGTACTTAGACTATACCGACGATACTGAATTATTGTACCGTCAGTATAGTGGACTTTTACCGCCGAAAAACAGTCAAAAAAAATTAAATCAATTGTATAGATTATTTAGTGTTTCAACTATGCCGAAGTTGAATTGGTGTATCGTCGGTATGATACTCTATAACTGGTGTGTTATTTCTATACCATGATGGTGTATGTATTATATCGTCAGTTTGAGTTCTCTATATTGTTGGTACGATTTACTTATATTGACGGTATACCTCGAGCATTTTTTTTCATATTATTAGAGGTTTAATTTTTAGTCATTATATTAGAGGGTGATGATATCGGTGGAATGGTAGAGAAATTCGGTGTGGATTATAATGCTATGTTTACCACAAAAATCAATAATACGCAACAACACTATATTTATTAGGTTACAATTACCGAAGAAGACAATGAACTCGCAACTGTTTTAAGACGTCGTGAAGATCTGGAAAACAGGAAAACTCATAGATAGACTGTTGTTTGAATGCAAGAGATTTGGACATATAAGAAGTTGGTAAGCCCAAAGGATCTTAAGAGGAAGTCTACCATAACTAAAATGTGATATCATTCCAAGCTTAAAGAAAATATGGTAACTCATGAATAATGGTCATTAGGGTCGTATGAGTGTTCATAATCATAAAACTATTGCATTAAAGGCCCTTCATACTTGGGATGATTCTCTGAAAATCTAAAATTTGTTATTAGTTTTACCAACATGGGAACCAGTCATAGGGAAAATTTGGGTTGACTGAAAAAGATGAATCATAACAGTTTATCTTCCATGCGTATTATATACAATGCTCAACTAAATAATAGAAGATCTAGAAAGGTTGTCACTCACAAATATGATACTTGTTAGGTGAACTCAAAAGGTAAAAATATTATGAATAACATAGTTCGGCCGAAGATGGGAGTAGTATCATAAGCGAACTTTTCCGAATGTGTTGATAATGGATAAAACCTATAAGGTAATAAAGTATGAGATGTCGTTGTATAAGGTTATTGGAGCCACTTGTACCAATATGAATTTCTACATCAAATTTACGTTTATGTCCGGGGAGAAACTTGACAATTAAAAGTGGGTATTAGAATGTTTGTAATCTTTTATATTAACTCAATTCATCGAACAATCGTCTATTGTTCTGACGGATAAAGACTTAGAATTGATGAGGGGGGTTGAACAAGTATTTCTTAATACAACCAACATGTAATGTCGACGACATATTAACATAAACGTCATAGAAAATAAAAAACAATCGCCAATGATAAATAAGCCTGCAATGCTTTTTAGAAGGTGTGGAATAAATAAGCATGCAATGCTTTTTACTGGTATAAATAAGTTAATAAATATTATAGATTGTGTAAAGTGTGACAATGGTAACTCTACAATAGAGAATTGGATGACAATGCCCAAGATGGGAATCGTGATCGCATCGACTTTCAACTGTGTATTCTATTTTGTAGGGAACTCGTGGACAAATAATGTTAGTTTCATTTTTCTCCCGTTAAGATGTGCACCTCCCTGATGTCATAAAGGATGGAAATCAAGTTGGGTTAGGTCAATACAAACCACAATGTTAATATAAGTATTTCATTCCAAATAAAATATTTAGTTTATCTCAAACTAGTCCTATATGTTCACTTCTGTCTCCCAGTAGTCTCTCGTGTTTTAAAATTTTACATTTTGATCCCTCCGCGTGTAATTAAATAGGACTAAAAGTGCAACTTTGTTGAAACATAGGGGACTATTTAGTGATATTAAGAAAACATAAAGGACTATTTGATGACACTGGATAAACATAAAGGACTAAAATACAACATTATTGAAACACAAATGATGTTTTTTTATTAAAAAAATGAACATGATAGACTAAAGTACAATATTTTTAAAACAGGGGGACTAATGGTAATTTTTAGTCAAAAAATCTTTTAGATATTTACATTGTAAGTTTTGTCTTTGTTTTCTTATGTAGCTTCCATTGTGATTATCGCCTTATTTGTGAGGATACATCCTTGATGCCTAAAATTTTATTTAGATGAAGCTAAAAGTTGGGCATTACATTCTCTTTGTAAGATATATGAAGAAATTGTAAAACATAGACTCTAAGTAACCGATCTAGCCGGTTTTGTTTGATATACGTGCATTATTTTCAAAACTATTTGTTATTGTAATCTATGTAATATATACACTAGTTTCCAAAGAAAAACTTATTTATCTAATGTATTGCTTTATGCTTGTTTAATATGTTAGTCTTATGTTGTTGTGTTCAGATTTGAGAAAGAAAATGGGGGTGGGTGTAGAATGTAATAAAGCTTCAAAATATTTTAAATATTTTAAACTCTGCCAGCATTATGTATTTTATATACCCATGGTATGATATGCTACACCGATATGGAATTATTATACCGACGGTTTAACTATTATACTGCCGGTATGATATCCTACAAAAAACTTTAAATTTCGAATTTTTAAGGTTATACCAACGGTATGTATTTCATTTACCATCGATATGATGTTCTACCACTAGTATAAAATTTCTATATTGGTGGTCTGCATATTACATCGACGGTAATGTAAGACAATACCATCGGTTGTGTGTTGTAACCTCTATTTTAAAAACACAATATACTTGTGGTACCCCACTAACATGTTGTTGGTATATTACTGGCGTTTTGCAAATGTTGTACCGTCAGTATAAGGTTTACTAGAAAATACTAAGTTTCTTTAAAAAGGATTCTTCGTACTAGCGTGTAGAATTCTTATATGTTGGTACGTTATTAAACCGCCAGTTTAGAATTTACACATTGGTCATGTGGATAATATACCAACAGTATGGTGGCCATATAGCGCTGATATACGATTGTTACTTTTTTAAAAAATGCTTTGATTTTTAGTACCATCATACAATTGTGTGGCTAATAAACAACACAACGTAATCCAAAATATAAAAAACATCGACAAAACAATAAAAACAACAACATTCAATACTAAAATAAACCACCCAATACGATATTCGTTTATAAAAGAGCATAACAAAACATCTGATACTTTGAGGAAAATAATTTGAATACCATAAAACAAAAAAAATACTTAGAAGTATACCTGACGAACATTACTCTATTGGTGTCTAAGAAAAGATGCATAGTATCAAATTACCTATAAGAATCATTATTTGGTGATTTGCATAACTTTTCTGACGAAATTCCTAACTTCATCCATGATGGCGTCAAGAGGTCGAATATGGTTTATCACATCAATAACCTATAATGCTTGAAGCTCATCAATAATATGAGGAGTGATGATAAACCATTCACACATCTTTACTTAGCCATTGTACTGTGTTTTCGTCATTTTGTGGTTTGCGGTAATGAGATGTGTCATACAGTTCACACCAAGACAATGCTTATGTCATTATTCCCAATGTAGACGGTTAACATTATACCGGTAGTGTTCTCATTTATTAATTATTTATCTAACTTTAAAAGATCTCGTGGTTTATCCCGGATCCAACAAAATTTATACATCATTCTTCCGACATATACCCTTCAGTCATAAACATAATCCAAATAAGATTACAATAGTACCCCACCTCTTGTTCCGGAAACCTCTCCCTCATCTATGCATATGGACGGAAAGTCACATGCAAACAAACACATAACAAATTAAGATACACTTAGAGTTTGATTAAAGTAAAATACAAAATTAAATAGTACTTACATATTTTTCCAAGAAAGCAACAACAACATCATGGTAGTAGGTTTTTTAGTCGAATATTGGTCCCTGTAAGTTTTTTCGGTAACCATCTAAAAAGTTTGGGACTTGATATGTTATACTCTTTGTTAAAATAACGAAGAAAATAAGGGAAATTGTCGTAGATCCATTAATCTAACAAACCGATAAAGTCATAAAGAGTAGGTGTTGTTGTTGTCTTACAGTTTGGTACTTTTATATCCGGAAAGACCACTCTGTATGCTCGGTATACACCGGATCACTTGCATCATCTGTATGATGCTCGGTATACTCCGGCCTACCTCTATGTTGTACACAATACAAACGGAAAATTGGTTAGTTAAACGCATTGAACATAGTAGAGTACCAACCCGTACTGACAGGATGATATTGGTGGCACCGTCGGTGTTAAAAACATACGTTTGGCACCGCTAGCTCCATCTCTATCAAACTGATAATGCCAAGTATCATGAACGACCATTATTCCAACACCGCCAATTCTATACAAACAATAACACTAACGGTAAATAGTTATCGTACCGTCGGTGCTCAAGAACAGTCGCGATTGTTCTTCACGATAAACCCTACAAATCTCAAAACAAAACTTAAATCTAACAAAAAAAATCATAACATCATATAATTCCCTAATCGATTATAGTACTAAATTAATTAATTTCAACATCCTAAATGAGTTAAATTTACTTTTTACTCAATAATAAATTCAAAAATAAAAATGGTTTAATTAAAAAATGAGAAGAAGACTTACTATTTTCCCTTACCCATTGATAAAAGTTTTGTTTCTGAATGCAGGAAGATGTCGTTTAGAGGTTGAAGTAGATTAAAATATGATTATTAGATTTTGTTGTTTTTTGTTCTTTAAGAGGGAGTTGAATGTTCTTGAAAATAGAAGTGGATAATGTTTTGAAAATGAGAAAACTTAATATATGGGTAGGAGAACTTAGTTTATTAAGTAAGGGTGATTTTGGAATAAAAATAGGAGAACTCAACTTATATATATATGAGAATTTAAAAATGGGAGAACTTATTATTTTGGATGATGGTTTAGTTTAACCTCTAGTTTAATACTGAAGTCTTTTACTAAATAACATGTTAACATAAACCTATTTACCAGAACTGCGAACCGAGAATCAAAAATCGAAAACGACCATGATAAATATGCAGGTCTAGGTTATATAGGATGATGTTCGTTCGGGAAAAAAAAAGATCAATATGATTTTTTTTATAACCAAACTTATAAGACCAAATTGAAAATTGAATCGATAGTTATAGGTTATTTTCACGATTCATTATTGAAAATTAATTTTTTATCGATTCAAACCGAACTACTAAGCTTATCGATCTGGTGTGGTCGAGTTCAAAACCAGACTAACTTGACCGATAACAGTCTTATCTTGATCAAATTTGTTTTTTTTGCTTTCAGATCATATTGCGGTTTCGTATAGTGTATTAGTTTTAGTCGAGTTTTTAAATATTTGTTCCCTCAATTATACTTTTATTCGGTTCCATTGAATATGACCAAATTTTATGATTATATATAGTACTTTAATATTTTGTAGGAATTAACATATTGGAACTATTTACTTCGAGACATTACTATCAATCAAATTTATTAGTAAAAGTTAAAATTCGTGTATAAAAGTGTGATGTAACAATATTCGATCTGGAAACAAAAATAAGAATTGAGACACAAGAAATATAGAATATAAACATAAAAACCCTGTTGCAATTGATTAAGGTAAACCCATCTAACATTTTCATTTTGTTTTTCAATCATATAGTCAAGATCTTATATTGCATATAGATCTATCTAAGATTTTTAACGCAAGTTCATCTAATAGTGATACATTCTAAAAATATCATTTATAATTCATAATTTGCACATCCAATGTATAAATTGCTAAATTGAAACGATAACTATACAAGGAAATATAAAAGATAATTTCAGACCAACAAATTTGAGATTTTGATCAGTTATGAGTCATTTATGCTTCATTCATTGGCGGTTAAAATTTCTCTGGAACATTCATCACTGAGCAAGGTATTCGTCGAAACAAAAAACTACATGCATGTATTATTTTTCATAAGTCATATATGAATTTTCTCGTAAAAGAGATTTTAGTCGGGCATGGTTTTAATAAGGTATGAAATTATTAGGTTCTCCAAAGTTGATCAATGAAGATTATGTGGATTTTCATCAAGTCATGAGCAGTTGCACGCATTATCACAAATTCACCGGACGAGGTTAACTCGACATCTCCACAAAATAGTCATTAATCGACCTCAAGTGTTTGAGTTGGTTCGGCTGAATATAAACAAAAATTCCACTAAACAATCCATTTGTTCCTAACAAACACATATGATAGTCCTTGTTTGTTTCACTCATAAAAATAGGAAGGCTATCGATGATTAGATGAATTCATTAGGCTCGACATAATATGAAGCCACTCAATATAGAAGACGCATACACTCTCTCTAGTTAATATGTTTAGAATACATATTTAATAACATAAATATTATTTATAATTAATATGACTAGATATTTAATGTATCTAATGTACTCATTATAAATAAAACATTAAGCCTACCAACAAAATGATGAATTATTTTCACTGCAAAACACTGCGTCTTTTTCGTTCTCTCTTATATAATCTTTTTATTATTTTGTTAACATTTTATTTTGTAGTTTGTTATCTAAGTCATATATTTGATCGCATTATAACTAAAACCATATTAAATACAACTAACTAACATATTTTTGTAAATGTAATCACATTTTACAACATGTATGAAAATGTACGAGTTAAGTTTATATAAATTATATAGAATATAATTTTATGTAATTTACTAAATTAACACTTAAAAAATAAAAAATTTAAAATTTATTTTTTAAAATTCAAGATTTAAAATCTTATTCCATTTAATAACGACATTAAAATATTTACCTTTTATATAAAATGTTAGTATTAAAATTGATATTGTTAAACATGTAAACTAGCGAAACCTAAATATATAATATAAAATGTCAGTTAGCTATATGTGACAATGTCAATCGAATTTGAGCTTAGAGATATTAAAATATATATTGTTTAGACTCATACAAATAACAAAATATTATAGTTTTCAACATAGAAATATGAGATAAGATTCAAATCCTATCTGATGTCGTATGTGTAGGTCCTTTTATAAAACAAACGGTATTAATAAGACCTTTATCCATGAAGCTAAATATATAAATTTTATCTTGTATAATTTTGACAAACTTATTTTAATTACTTTATCACTTCTTACTAGTTATATATCCTCTTTCAAATAAATATTTTTTGTTTAGGTTCATTTGGATAATATCCACAAAACCCAACAAAAGATGGACGATTTGCATTGCACTCACTTGGAATAACTTCTTACTATAAGACATATGGTGTGCGTAAAATCAACAACAGATGGACGGTGTGCCCAAAATGTAAGTATTAGTTATGTTTAGAAATCCATTGCCCTTATTGGTAAGACAATTCCGTTGAATTGATGATGTTTTAACCTCTTTTATACCATAAATCGTCATTCACATAACTAGTCACCTCGGTAAGATAACTAAATCCATTATTTATCATGAAGAACTTATAAAGGCAAGATGATCCAGGGATTGTTATGACCAAGACTCAATCAACATGAGCAAACGTCACCATCTCATATAGTACCATTCATATTTATATGAAAGAAGCATAATAACTTATTCTCTTCATCATGGTGAAGTATCGATGCCTGTCGAACCTAAAAATATGCTTACTATGAGACAGCCGAACCACTAAACAAATCTTCAAACCCATGCATAATACCATGAAGCCCAACCCCGACCTATAATGATTTAGACAACGTCAAGTGTTGAACCTTTTAATCAATCTAAAGGTACCAGGTATGCCAAACTACGATTACCCTAGATAGGGGAGGGGGGGGGGACAAGATACTAAATATAATCTAGGTGCATAATCTCAAAAAATACTAAAATAAAACCTACCTTACAAATTCAACAAGTATAATATGGACAAATATAATGAGGTCGACGATCTCGAACACCATATTGAGAATTTTTAAAAATGAGATTTTTGGGTTTGAAAGATATGATCAGCTTACATGCCAAGTATTTTTAATGATCTTCCAAGATAGTACCCTTACATGGTTATATCAACTGCCTTCGGACTCAATACGAACCCTCAAGATGCTCTGAATATTATTTAGATATCAATTTATCGGGAGCAAGATAATCTGAGAAGATAGAAAATAGATAATTAATTGAAAGTATGAGTCTACGAGAGCCTGTAAGAGTACATAAATCTTTCTCACAAAAGAAAAATGAAACTATCGTGACCGAAGTTAATAGGTTAAGCCAAATAAGCAACATCCTAGAAGTTTTTTTACACTATATAAATTGCTTGTCTTGTAGTTGAAATAAAAACTGACAATTGGTGCCTTAACAAAGCATGCCCAAAAGAATCATTCTCAGTCTCATGCATCGAACAATTAGTAGATTTTATTTCAGATAACGGGATATTATCCTTCATGAATGCTTACTCTGAATACGATTAAATAGTGATGCATTTGGATGATGAATAAAATACAACCTTCATGATCGAATATGTGATATATTACTACATTAAAACATCTTTTAGTCTAAAAAAATACATGATAAACATATTGGATACTAATAAATAAAGCATTATCTAGTTAACTCGGATGAAACATACAAACATACATTAATGATGTGTTGGTAACAAACATCGAGAACACCAACATTCATAACAACCTCGGAGAAACCATTCGAAACATCTATGAAGTGAACTTACAGTTAAATCCATAAAAAAATCACATTTAAAGTTCGTTCAGAGAATCCTCTATGTTATTTAGTTAGTGAGAAAAAATCAAGACAAGTCTTACGCAATTATCTAATCTAGTGCTTGTAGAAACTTCATGCAATATTAAGAAGGTGTAAATATTGGCAGTAATATTGGGTGTGCTCAAAAGGTTTATCTCTCTATCTTCAGATAAATATGACTAATTTTTTCAAATCCTAAAGGGTTCAAATGATACAATTAGACATCGGAGTGTGACACACCTTTACAAAATACAAGGAGAATATAGCCTCTCAATATATCATGGCAAGGCCAAATTCCTATGAAATATTATAGTTGTATTTAACCATGATGTAAGCACAATACTGGTAAAAGAAAAAAGAACCACATACATATCCATTTGCTGCTTGAGCAAGTGTTTTATCGATTTTGAGACTATGTATTTACAACATAAGGATTTTTCACTAGCACTAAAGGTTGGTTACAAGGAAAATAAGGGCACAATTTCAAGCCAAACAATCATAGTAATAATATCACCCCCAATAAACATTTCTTCCGCAACGAAACTATCAAAATTGAACAAGTCAAATATAAACAAGTACATCGGGCCGAAAATACAGTAGTTGACGCACTTGTCTCATCAGGTTGTGTTGAATATGCCCTTTAGGTACTAATTCAAGAAAATACAAACATTTTCATTCCCAAGAAAACCAAACCAACGAAATTATCATATGAAGTCGTGGTTATCAATCAACCTCTAGACTGGCAAAGCCCCGCTAAAGTATATCTCACGGAAGGACCGTTACCTAACAAACAATATATATGCCATAAATATCAAAATAAGATCCACTTGACATGTATGGATAACCGATACCTCATATCAACATGGGCTAACCAGAATCTTCCTCATATACCTCATTTTGAAAGAGTTATCATTTGTTCATGAAGAACTCTATGAAGGAGAATGAGGTACCTATTGTGGATATAAGACTCTCAACAAGTGTATCTTGCTAGCAAATTACTTATAGCCAACTGTACAATATGATGTTAAGTAATTTTTCCAGCATTGTAATGTTTTCCAACATTTTACAAAGATAATACAAGTCTCATATTTACCTCTTGAGTCAATTTCTGAAGCAATTTTTTTCGATAAATGGGGCATGGGCCAAGTGGGACCATTACTAAAAATATCAGAGGGTCAATAGTACCTCTTGGTGGCAATAAACTACTTCTCCAAATGGATAAAATTTGACCCATTAGCAAATATCTGAGAAAAATAGGTCATATACTTTTCAAAACCAACATATTATATATATATATATATATATATATATATATAAAAAAACCTAAGGCGATAAAAATTGATAACCAGCTACAGTTCTAGAAAGCCCAACTAGCAATATTATGCCAAACTTGAGGAATCCAATAACATTTCTCGACACCATTCCATCCTCAAGCTCATTGTCTGATTAAAGTAACCAACTAAAATTTGTTTGAATGATTCACCACCTTATTGAATGTGTATTAGGATAGTGGCTAGACACACTTCAAGAAGTCTTATGGTCATATTAAACCACCATGAATAACACAATTGGGAAAGTCTATTTACATTCGTATATGCGAAGAAGTCGTAATTCAAATAGAAGTATTTATGCCTTTTTCCAAGTCTATAACTACAGTGAATGTAGAAAAATCAATAGACAGAACTTTACTTGGTTAAGGAAAAGTGAATTAAAACCCACGTGCGTATTAAGGAATATCACCGATGATGTGAACTATATATAATTCTAAAGTTTATTTTCATGATTTTCGAGAAGATATCATATGTTAAAAAAGATATTCTTTCATACCAAGGATAAAAATGTTGGAAAATTATGGCCGAATTAGAAAAGACTCACACTATTACGGTCAGAGTACAACCACAAACTTATAAGCTTATAGATGAGAAGGCCAACCTCTGTCACACTCATGGAATATAAAATATTTAAAGTTATACAATAATTAAAATATTAATTTATCTTTAGTAGATTTAAAAATTGTAATTTTATTTTTAGTTTATATTTATAAAACTTGTGTATTATTTTCTAATTCGGTAACGTAGGTAGGTTTTAATAATGAACCTTCAATTAATATAAAGTTCTAGTCATTTTAGTCGAAGTTTTTTTGTTTTTATTTTATATAAAACTCGTATGTACAATAAAACTTCCAAACCTTTTTAACATCAAATTTGCATTACATTTCTGAGCTAGAGGCTAAAAGTGCATTATGCTTCTGAACCATAGTAGCTTACTTTTACTTTTGAAACTCATCACCTAAAAATGTTTATCATTGCTTATTTTTGTGCAAAACATGTAAAAGGCTAATCAAAACATTGATTATTCTCGTAACCTTTCTAAACAAGTCAAGAAGGATTTCCAAAACCCTTAACAAGGTTAAAAGATTTGTTTAAAAACATACAAAACATATTCAAATATATCCAACATGAAAACTAACTAAACTGAAAAAAATATATTGACAAAAACATAAGTAGATTCAAAAGAGACAAAGCCTCAAGGAAAGGCCGCAACCATACAATAGGACCCGACCTTATAAAGTTTACATCTGTTAGAGGACTTGAGTACTTGAGATATTGAAAAAAATACATAAATTGAAATCAGAAAGGGCCTTGATCACTCGTATGAGGAATCTTTTCATCTATATCATTATCCCCAACCACCTTAGTCTCAGTTATCGTACCCATATGGGACTAGTTTATCTTAGTTTCCCACTAATCACATAGAATTTAGCCCCCATAAGAACCCAAGATTGTTAATATATAAATGTGTTTGGTGCAAAATAAAAAACCAGACTCGCCTCTAACTTTACCCTATAATGTTCAGTAGTTTTAAAGTCTATCTCTTACATTTTTCTTATGTCATCATCATGCTAAATTCGCTCAACCTTCAACAGGTTAGTAGTAATATCCACCAAGTTTTCATTACGCTTCTCTCGAACTACCGAAGCCACGATCAATGCATATTTTGTCTTATTCTGTTGTATGGACAACCGTTGGGTTAGAAGGAACAATTTATGAGTTATTTCTCGGGCCTCTTTGAAATTTACGTTTGTCTGTTTAACTTAATGATTTTTTTTAATACCAGCAAGTCGATGCTCCAACCTCTCTTGCACATTTTTCATAATAGTGGCTGATGTTCTAGCAAGTCTCTTGAATTTATCTTTGATATCTATATATCCAGTTATGACAAAGAACAATGGTCGAAAGTCTAGCATTCATACCTTTTCAACTATTGACATACTCTAAAGCACAAAAAAGACATAAAAATGGCTTGCATGTAAAAACCATGATTACAATTAATGTACTAGTATATAAGTGTAACAATAATAAAACATAAGTTATTTACATTGATGCCCAACTGAATTTATCGAGCCATTCAATTTATGGAGAAGCGTTTTGCATCCATAAATTTCTCACAGCTTCAAGGAATCCATTAGTTTGTTGAGTATATTGGTAGGTTATGGTTTAGTAATTTGGGCCTCACAGAACAATCTTAATTAACAATTTTAGGGGATTAGATGAACAAGTTCTTCCTCTAAATGTACAACCTGAACATAATGATAAGCATCCTCTTCCTTTATAGGCATAACTTGAGGATCGTAATGAAAAACTTCCTCCTCTAAGAGTGGTGAAGGTACAATCTGGTTAAGGGGTATTTGTGGGATGTGTTAGATTTGTTATGGAGTGTAGAGAGAGAATAAATGTGCTATATTTAATGTATTTAAGAGATATAATTTTACACATCCCTTAAATGCCATTTTTATCCTATTTATAAGATTTAGAAGATCCATGGGCTGACCGGGTCGGTTCATATATTCGGTTCAATTAGGTGGGCTTGGAGGCCCAAGATAATATGAAGTAAGAACTTAACTTACTGTGCTAGGCACACAACTTATTCATCATTGTTTATGTTAATAGTTTGAACTAACCTCTAAAAGAAATCTGAAATGCTCTTTAAATCCACTTCCAATATATTTCGATCCTATCATCTAGCCCCCTTAGCTCTCTTAAAAATAATTTGGGACAGCTAACATGATAAACGATTTCTGATTGGCTTCCGAATTGACCTCTAAAATAAATCTGAAATGCTCTTTAAATCCACTTCCAATATATTTTGATCCTATCATCTAGCCCCCTTAGCTCTCTTAAAAATAATTTGGGACAACTAACATGATAAACGATTTCTGATTGGCTTCCGAAGTGAATCCAGAGGGCTAATGTGTAACCCAAAGATCGCGACTTAATTAATTTTCCCAGACACGTGTCAAGTGGTAACTGGAACTACTGACCGTTTTTACCCTTGGTAATTGTATATTGGTGTGGTTTATTTTCGGCTGAGGGTAATTTTGTCTAGAGTTTTGTGGTGTTTCATGGGTATTTAATGCTTGGATAGATTGTAGTGAGAGACTTGAGCTGCCTGGTTGTATTAAATGTTCATTACCCTCATTAATGAAAGTGGTTGGGTATTTATACCCTTAATTGTGGGCCACATGGGATTTCAGGTCAACTTATGAATTCGGGTCGAGTTCAATGACCCATTAATCTTTAAACAAGTAAGTAATTAGATTATTCATGAAGTGATTTAGGTTTTAATACATTTAGTTCTCATTTAGTCCTGTTCGGATGGTTCAGTGGGTGGCTTTTGTCCGAATTGCCCCTGTCCGGTTCCATCAGTGACTGATGAGAAAATCCGGACTCATCAGTAGCCCCTTTTTAGGTTATGTTCGAAGGACTTTGACATGACCTAAAAAATAGTTGAAGTGTACACATAACTATGTCCGGACATTTCGAAACGTGTAACGATCTTATCCGGACTGATTGAAAACCCTTAGAAACTCAACGGTTTTGCCAGAGATAGTGGGACACGTGTCCTTCTCTGATTCGCCTTACCGGCCGTTTTCCTCCTCGAAAGGCGCTTCCACTTGCTTCGAAAAGTAACCTCTTAATTAATGTTGGTTACATCAGCGCCGTCTTTAATCATTACACATATCTTTTCGTATTCTCCTAGGTATCAAAGCATCATTTGTTCTTTTAGTATAAATTAGTCCATTTTTCACTGTTTTATCATCTTCATTACCTCTACTCTGTTAATCTTCAAAGCTTTTACCTCTCAAAAAACCCTTCTTTTGTTGTGAGTTTATGTTCATAACAAGAAACGTCCAAGTAAAAGGTGGGTGGCTCAACTTGTCGGAGTTAGAAAAATCTTAAAAAGTCGAACGAGAAAAGCGCATTGCTGCGGGCCTGCCTGTTTCTCCTGTTGATAAGCCTGAGCCTGATCGGGGTTCATCTTCTGCCAAAAGTTCTAAACCCAGAAGGTTATTCCAGCCCATCATTTCTCCAATCGCTTCAGGCTCATCGGTTCAAGAATCAGAGCCCGTTGTTGAACCAGAACAGGAGGTTACAAGCTTTAGGAAACCTTCCCCATTCATTGATATGGGATGAGATGCCGATATTTCCCCGGAGAAGCTAGAAGATCGACGAAGGGGTCGTTTGGTGAAAGGGCAGGCTGCTACTGCACAACCTAAACCTCCAAAATCCACGTCTTCTAAATCCGGGGCTAAGAGTAAGACTACAGGGTCAGAAGCACCCATTAAAATTCCTAAGGACAAGCTGTCCGGTCATGAGGCAACCAGTTCAAGCCTTCGGAAAGAGACCTCTGGATCTGAGCCCCAACCGGATTCCAGACCACAAGAGGAAAGTAACGCCCAACCATCCGGAGGACCTAGCGAACCAACCACCAGCTCTTCTCTTCCAAAACAAATCAATAATCCATCTAGGGTAATGGAGGGTATAATGGAGGATAGTATCAAAGAAGCCCCTTTGAGAGCGAAGTCTCCGGGCAAACAAGTGAGGCTGCTGCTAAGCAAAACAAGGGCAAGGAGAAGCTATGCTTAAAACACCCGGATCTACCGGAGTGCCTTGTGGGAAAAGTGGGACCTTACTTCCACAAAGTAAGTGTAAGGTACCTGATGGCTATGCAGAAGATTAATTATGCTTTTATCCATACAACTGAACTAGGCCGAATGTGGACAAAGTGGGGGATCCCTGAAAATGTCAAAGTGAGGATATCGGTGGACCCGGAGACACCGATGGATTGCAAGCTGAGTGAGATAGTCTTCTTCACTGAGCTATTTAGCTGGGGGCTTAGGCTTCCCTTAGATCCGGAGATCGTTAGGTACTTCCACCTCGTAAAGTTTTGCCCAAGCCAATTGAGCCCCAATGCCTGGTATACACTTATGGCCTGTATTATGGCCTCCAGGCTCTCTGGAATCCCTCTTCCGATGGAGCAGTTTGCCGCAGTGGCAAGCCTTTGCAGGAACCATCACATTCCCTTCTATCATTGTAAAATGGGTGATAATTATAAGGCGGTGGATGATTTACTTGAGTCGGAGAAGAGCTGGAAGACTCAATTTCTGTTCATCAGTGGTGCCTGGGAGAATGGGAAGAAAATTAAAATTGGTGTCAACCCAAGCATGCTTACCAGCAGATGGCGAAGCGATGGTAAAAATCTCACTACATACTTCCACTTTTACTTATGACAATTTTTACTCTAACTCCTCTTTTTTTGTTTTTTGGTAGTGCTGCCCAAGGATTTCAATGATTACTTAGAGGTTGGGCAGACTAGTTGTGCCAAGCTAAATGCTTGGGCTACTGAGAAATGGGGAAACCACTTCCACAACTGTTTTACTGGAGACAATTTAACAAGAAACCATCTTTGGAATACAACTGACCGGAGGGACTTATCTTGGGAGGAATTAACCACTCTACCCCCTCCGGGAGTGATTCTCCGGAAGACATGGAAAAGATGGGAAATTGGTCTTGCCGGACAGAGCTAAAGCCCCAAGCAAAATGAAGGGTAAGAAAGCTAAAGCCAAGCAAAGTATGGTTGAGGCCAATCCTACCGAGGTGGAAGAAGCTGTCCCAACAAACCCAGAGGGATAAGATCAAGGGCAGATTGATGTTGCCTTACTGCAGGTGGTGGAACACAAAAGCACCAAGGAAGTAGTTGGGTCTCCAAAACCCCCAAAAGGCTCCCAAAAAGGATAGAAAAAGGGGAGCAGATGGTGGAGACAGGGATGCCAAGTAAAAGAAAACCTCCAAGGGAGATGAAGGCTAGGGATAACATCATTCAGACCTTAACCAATGACAAGATTTCGCTTGAAGATACTGTGTCCAAGGCTGAACAAGAAAAAGCCGACTTGTTAAGGGAGCAAGAGAAAACAATCCAAACTAGGATTGATGCTTATACCAACGAGGTGATAGATTCTCAAGAGGAGAGATATGCTGAAGTCAAGTCAGATATGGTCTTTCTCTTTCATGAAAAATTCCCGAAGAGGACACTGGGAGATTTATGGAAGTTTGTAGTGGCTGGGATGACACAACCGATGAAGAGGAAAAGACTAGGGAGAGTCCGGATGAAGAAAATGATGATCCAAAGAAGAAGAAGCCAAGTGAGGCTGAGCCATCTAAGAAAGCTCAGTCTTAAAGTATCAACTATCTTTTTAATTTTCTGTGTTTGAACCAAAGTCCTTGGATGGCCAAGGCATTTTATGTAACCATGCCCGGCCCTTGTCCGGATACACCTTTCTATTTTGAGAATTCAAAGTTCTTGGATGGCCAAGGCATTTCGTACATTTTAATGGGTAGTTTCATTTTACACAACTTTTGCATTATTTCATAGTTTTTCAACTTTGGTGGCTAATGTTTAAACATACCTTAGTTATTTTAGAAGTATTTTAAAGTGAGAGTGTTTAAATTCTCCGATGGCAAATGTTTAAGTAGTCATCACTCCACCAATTCAATCCGGTCTGCCATAAAAAATTTCAAAGAAAACTATTAACCGTAACACTCTGAATCTTTTAAAAAGGCATCATATTTTATAAAAAAGACGGGACACCTCATTAAAACCTCCCCGAGCCACCAGGGAGGAAAGAGTATGCCCCCAAATATTTACATGAACTTTTAAACAATTAAATATTTACATAGTTTTTATTCCAAGTATAATCGGAGGTGCTCAATATTCCAGGGGTGATTCAAAATCCTTCCATCTTTATCTTGGAGCCAGTATGTTCCAGGCTTAAGCTTTTCACTGGCCACATAAGGTCCTTCCCAAGTTGGAGCTAACTTACCGAACTGCTTTTCCTTAGTATGTAGGAAGACTTTTCTCGATACCTTATCCCCTGGTTTAAAATCCCTTCTCTTAATTTTAGAAGCAAACCTGCTTCTCATCAAACCTTGATAGTGTGTGGCTCTAAGGTGAGCCTTAACTCTTATTTCTTCCATTAAGTCAAGCTAGCCTCTGACTGCCACTTCATTAGCGCGTTCAGAAAAATTATGAACTCGAAATGAAGGAAGAGTAGCCTTTATGGGAGTTATGGCGTCCATCCCATATACTATGGCAAAGGGAGACTCTTGTGTTGCAGCCTCAGGAGTGGTCCGGTAAGCCCACAAGACTTCTTGTAAATAACTTGGCCATTTTTCAGCAACTCCCTCTAAATTCTTTTTCAAACCGGACAGTATTGTCCTGTTAGCCACTTCAACTTGACCGTTTGCCTGTGGGTGGAAAAGAGAAGAGAAGCAGTATTGAATGCCTCTATAGGAACATAAAGTCTCCATTTCCTTGTTGTCAAATTGTGGCCCATTGTCTGTAGTTATTTTCTGTGGAACTCTGCATCTGCAACAAATGTTAGACAGGATTAATTTAATAACAGCTTTCGAAGTAGTTCCTGCCAATGGGGCTGCTTCGATCCACTTTGAAAAGTAATCAATGACAACAATTATAGTTCTGCACCCCCCGGGCGCCATGGGTAGAGGTCCCACTAAATCCAGCCCCCATCGAGCAAAAGGTATTGGCTCAGAAATTGACTCTAAAGGGACAGCTGGGGTATGAATTTCATTACTATATCGTTGGCATGTATCACATTGTTTTACCAACTCCTTGGCATCTTGCATTATGGAGGGCCAATAGTACCCAGCTAACAAAACTCTTCTAGTTAGAGCCCTGAATCCACAGTGTGCTGATCCCTCACCATCATGTAATTCAGAGAGCACTATTTGAGACTCATCGACCCCCAAACACCGCAAGAGGGGTTTACTCTAATATTTTTTATAAAGAACATCTCTTAGGATGACAAAACCACGAGCCTTGTACTTTACTTTCCTTGCTACTGCTTTCTCTGAAGGCAATATGCCATTTAAGAGATATTGAAGGAGAGGAAACCTCCAATCTTGGGGTTACTTTATCTGTATATTTAGACTTTCTTCTTCCTTATCCGGATTAATTTGAATGGATGGGCATTCTTGCACATGTATCCAAGGGTAGGACTCAGAGTAGGCTATGGTTGCTAAGGAGTCTGCTAGCGTATTTTCCGTTCAAGGTATGTGTTCATAAGTGACGCTTTTAAAATTGAGGGCCACTTCTTTGAGGATTAATAAATATTTAATCAGCTGCTTTTTTAGCTTCGGATTGGCCTTGTGCATGATGGATAAGAAGCTAAGAGTCACTCATTAACCTGACCCTTTTGGCTCCACAGATGAGAGCTAACTTCAAACCAGCTATAGTAGCCTCATATTCGGACTCATTATTGGAAGCCCTAAAGGCAAAGCATATAGCCTGGTACATTCTGTCACCGTACGGAGAGGTTAAACATATCCCAGCACCACAACCCATGGTACTTGATCCACCATCAGTCCGGATGACCCATACTTTTTTATCTTTTACCCCGGTTGTTTGTTTAGTATCCCTATCTGAATGAAATTCGACTAAGAAATCAGCCACAGTTTGGGCTTTGACTGCTGTTCGAGGGGAAAAATCAATATCGTAGTCCCCCAATTCTACCGACCACTTGGTCATCCTACTTGAAATGTCGGCCTTTTGGAGAACGTTTTTAAGGGAAAAGATGTCCGAACAATGATAGAATGAGCCTGAAAATAAGGCCTCATCATCCTGGCAGCAATCACCAAGGCTAGTGCTAATTTTTCAAGTTTTAAATACCGTTTTTATGCATCTATCAAGCTTTTTCTGATATAATACACCGGACGAGGATAATTATCTACTTCCCTTACCAACACTGCACTTATAGCACAATCAGAGACGACCAAGTATACGAAGAGGGTCTCTCCATCAACGGGTTTAAACAACGTCTTGGGGGAAGACAAGTGCTTTTTAATCTCATCGAAGGCCTCATCACACCGTAGGGACCAATTGAAATATTTTGCACCTTTCAAAGTTTGAAAAAACAGGGCGCACCTGTTCGAAGACCTTGAAATAAAACGATTTAGTGCAGCCAACCTCCCGGTCAATTGTTGTACCTCTTTAATATTCCGAGGAGGCTCCATTTGTAGTAAAGCATTAAGTTGGTCCAGATCAGGCTGTATCCCTTTCTCACTTATCACATACCCCAAAAATTTTCCGGACTGCACTCCAAAACACACTTTTCTGG
The DNA here is from genome assembly GCA_036936605.1 of Limnanthes douglasii subsp. nivea. Lineage (NCBI taxonomy): Eukaryota > Viridiplantae > Streptophyta > Magnoliopsida > Brassicales > Limnanthaceae > Limnanthes > Limnanthes douglasii. Next base: position 172,006,837 of record JAUPFV010000004.1, on the reverse strand, counting down.
GTTCAATTTAAATTTATTTTCACCAAGTTGGCAAAAGTTTCTTGGAGATCTGCCAAGTGTAGCTCTTCGTCCACACTTTTCACCATCATGTCATCGATGTAAACTTCCATGTTTCTTCCAATTTGATCAACAAAAGTCTTGTTCATTAACCTCGTATAAGTAGCCCCAGCATTCTTTAACCCAAACGGTATTACTTTGTAACAATGGAGGCCCCTATCAGTAACAAATGTGGTATGTTCTTGATCCTTTGGATCTAGTTGAATCTGATTATACCCGGAGAAGGCATCCATAAAGGAAACCAGCTTGTTTCCAGATGTGGAGTCTACCAACTGATCAATTTGGGGGACAGGATATAAATCTTTTGGGCAAGCTCTGTGGAGATCTGTGAAATCAATGCACATACGCCACTTACCATTTTTCTTTTTTACCAATACCGGGTTGGCTGTCCATAAAGGGTATTGAGATTCCTTTGTGTGCCCCATTTTAGTAAGCCGATCAACCTCTTGAACTATGACATCAGCATTTTCCTTAGAAAAGGATCTCCTCTTTTGTACAACAGGTTCTATGTCCCTTCAGATAGATAATTGGTGTGATATAATGTCTGTTGGTACTCCGGTAACATCAGCATTGCACCAAGCAAAGACATGCTGATGGTCTTTCAAGAAATCTAACATTTTGCCCTTTAAGTCTGATGTCATCTTGGATCCTATCTTGACACTTTTTCCTTCAGCCAGAGAGTGAGTTTCAACTTCTTCAATCGGTATTAAAACACCAGGGGTCTCTCTGGGGTCATAAATTTCACCGTATCCCCCAAAGGGCCCCTCAAACTGTTATTCCTCATTGATCCAAACTGCCCCCAACGTCCGAGGAGCCAGTACTGTTGCATAACACTCTCTTGCTACCTTTTGGCTGCTCCAGACAACTCCCACTTATCCCTGCACAGCATACTTCAAGCATTGGTGGACTGTTGAAGCCACAACATGCATCCTGGAGAGCCAGGATCTCCCCAGAATAGCATTATAACAAGTGGGACAATCCACCACAATAAATAATATTCTAACCATCTTTTTAAAAGGGCCTTTGCCCAATAAAACCTCCTCCTTGAACTCCCCGATCACATCTGCTGAGCTTCTAGTGAAGCCCACAATTGACCTGTTCGAACTTTGAATTACTGCCGGATTTTTCATTTTTTATAGGAAGTTAAAAAGAGAATATTGGCAGAACTTCCGATGTCCACCAAAATTCGTCTTATGTCATTGCCCCTAATGGAAGCTCCTATGACAACATCATCTTCATGTGGACCAGCAATATCCCTCAAGTCATCCTCATCTAAAACAATAAAGGGAAATGAAATCTGTGATTGGTAGGAATTCACGTCTCCTTCTAATTGGGTAGCTAGAGTATGAACGTGCCTCTTTCTCGAAGAAGTAGTTGGTGCAGTCATGGTGTTTCCTCCGAATATTGTAAGTGACTCAAAAAAGTTAATAAGCCCGGACACCGTCTTGCAATGCTCAGTGATAACACCTACTTTATTCCAGGTTGGATCATGATCTAAATATTCTGACTCTACATCAAACCTTTCAATTATAACCATAGCCCCATCCGGAGCCGACGTGCCTGCATTGTTTGGACCAGACTAATGAGCATTATCAGGCCTATTTCCACCTCTTCTTTTAACATACGCCCCCAACTTTCCTCTTTCAATCAAATTCTGCACTTCTTGTTTCAACGCAATACAATCCTCAGTGGTATGGCCAGTATCATTGTGATACTGGCAGAAACAATTATTTCGGCTCTCCCTAGGAGATTGTAGTGCAGTCGGCCTTCTGTAGTGTACTTCATCTTTTGTTTTGTCATAAATAGTGGCTACGCTTTCTTTCAACTCAGCAAACCACTCCGGTTGAACCCAAGGTCCTCGTTTATTCCTAGATTGCTGGCTCTGGGCTAGTGCAGTTGGATGAGACTGAGCTTTGGCCCTGTTATGACCCCTGTCCGGCTTCCTTGGCCTTGTTCCCGGACTGGTTTTGGTTTTGATTTGGCGCAGCTGGAGCAGATCTCACCTGCCTGTGCACCCTAGTTTTCTTTGTTTCATCTACATTAATCTGTTTACCGACCTGATTCAGCACACCTCCCCATGTCATGGCCTTTTTCCAAGTTACCGAATCAGCCAAGTTTCCAGGGTTCAAGCCCTGCCTTAGAGAAGCTATTGCTACTTGTTCAAAGCAATCAGCCAATCCATTATTTGTATTTACAAACCGATTTATGTATTCTTTTAAAGATTTGTTTGGTTCTTGGGCACAATGGATAATTGTGTCTCCATTGCCCTTTACTTCCTTACTTCCAACAAACTGCCTCCAAAAGGCCACCCAAAGAAGTGTCGAAATTTCTGATGCAACCCTGCGGCAAACTATTGTACCACTTCAGAGCACTCCCCGTAAAAGATTGGGAGAATGCTCTACAAAGTAATTTGTCGTCATCATCAAAATTCATCATAAAATTCTTGAATTGTTTTAAGTGGTTATCCGGGTCTTTACTACCATCATATTTTTCCATTCTCGTACTGTCAAACCTCTTAGGAAGGTTTCCAGACAGTATTTTGGAGGACAATGGAGATTGTCTCCAATTTCGGCCACGACTGAACACAGTATCTTCGTTAGGAGTTGCAAAGATACCTGGCTCATCATGGAAGGCAAAAGGATCCATTAACAATCGATCTACGTGTCTCCGGCCATGATTGTGAGACGATCCTTTGCTCAGATGCCTCTTCAACCTTCCATGCATATTCCTTTGTCTTGAGTACTTTTTGGCCAACTTTTGTTTCTTTTTAGAACGACCCTCATCACTGCTGGATGACAAGGATTCTTCAACTCCATCTTCATCTTAGGAGCTACTGGAAGACTCTGAGTCTGAATCAGAGCTCTCCACCGGTTTAGACCGGTGAGACTTTTTTGAGCTAGTATGAGTCTTTTTTGCACTCACATGGGTTTTTGATGGCTCATGCTCTGTTGGATTGTCAGTATGATGAGCTACTGATGCCTTAGATTTTTCTTTTGTTCCCATCTCTGCCTTCTTGACAGCCCTCAGAGCTTCTATTTCAACTTTTAACCTATCTCGCTCCTCAATCGTATATTCATCATTTTCCCCCACCACTTCTGCCAAAGCTGGTGGTACTTCTTGCACGTCCGGATTCATCCGAACTGATTTTTCTCGATGTTTTTTAATGCTAGATTCAGGCACCTTAGTGCTCCCACTGTGGTCGCCAATTTGGTGTGGTTTATTTTCGGCTGAGGGTAATTTTTTCTAGATTTTTGTGGTGTTTCAAGGGTATTTAATGTTTGGACAGATTATAGTGAGAGACTTGAGCTGCCTGGTTGTATTAAATGTTCATTACCCTCATTAATGAAAGTGGTTTGGTATTTATACCCTTAATTGTGGGCCACATGGGCTTTCGGGTAAACTTATGAATTCAGGTCGTGTTCAATGACCCATTAATCTTTAAGCAAGTAAGTAATTAGCTTAGTCATGAAGTGATTTAGGTTTTAATACATTTAGTTCTCATTTAGTCCTGTTCGGATGGTTCAGTGGGTGGATTTTGTCTGAATTTCCCCTGTCCGGTTCCCTCAGTGACTGGTGAGAAAATCTGGACTCATCATATATAAACTTAAAAATTAAAGTAACTATATTTAATAGCTCATTTTAGTCATTATTGTCGGTTCATCTTCTTTAGGTAAAACACTAAAGTGTATCTTTAACTATATAAGAGTGATTTTCACTATTTCCATCTTTAGAGTGAGAAAATATTTCAATCTTCAGTTCTAGATAAAAAAAAGGAAACCTCATCTTCAAAATTAGATTTCTCTTCAATATTTCTTCTAGCATTCTTTAAAGTTTGTATGTTTGCTGCGATGACTATATTAATCAAAGGAGGTTGGCTCAATCTATCCGAACTGGAGGAAGAAAAAAGAAGGCCAAAAATTGTTGTCGGATTACGTGCTTCACTCGGTGGATTAATTGTGAATCAGATTCCAAAACCAGACATAAGTTCTTCATCTAATAGACAATGAGTTATTTTCAAACCTAGCCCTCTCGCTCAGTCTCTTACAACCTTTGACCCATCTATTCATTTATCTAAGAAATCCTATATAATAGAAGTTAGAAGTCGCAAACCTCCTTCAAATTTTATCGCCATGGGGTCGGATGTTGGAGGAAAGTACTCCTCAAAGAATTAGTAGGCTTTCTAAAGCTAAAACTCCAGCAACAGACAAAGAAGTAGAAAAATCAGTTGAAGTGCCTACTGATGCTAGCAATCCCTCAAGGCCTATTACAACCTCGGGAGATGATTTTACAATAGTGTTTTCTTCACAGCTTGCTTCAGAAATAAATCCCACAACTTCATCAGCTGAGCTTCCTCAAACGGATGAAGAAATTCCTGATGTAAAACCTAATGAACCTTAGAACAAAGGCCATAAATTATTGAAGATAAGATGGATGAGAGTGGAGAAGACACACCTCTGGAGACTTCCGGAAAAACTAGAGAGACTGAGAACTTGGATCGGGACAAAAGGTAAAAAGATGTCTTGCTATAGTCCGAACCAATCTGGAGTGTCTCGTGGGGCGAGTTAGGCCTAATGTTTCTAAGGTCAGTGTCAAATATTTGGTGGCCCTTCAAAAGATATTCTATGTATATTCTCATACTACCGAAATTAATAGGTTCTGAAATAATGGAGCTTTCTGGAATCAATCAAAGTGGGGATTCCTATTCCTGATGAAACTCTGATGGATTCTAAGGCAGGAGAACTGGTGGTGTATACCGAAGTACTTAATTGTGATTTTAGGTTCCCTTTGGACCGATAAATAGTGTGGTATTTTCACTTGGTAAAGTTATACACAAGCCAATTCATCCCTAATGCCTGGTACACATTGTTAGTCAATGTCATAGCCTCAAGGTTGTCAAAAATTCTGATGCATATGGAACAATTTGTTGCTACCAAAATTACCATATCCTCTTTTACTACTTGAACATTGGCAATGATTATAAAGCTGTTAACGATTTGATAGGATGACAAGCCCTGAAGGACTTAGTTTATTGGTGGCGTTTGAGAAAATGGCAAGACGAATATGTCCAAAGGAAATCCGAGTATGCTCACAAGATACTGGAAAAGTTCATGTAAGTATTTAAAAAGATTTCTTTTGTTATTTTTTGATAAGGTTTTCACGTCAATTTTTTTTACAGTGTTCTCAAAGTTGTCTCACAACATCTGGAAGATGGAATAACAACTTTTAAAAAGTTGAATCAGGGGGCCATTGCAAAATGGTCAACTAATTTTCATAATTGTTTCACCCCATGGAATATAATGAAGGCTCATCTATGGAGAACGAATCCAATTATGGAGATTTTATTGGATAAATTACCACTCATATATGATCCTCTGTTATCTAAAATAGAGATGAGGAAGCTGATGATAAATTGTATTTACCAGCCAAGAATAGGGCTCATAGTCATCTTGATAAGATCACGAATAATAAGAAGAATGGGGATGATTCATCTCAAGTTTTTCTTGAACTAGGGAGTTCAGGGCCTCCAGATGAAATTGATGTCGCTGTATTGGAGGCAGTCGCAGTCACTATTAGTGAGTTTAAGAAGCCATCGAACTCTCCAACAGTCAAGAAAAAGAAGGGCTAAAATAGGAACAAAGAGGGTAGTGACAAGAAAGCATGAAAGAAGAAGAAAACTTCCATTGGTTTGAAGATCATACTCCGATCCTAAGTCCTTCCCTCCAGCATTCCTACAGAGGTTCCTCCTCAATAAGAAGAACTAGTTAATCCTTCTTCCCAAGTATTCCTACCACTAACCAACCTTTTGCAAAGGTGATATCCATTTGGATGACATAGGAAATTTTAACTTCGACGACTTCAATAAGGCTGACTTCGACAAGATTTTCCCCCAATCTGTCATTATTGTCAACGTTGTAACGCATAATGGAGAGTCCTTCGAATTATCTAAGGAATATGATGTATTGGGTATATGATCTTAGGCTATATACGACCAATAGTTGACTTGAAGAGACATGTCATATCTTAAGTCAATGATATTGCCTCACTTACAAGTGAAAATTAAAATTTGAAGGATTTTATTAAGGTCAAACATGACAAGATTGAGATTTTGGGTAACGAAAAAAAAACCTTAACGACAAGTTAGTTCAAACTAAATTCAATCATGAGAAGCTACAGACCAGCTATACTGATTTACAGTCAACCACCTTCAAAGAGATCAACTCCTCAAAGGATCAACAGAGTAAGGATAAGTGTACCATCAACCATTTATCTGAAGAGAAGAAAAAGTTAGAAGATCTTCTTAAGGAGAAAACTATCTTTCTTAAGGAGAAAACTACTCAGGATATAGCCATTATCGTGAATGCATACGGCGATACTGGAACAGGTTTCATGCAACAGAGAGAGGATTACATCAAATCGGATATGGTAATGTTGTTTCATGAAACCTTTCCCAATCGGTCTCTTGAGAATTTATGGAAGTTTGTGTCATATGAGAAAATCATTTTTCATACCATATCTGCGGGTGATAAACTAGGTGTTTCTTCGGATGAATCTAACCTTGATGATAAAGTGGAGGAAGATTTGGATGACGATAATTCAAAGAAATAGGAGGAAGAAAATAAAGAAGAATAAGTAGGAGAGAAAAAACCCGAAGGGAACGAGCCATAAGGTTAACAATTTTTATGTGTTTGTGTTTTAAACTAAAGTCTTTAGAGTGTGCAAGGTATTTTGTTGTTATTATATCAGATAACCTGGTAACTCTGTTTGCATAAGTCCTTGTTGTATACAAGGATTTTTTTTTTGGATCGGATTTTTATTAAAACTCAAAGGTATTGAAGTTCTTATCAATCACACTCAATGTTTGCACCTTGAGGTTTTCTATCTTGGTTTAGAGAACAATTTTGTTTTAACTATTGTATACGCGAAATGTCAGAGATTACAAAGAAATGATTTATGAGATCAACTCGGAAACATTGCTTCTACAAAAAAAGGTTGGCTTACATTTTGACCATGCCCCTATTCTCATTACCACTTCTTTTAATAACTCTAATAAAAAAAGCTTTATGTTTATGAATATGTAGACCTTTGATATAAATTTTCTTAGTATTGTTAAGAAAAAATGGAATCATATTCATGTTTTCTGGCACAAATTGAGAAGCTTGAAGAGTTTCTTAAATGAGTGGAATATCAATCATTTTGGTAATGTATTTAAAAAAGTTAAAGAAACAGAAGAAACGGTTAAGATGATGAATTGAAGATGAATTGAACATGATGCAAGACATGATTTTTAACAACATACATAATCTTGTTACAAATGAGGAAAATGACTCTTTACTCAGGCTTACAAACGAGGATGAAATTTTGAATATAATTAATGTCATGGAACCTTCAAGTGCAGCTGGTATGGTTGTTACAATATATATTTCTACAAAGTATGCTGGAAGATAATTAAAATTGATCTTTGCAGAGCTCTCAATGCTTTTCTTTAAGGTCATAACATTCCTAAAGGTATTTTCGCAACTGGTTTATGTTTAATACCTAGGTCTATAAATCCTACTTGTTGGAGTAATTACAGACCTATTGGATTATGTATTATGTTAAATAGAATCATGTCTGATGATGAAAAAATATCATGAACGGAAAGATAATTGAAAAATATATATAAAAAAGGAAAAGTTCTAAAGATCCACAAGAAAATACCCTCACTGAAACCCTAGCAAAAAATGATCTCCCCTTTTTTAAGAAAAGATCAGTTAGCTTATATAGCAATTGTTGTGGGCTTTTGGCCTATTGAGCCATTGGACTTAAACAATTGGTCCATTAGAGGCTAATTCAACCCACAAACTTACTAAGTAAAAACATATATACTTCTTATTACAAAGTACATATTGGTTAAATATTCCAAAAATCTGACTTGCGAATCGAATAACTTCTTCCCTCATCAATGTCCAAGTTAGTCAATTCTAGGATTTCTAAAATTATTCCTAACATAATCTCTACTACTCAAGGGGCTTATGTAAAAGATAGGTCTATCCACATAAATATTCTAATAGCTAAGGAATTGGTTTACGATTTAAATAGGAAGCTAAAATCAGGGAACATAATGATCCAATTGGACATGAAAAAAACATTCGATAGGATGTCATATTCATGTATATCTAAAGTTCTTCTTACCTTTGGCTTCTCTAACGATTTTGTAAACCTAATTGATAAGCTTATCAGGGATGTAAACATTTCTATGCTAATTAATGAGAGTGTTATTGTCTACTTCAACCCTAAGTGAGGCTTGAGGCAAGGTGATACCTTGCCCCCAAGCCTCTTTATAATTGGGGAATAAGTCTTAACCAGTGGACTATATAATTTATTATGTTCTAACAAAAAATATAGTTTACTTCAAGAACATAATACCTTGTCTCTTGTTTAGAATTCACCGATGACATTCTCATCTTACTAACAGTTTGTAATTTTTTATTGAAAAGTTAAGCAGATCCTTGAAAATCTATCAACAATTTTCTGGACAGTCAATAAACAAAGAGAACACAAAGATTATTGTTTCTACTAGATTCCATCAAAGCAGAATAGCCACACTAGTGGGTCAAACTGGATTCACAGTAGACAACCTTCATACTGATTATATGGGCATAACCTTAAGCAGTAATAATAAATCATGCAACTTCAGAACAATCCTAGACAAATTCAATACATAAATCTCTGACCAGGAAAGCAAGTATTTATTATACGGGGGTAGGCTAACTCTCATATCCTCTATTAGTTATTGGATGTAAAATACCTTGATTCCTGATTATATAATTAAAGACTTGAGATGGTTTTTAACAAGTTTTTTATGGAGATCAAACTCTTCTGAAAAGAATATACATTGGTCAAAATGGACAACTATTTACAGACCCTTTGAGGAAGAAGGTCTGAATATCAGAAAACTGTCTGATATTTAGAACACCTTCTCCCCAAAACTATGGTTTATTTTCAGAAAAATGAAAGTTTGTGGGGTCGTATTATGCATAATATATATAGCAAAAACATTCATCATCTCAAGGCCATTTACAATAAAACTGGATCTCTTACTTGGAAAAGACTTTCAAGTATTAAGGACACTACTGAAATCAAAATCATATGGCTTCTATGAAAAGAAAAGATGGACTTTTGGCTTGATAATTGGCATGATCATTCTTCTCTTATGGTCCTTAATAGAAATGAAAACAACAGCTGGTTCCATGCTTCTAAAGTTAATACTTTATGGAAGAACAATTCGTGGGATATTAGTACTATGCAATAAATTCTTAAACTAATCGAATCAATCTTAGCAAGAATCTAGCATCAATACCAGCAAGGATGACATTATGATTTGGAAGATTTCGTCTAACCTTAACGTCAATACTAAGAAAAAATGAAAAAACATTAGATACCACTACAATAAATCCAGTTTATTCAAGAAAATCTAGAATGTCTTAACCCCCAAGAAGTTCTCGTTTCTATTATAGAAACTCATTAAGAATTACATTCCAATTGACTCAATTTTGCAGAAGATACATTTATATCCGGTCTTTAAATTCTAGTTTTGTAATAACTGTGAATATACTAATCATCTATTTATTAATTACAGTTATGTCTCGCAAATCTAGAAGCATTTTGTAGACTTATTTGATGTCAAGATTGAAAGATTTATGGTTATAACTCATATAATTATATAGTGACAATGGTTCTCATATAAAAAAGTTCATATTACTCATGTTATTCCTTCTGCTACATGTTGGGTAATCTGAAAAAATAGAAATAAGGCTAAGTTTAAAAGAACTTTTGACTATGTTTATACTTCTATCAATAATATCAATCGTATTATTGTTGGCTTATATAGATCTAACATATTGTCCAGTAAGCATTCGTCTAATGCTACAATGCATGGTCCATTATTGGTTGTTTATCAATAAGAAACAACAAAGAAAAGCCCTTGTACCTCAAATGGATTGTTCCTTTCGACGGTAGAATGAATATGAATATAGGTGTCGATTGCCTTAGAAATAGAGAGACCAGTTGAGGGATTGTATTCAGAAATACCCTTGGTGAAATCATTTACGGTGCTATAATAATTTTGGCAAAGTATCTCCTCTAATGGCTGAATTGAGAGCCTTACTCAAGGGCCTTTTAATCTTTAAAAATAATAGATGGGTTAAGGTTGACACATAGTCATATTGTTTAATGCTCATTAAGCTTATCGGTGGAGGAAAATATCCCTAGTATCCTAATCATTTGCTTACAATTTTTAGAAAGCTAATGGCATCGACTATGACCATTAAAAATATCTCTAGAGTCCATAATCAACTAGTCGATTAGTTTTCTAAATGGACTCTGAGATGCAAGAAAAAGCTTTTGTCCAGATTACTTAGTCAGAAGGTGTTTTTACTTTTGTCCTGTTCGGATTATTTAGTGGCATGTCATTATCCAAATTACCCATGTCCAGATTATACAATGGGTTGTGTCTGAAGATTCTGAACTCATCAGTAGCCCCTTTTTTAGGCTTTGCCAAATATCTTTGGTAGGGCTAAAAAATCCACTAAGTCAGTAACGACTTTGTCTGATCTGCCCGTACGGTCTGTACTAGGAACTTTACTTTCAATATTAATTCAGTTCGAAGTTTGTTAGAACTGGTTTCTCTTTCCAAAATTCTAAGAGTTTTCTTCTTAGATCATGGGGCACGTGTTAACATTTGGTTCAACCTACCACTCGTTATTTTTCCTAGACCGGCGCACCCACTAAGTCTAGAAAGTTACTTATGCATTTAATCCTTCACACGTTTGCACAACCTTTAATCATTGCAAAACCCTCTTCAAATTCTCCTAGGTAACATTTACTTTTTTACTGTTATATAAATTCTCTTTCACTATTTCATTGTCTTCCACACTCAAAGCTTTTTAAAGAGATTTCCATTCTTACCTTCAACTTGCTTTTGAGAGGTTTTATGTTCACAACCAGAAACACACTAGTTAAAGGCGGCTGGTTAAACTTATCAGAGTTCAAAAGAGCGAAAAAAGGTTGAAAGAGAGAATCGCATCATTGCCGACCTCTCAGTTTCTCCAAGTGAGAAATCCAATGAACAGACTCAAGAAGCCGATCAAGGGTCATCCTTATCCAAAAACCCTAGGTCTGGACAGCTATTCAAACCAAGCCTTTCACCCCTTCCATCAGGTTCTTCTGTTCAAGAGTCTCAACCTTCTGTGCCCAAAGAAAAAGTTATTTCAAGTGTCAGAAAACCCTCTCCCTTCATTGCTATGGATTCTGACATTGTGAAGTCTCCGGAAAAGATAACCCCTCGTCAGACAACCCGACAAACTAAAACTCAACCTACACCTTCTCTGACAAAACCCTTAGGATCGGAGGTATCTAAGGCAGCCCCAAAGGCCAAGCCTTCCGGATCCCAACATCAACCAGATACCAGACCTTCGGAGGCAACCAACGCTCAATCCGAGTAGCCTTCTGTGCAAGAAGCTGACCCCCCTTCTTCCAAGGCAGCTGATAAATCTTCCAAATTGATGGAAGAGGTAATGGAGGACAGTATTGAGGAGGCCCCCTTTGAGACCGAGGCTTTAGGTCAAACATGAGACGCTGCTTTAACAAGAAGGGAAAAAGTAAGTTGAAAGTTTGCATGACTCATCCGGACTCACTTCTGGAGTGCTTGGAGGGCAAGGTAGGCCCATGTTTCAAACACGTTAGTGTCTAGTATCTTCTGGCTCTACAAAATATAAACTAGATTTACACTCACAATGCTGATTTGGGCCAAATCCGGACGAAATAAGGGATTTCGGAGTCAGTAAAGGTAAGGATACCCATTACTCCAGAAACTCCCATGGACTGCAAGCTCAACGAGGTGGTAATATTCACCGAAGTACTGAACTGGGGACTCCGGTTCCCATTGGACCCAGAAATCGTCAGGTACTTCCACTTAGTTAAACTCTGACCTGGCCATTTAAGCCCCAATGCCTGGTACTCTCTCCTTGCTTGCATCATGGCATCAAGGTTGTCAAAAAAACCTCTTTCGATGAAGCAGTTTGCTGTTGTGGCAAACTTGTGCAAGAATCACCAGATTCCATTCTACCATCACAATATGGGGAACAATTTCAAAGTGGTAGATGACTTGCTGGAGTCCAAAAAGAACTGGAGGACAAAATTTTTGTTTGTCAGTGTGACGTGGGAGAATGGAAGGAAGATTAAGGCCAACACCAATCCTAGCATGCTGACTAGTCGGTGGAAAATTATTGGTAAGTTTTTTTCCTCTCTTTGTCTTTCATGTTTTTTCTTTTTAAATTATAAGTGTTCCTCCCTGACTGACTTGTTACTCCTTCTTAGTGTTACCGAAGGATTTCACTGGACACCTGGAAGAGGGAAAACAAACCTGTGCAAAGCTTAACGCATGGGCTGCGGAGCATTGGGGGAATACCTTCCACAACTGCTTTGGGCAATCTTGTGAGGTCCCATCTGTGGAACACCACAGGCTAGAGAGACCTCACATGGGAAGAGCTAACTACACTGCCTCCTCATGGTGTAATTTTCAAAACGGATAGAGGCCAAGGATGGAAAATTGTTCTTACCTTCCAGAACAAATTCTCCCACTAAGATGAAGAACAACAAGAAGAAAGCTGCAACATAGTTGGTTCAAGCAGCCACAGAAGGGACTGGTTCGGGGAACCATGGGGTAATTGATGCTGTCCTACTCAAAGTAGTAGAGGCTGAAACAGTAAGGGACGTTGGGGAGTCACAGAACCCACCAAAGCCTCATAAGAAGGACAGGAAAATAAGAGCCAACAGTGATGAGAAGGCTGCTAAAAATAAGAAAGTCACCTTGGGAGAAGAAATAATTATTCGTCCTCCGGAGACTCAACTTCCATCGGCCCCTGTTGATCCCACCTTACAAGAAAAATCCCAACAGGTTTGCAGTCCGGAGATGTTTCCGGGGGAGGGAATGAAGAAGTGGACATTAGTTCCCTTCAAGACATTGATTTATACTTCAATGATTCTGAGAAGGATGATTTTGTAGGTCTCTACCGCCCCTCCAGCTCTGCCAATATGGTGACCTTCAATGGTAAGTCTTTCTCCGTCTCTGGAGAGCAATATGTTTTGAGCCATTCCCTCCTCCGTCACATCCAGCCAATACTTGACTTGGAAAGACATGTAAAAAGTCAAACCACCCTTATCAATTCCCTCTCCTCTGATAAGGAATCACTATCAACCAGCCTCCTCACTGCCAATCAGAGTATAGAGGAATTGAAGAAGGAGACAGAGGCATTGAAGAAGGACAAAGAGGATTCATCAACCAAGTTGATCACCTCCGAAGCTACCAGAACTGAGCTCCAGACTAAGTACTCTGGCTTGGAAAAGGACCTCTCAACGTTAAAGGAAGAACTAAAGACCAAAGATGGCGTCATTCAAACTCTATCCGATGAGAAAACTAGGTTAGAGGGTACTGTTTCAGAGATGGCCAAAGAGAAAGAGGATTTGAAGGAGCAGCAGGAGCAAGCTATTCAGGTGGGCATTGACAAGTATACCAATAAAGTGATTGACTCCTTAGAGAAAATAGATGATCAAGTCAAGTCCTACATGGTGCTGCTCTTCCATGAGACTTTTCCGAAGAGGACCCTAGGTCCCCTATTGAAGTATGTGGATTATGAAGAAATCCCATTTCATACTTTAGCAGATGGTGATAAGTGCAACTACTCCAGTGGAACCGATTCCACTACTGATAATGAAGAGAGAACTGGTGAGAGTTCGAGTGCCGAACTCAAAAGTCCCAAGAAAGGTGGTGGTGGTGAAGAAACATCCAAAGGAAACAAGCCTTAAGGTTTAATCATATGTTTTTGTCTTTTATGAATAGTTAAAGTCCTTAGATGGCCAAGGCATATTTTGTATTTTTATTCGGTCAGAGTCCGAATAAGTCTTTCAAACACCTAAAGTCCTAGGATGGCCAAGGCATGTTTTGTTTTCCTGTTTGGTTAAAGTCCGAATAGGTTTAGTTTATCAAACATTCTTTTATTTAATACTTTCTTTCCTTTAAATTTTAATGACTAATGTTTAAATAGCCCCTAGTATTTCAGAAGTGTTATAGTGAGAATGTTTAATATCTCCGATGACATGTATTTAATAGTCATCACTTAACCATGTTTATCCGATCTACTAAAGATCCAAAGTGTTGAACTAGTGATTTGTACTTGAATTGAATTGCAGTAAAACCACTCCGAATGTTTTAAGAAGGCATCACATATCATTGAATAAAAAACCGGACACCTCATTAAAACCTCCTCGCGACACCAGGGTAGGAAATATTATGCCCCATAATATTTACATTGATATCTAACAAGTAAATATTTACTCACAAATTTTATTCTAAATATAACTTGAGATGTTCAATATTCCATGGGTGCTTCAAAACTCTTTCTTCTTTGTCCTGAAGCTTATATGTCCCATGCTTAAATTTTTCAGAGACCTCATATGGGCCTTCCCAGTTCGGAGTCAGCTTACCGAACTGCTTCTCCTTGGTGTGTAAGAAAACTTTTCTTAACACTTTATCCCCCAGTTGAAAATCTCTTCTTTTGACCTTGGAAGCAAATTTACTCCTCATCAAGACTTGGTAGTGAGTTTTTCTTAAGTGAGCTTTAACCCTTCTTTCTTCTATTAAGTCTAACTGATTCCTAATTTCTATCTCATCAGCTTATTCATAATAGTTATGGACCCTGTATGATGGTAGGGTAACTTCTATGGGGGTAATGGCATCCATCCCATACACCAAAGCAAAAGAAGACTCTTGTGTAATAGCCCGAGGAGTAGTTTGGTATGCCCACAACACTTCTTGCAGATATCTTGGCCACTTCCCTGCAGCTCCTTCTAGATTCTTTTTCAATACGGACAAAATAATCATGTTGGCAACTTCAACCTGGCTGTTTACTTGTGGATGGAAAGGAGAAGAAAAATAGTGTTGAATGCCTCTGAAGCACAAAAATTCTCCATATCCTTGTTATCAAACTGTGACCCATTGTCTGTGGTAATCTTTTGAGGAATCCAAAATCTACAACATATAATGGATAAAATAAATTTAATGACAACCTTTGAAGTGGTTCCTGTCAAAGGAGCTGCCTCTATCCATTTTGAGAAGTAATCAATAGCAACTATGATAGTTCTGCACCCTCTGGACGCCATTGGAAGAGGCCCAACTAAATCCAATCCTCAACGAGCAAAAGGTACTGGCTCAGAAATATACTCCATAGGTACTGTTGGCACAAGAATTTCATTGTCATACCTTTGACATGGATCACACTTCTTTACCATTTCTTTAGCATCTGCCATTATGGTTGGCCAATAGTATCCAACTAACAAGACTCTCCGGGTTAGTTCCATATATCCACAATGTGCTGATCCTTCTCCATCATGTAGTTCAGATAAAACGATTTGAGATTCTTCAACCCCCAAACAATGCAAGAGAGGTCTACTGAAATATTTTTTATAGAGAACTTCCCTTATGATAAAAAAAACCACGAGCCCTATGTTTAATTTTTTTTGCCATAGTTTTATCTAGAGGCAAAACCCCATCAGAAATATATTGAAGAATGGAAAATCTCAAATCTTTAGGTTGAATCAGCCGTATACTCAAGCTTTCCTCCTCTTCCTTGTTTTGACTTGATTGTATGGATGGGTATTCTTGTATGTGAATCCAAGAGTAGGACTCAGAATATGCTATGGTTTCCAAAGAATCTGCCAATGTATTTTCTGACCTAGAAATATGCTCATAACAAACACTTTTGAAGTTGGCTGCCACCTCTTTCAGGATGAGTAAGTATTTGATCAGTTGCTCCTTCTTGGCCTCAGACTGACCTTGAACATGATGGATAAGAAGCTGGAAGTCACTCATCAACCTAACTCTTTTAGCCCCACATAAGAAATCCAATTTAAGACCAGTTATAGCCGCTTCATATTCAGACTCATTGTTAGAGGCCCTAAATCCAAATCATATAGCCTAATACATTTTATCACCCTACAGAGAGGTTAGGAAAATTCCCACTCCACAACCCAGTGTGCTTGATCCACCATCAGTTCGGACCACCCACTCTTTCTTGGTTTTTTCTTCTGAAGTTTGTTTAGAGCTCATGAGTTTCGTTTTTTAGGGGTGATAGTGGAAAAGTTGACAAATAAGTCACCCTTACTACCACTCTATAAAACCGTACATGATATTTTCATTCGAATGAAATTCTACCAAAAAATCAGCAACTGATTGAGCTTTGATAGTAGTTCATGGGGCAAAATCAATGTCATAATCACCCAACTCCACTGACCACTTGGTCATCCTTCTTGATATGTCTGCCTTCTGAAGAACATTTTTAACGGAAAAGATGTTTGGACAATGATAAAATGAGACTGAAAATATGGCCTCATCTTTCTTGCCGCAATCACCAAGGCTAGTGCCAACTTCTCAAGCTTTAGGTACCTTTTCTCAACATCTTTTAAGCTTTTGCTGATGTAGTACACTGGACGAGGGTAATTGTCCACTTCTCTTACAAATACTACACTTATAGCACATTCTGACACAACCAAGTATACATAAAGTGTTTCTCCTTCATAGGGCTTATAAAGAGTCTTCAGTGAAGATAAGTGTTTCTTTATTTCATCAAAAGCTTGGCTGCATTGTGGAGACCAATTAAAATATTTAACATTCTTCAAGGTTTGGAAAAACAGAGCTCACATGTCCGAAGACCTTGAAATAAAACGATTCAAGGCAGCCAACCTTCCAGTGAGCCTCGGGACTTCCTTAATGTTTCGAGGAGGATCCATTTCCAATAGGGCATTAAGCTGATCTGCATCGGGTTGTATCCCTTTCTCACTTATCAGATAACCCAAAAAAAATCGGATTGAACCCCAAAGAGACATTTTTCTGGATTCAGTTTCAAATTCACCATTTTCAAATTGGCAAACGTTTCTTGAAGGTCAATTATGTGCAAATCCTCCTCCAAGCTTTTAATCATCATGTCATCTATGTACACCTCCATATTCCTGCCAATCCGAATAGCGAAATTTTTATTCACCAACCTCTGATAAGTAGCTCCAACATTTTTCAATCCAAAAAGCATCACATTGTAGCAATGGAGACCCATGTCTGTTACAAAGGTAGTATGATCTTGGTCCTTCAGATCCACCTGTATCTGGTTGTACCCAGAGAAAGCATCCATGAAGGAAAACAACTTGTTTCCAGACGTCGAGTCCACCAACTCATCTATCCGGGGGACTGGATAAAGATCTTTTGGGCAAGCTCTGTTGAGGTCAGTAAAGTCAATACACATACGCCATTTTTCATTATTTTTCTTGACCAACACCGGATTGGCAGTCCATAAAGGAATCATATGTGTCCCATCTTGGTAAGTCTATCAACTTCTTGAACCATTACATCAACCTTTTCCTTAGAGAAAGCCCTTCCTTTCTGTACAACAGGTGCAACATCACTCCAGATTGACAACTTGTATGAGATAACGCTTGCAGGTACTCCGGTTACATCACTATTCCACCAAGCAAAAACATGTTGATTGTTTAATAAAAAGGAAAACAATTTCTTTTTCAATTCTGGCACCATCTTGGAACCAATCTTGATATTTCTACCCTCTGCAAGGGAGAGGGTTTCAATCTCTTCAACTGATATTAAAACACTAGGAGCTTCTCTGGGGTCATCAATCTCTCCCTCTCCCTGAAAAGGCTCCAGTAACTGCTAATCTTCATTAATCCAAACTGCTCCTAAAGTTTTAGGAGCAAGTGTAGTTGCATAGCACTCCCTTGTTATCTTCTGACTACCTCGGACAACACCTACTTGCCCTTGAACTGCATAATTCAAACACTGATGGACTGTCGAGGACACAAAATGCATTCTAGATAGCCAAGACCTCCCAAAGATCACATTGTAGCATGTGTGGCAATCCACTACAACAAACAACACCCTCACCAACTTTTTAAAGGGCCCCTTGCCCAACAACACCTCTTCTTCAAACTCCCCAATTACATCCACAGAGCTCATTGTGAAGCCCACAATGGTTCTGTTTGAGCGTTGAATAACGGTCAGATTCTTTATCTGCTTGTAGGAGCTTAGGAAAAGGATGTTTGCCGAACTGCCTGTGTCTATCCAAATCCGGCGAATATTATTTCCCCCAATAGATGCTCCTATCACCACAACATCTTCATGAGGCCCAACAATATTTCTCAAATCATCCTCTTCAAAGACTATGAATGAAAAATGGGTTTGGTATTGATGAGAGGATATTCCTCCCTCCAACTGAGTGGCCAGACTATGCACATGCCTCTTTCTTGATGAAGGAGTGACTGCTGTCACAGTATCCCCTATGAAAATGGTGAGTGACTCAAAGAAACTAATGATTATGGACACTGTCTTAGTTTGTTCTGTTATGACCCCTACTTTATTTTGGGTTGGATTAGGATCCATGTATTCCGAATCGATATTAAATCTTTCCAGGATCACCATTGCCCCTTTTGGAGCAGATGTGCCCACATTGTTTGTAGGGCCTGTCCGGGGAGCATTATCAGGCATGTTTCCACTTCTTCGTTTGACATAAGCTCCCAACTTGCCTCTTTCAATAAGATTATGTACTTCATGCTTCAAAGCTATGCAGTCTTGAGTGTTATGGCCTATATCATTATGATACTAGCAAAAACAGGTATTTCGACTCTCTCTGGGAGACTGCAGCGCTGCTGGTTCATGGACTTCATCCTTGGTCTTGTCATAAATTATGGCCACATTTTCTCTTAACTCTGCAAACCACTCTGGTTGAACCCAATGACCTTTTTTTACCTTTGGACTACTGGCTTCGAGATTGATTCTAGTTGGACTGAGTTTGTTTAGGCCAGTTAGACCCTTATCCGGACTCCTTAGATTAAAATCCGGACTGGTTAGCTGTCGTGGTGGACCTCACTTGACGGTGCACCCTGGTTTTCTTGGTTTCTTCCACATTAATTTGCTTTCCCACCTGATTCAAAAGGCTATCCCAGGTAATGGTTTTCTTCCTGGTCACTAAATCGACCAGGTTCCCAAGATTCAACCCTTGTCTTAAAGAAGCAATTGCCACCTGTTCGAAGCAATCTACTAACCCGTTCTTTGTATTCACGAACCGACTTATGTAGTCCTTTAAGGACTCGTTTGGATCTTGGGCACAATGGATAATAGTATATCCATTTCCATTCACCTCATAACTTCTAACAAATTTCCCTCGGAAGGCAACCCATAATGTATTAAAATTTCTGATACACCCTTGGGGTAAGCTGTTGTACCACTTAAGAGCACTTCCCATAAAAGTTTGGGAGAAGGCTCTGCACAAAGGTTTGTCATCATCATCAAAGTTCATCATGAAGTTCTTGAATTACTCCAGATGGTTGTCCGGATCATTACTTCCATCATACTTCTCCATTTTGGAACTGTCAAACCTTTTAGGTAGGTTTCTGGACAATATTTTAGAAGACAAAGGTGACTGTCTCTAATTCTTATTATGAATGAAGACTGTATCTTCATTATGCGTTGCGAAAATACCTGGTTCGGTCTGAAAAGTAAAAGGATCTATCAGCAACTGATTAGCATTCCTGTAAGTGTGAGATGACCATTTTCCCAAATGCCTTTTAAGCCTCCCATTCCTATCCCTCTTTCTTGAATATTTTTTAATTAGTTTCATTTTCTTTATGGACCTCCTTTCATCACTGCTTGAAGATAAAGACTCCTCAAGATCAGCCTCGTTCGAAGAGCTGCTGGAGGAATCAGAATCAGAACTTTTAACTGGCTTAGACCGATGATTCTTCTTAGAACTAACATGGGTTTTTTTTGAACTCAGATGAGTCTTTGTTGATGGATCATTCTCCCTAGGGTTGTCAATATGATGAATAGCTGACGCCCCTGATTTCTCCCTTTTCTGCTTGTTTTATAGCCCTTAACGTCTCTATTTCTGCTCTCAACTTGTCTCTCTCTTCGATGGTGTACTCCTTGTTTTCCCCAACTGTCTCCACCACAAGTGGTCGAGTTCTCTGCTCGTTTGGATCCATCCGAACTGGTCTTTTCTATTGGTTTGGAATGCAAGATTCAGGAACCTTCGTGCTCCTACTATGGTCGCCAATTTGGTTTGGTTTATTTTGGGCTGGGGGTAGTTTAGTAAAGTGTTTTGTGAAGTTTTAAAGTATTAAGTGTTTGGTGTAAAAATTAGTGAGATAATTGAGCAGCCTGGTTATATTAAATGTTGATTACCTTCATTAATGAGAGTGGTTGAGATATTTATACTCTTAATTAGTGAACCATTGGCTTACGAGTCAAGTTTAAGGACCCATTAGTCTTTTAACTAGATTAACAAATAACTTAGTCAAAAGGTGTTTTTACTTTTGTCTTGTTTAGATTATTTAGTGGCATGCCATTGTCTGAATTACCCCTGTCCGGATTATACAGTGGACTGTGTCTGAAGATTCTGAACTCATCAACTACTATTCGTGAAGCTGGAGACAATCTTTAGGATTGTGGATCATAATCTATCTTCATTTTGTTTGAATCATCAATTTTTGGAAGCATTGGAGATTCTCTTAGAGATGGAGAATAAGGGAAGAGTTTTGATAGTAAAACCTTTTGCGTTTTACAAAATTAATGTAGCTCAATTTGGTTTATGGTTCAAATTTGGTTTCATTGTTATAATCAAACTTTGACGCCTAATTTTTAGGTTGTAGCCCTATTTTCTATTAATAATATATTATTTTGCTTTAAAAAAATATAAATAAGTTTTTAATGAAAATATTAAATTTATGCAATAAATTAAACTATATGATTTAAAACAGATTTAATCCTCTAAAATGATACCTCTCTTTTTATTGATTATAAATTTATAATGCAGATGTTCTAAGCATAGATATTTATACAAACATAATTTAATTACTTTGCATTTTTTATTTTGTTAAATATTTTATGTGAAAATCTATCTATGAGATTATATTTTAGGGAAATTACACCTAAGATACCCACTTAACGATTTTATTGTAATCTAATACCCAAGGTTTGATCTATTATCTCTTAATACCCATCTCAACTACCTAATTACCACATAGTACCTAACATTATTTTAAAACCCTAACTACCCTCACCTTTTGTGAACAACGTAGCCAAAATTTCTCTTTCTTACTTTTTCTTTTTATTTTATTTTTAAAAGATCCATATCTTTCAAACTAAAACTCGAAAAAAATAAATGAAAGTACTATCGCTTTTGTTTTTTTAAAATGAACAAAACTAGATCCATTGATGATATTTTTTAATTTTTTTTTAAAATAAAATTTCACCAGTAACAACTCTTAGGAAATTCTTAGAATTACAAACAACTCTGAGGATATCGTGAGAGTTATTTAGGAAATCCTGTGAGTTACAAACAACTCTCAGGATATCGTGAGAGTTGTTCAGGAAATCCTGCGAGTTGCAGACAACTCTCAGGATTGTTCAAGAAATCTTGCGAGTTGCAAACAACTCTCAGGATATCAGCATGTATATATGGTCGGAGGTATTTTTGTCCAAAATTTACCAAGTGACACTATCCAAAAAACGGGTACCAGTGGACAATTAAATAGTTAAGAAGATATTTACTATTCTTTTCTCTATATTTTATATATTAAAATTTAAAATGACTCTTAAGCATATATATAGAGAACAAAACTCAGCTGCAGATTGGATTGCAAATCATGCACTTGCAGAAAGAACAAAATTTATGGTTGATGCAAACCATTCACTTTATGACCTATCTGCCATCATACTATTGGACTCTATGAACTTAGGACACATTAGACACTCTTGAGATCAGCTAACATTGTGGCAAGTTGAAAAACTTGACCTTTATTCTTTTTTAATTTTGCAGGAAACACGCCAAGAAAAATGAAAGACAAGGAAGAAATAACGACTCAAGCAGATGAACACTGACATCAAGCAAAAAGAACAAAAGCTACCCAAGCTTCAAACATATAAATATAGTAGAATTCTTTCCTACTATAACTGTTGTAATTTTTACAACTTATTGTACCCAACATTTGAACTCACTGTAAATTTTAAAATATCAATAAAATTGAACTTCTTGGGAATTTTTTTTATATATTAAAATTTAAAATATTGATACATTTAACTCGAACTTTAGAGAACTAAACTATTTTTGCTGGATCCTTCGTAGACTCTCATCCCGGTTTTATTGGTATTCAAAATTAAAACTTAGTTTTAAATTTAATTCGGGAATATTTTAAAAATTAAATAAATAAAACAAGATAGATATTACTTTGAAAACTGATCTGTTAGTCTTTTCTTAATTTCCTTATTTAAAGAAAAAGTCTTATCATATAATTCATTTAGTTCAATAATAATTATAATAGCGGTAACAAACACGAGATAAATACGAAGAACAGAGGCAGTCTTCAAACAGAGGAGGTTAAATATTTATGATCAACTCGATCATGGAGCTTAAATCAACTGAAGAATTTCCCGTTCTAAAGTCCACTGTGAATAATCTTAAGCAACCAAGAAAGAAATTCGTTGATTTATTCAAAACTGAGGATGAATCTTTCACTATGAAACCAGAATTGGTGAACAAAATAGAGCATCATTACTCTGTCCAATACAGTGAAACGGTTAAAGAAATTCTAGCCAAGAAATCTAGAATCACACTGGTTGGTAAGTTTAGTAATGGTGTGCCAAAGAAGATCAAGCTTGAGAGCTTCCTGACTACGTTGAAATTCAAGGGACCTTTCAATTACGAAGTATGGGACTCACACCATATTTTCTTCGAGTTCGAATTGAAGGAAGATTTTTCTAGATTTTGGTCAAAAAATGTATGGTGTTTCGACGATATAGTAATGAGACTCTTAAGATGGACTCGCGATTTCAACAAGAAGATCGAGAACCTTACGATTTCAACCTGGGTTCGATTCAAAAAATTTCCTGAATGCTTGTACGATTCTGGTCTGATCAATGATATTGCTTCAGTAATAGAGCCTACCTATAAGGTTGTTGTTCCAAAGAAAAATCGGGCGCATACAAACGCCTGCTACACTCAGGTGGAAGTCGATATCTCAAAGAAGTTGCAAAGAAAACTGTGGATTGGATTTGGAAGTAATGATGGATACTATGTGAATATTAGCTATAAGAATGTTCCAGCGTATTGTTTTCGTTGTTACCACATAGGGCATAATCAGCCTGAGTGCAAGAAATCAACAAAGAAAATGGACATGGGCGATACTTTACAAGTGCACAGCAAAGTGAAAGATGCCAATGAAGATAAAGAAGATAAATAATAGAAAGATTATAAAGAGCCTTCTGTTGATACCACAGTATTTAGGAATATGAATATTGTTAAGGTGTATAGAAGATAACTCAAGTCGATTGTCACTCAGAAGGATCAAGAGGAGAATATGACTGGGAGTATTAAGGCTACGAATCTTGATAACAAGGATGAATCTACGCAAGTTCAATTGAACAAGACCTTACAACAGAATCATGAAAATGTTAATGCTTATTCTCTGGACAGCTGTAAGAAAGTAATAGAAGCTATTGAGAGGATTGATGATGTTCATTCTCCTAATCCAAATATTGGTAGCTTTTCTCCTTCACCAACAACAAATCTTCAATGAAATTTTATCTTCTAAATTGAAAACTGCAAAAAGAAGAAGATCAACCAGTAAGTTAACTATCAAGTCTCTTAGTTCTAGAGACAAAATTTATAGATCCTTTTCTGAAAATGATCAAAGTGATTAGTTGGAATGCTAGAGATGTGAATAACAAGCCAACCTTGAGAAGACTTAAATCTATAATTAATTCTGAGTATATCAAGATTCTTGTTATTCAGGAACCTTTGGCTAAGAGTGATAAAATTAAGGTTGTTGCTGAAGAGCTTGGTTTTAGTGATTATGTAGCTAATATGTCTAATAAACTATGGGTTTTCTGGATGTCTAATGTTAATATTAACATTGTCCTGGATGTTGATCAATGTATTCATATGGAGATTGCTTACCCTGGCATCACTGATATGATATATCTAACATTTGTCTATGCAAAATGTAATCGTATCCAAAGGCTAGAGCTCTGGAATTGTCTTAAAACTATTTGTGACAATGAGAGGGCTTGGATGTGTGTTGGAGATTTTAATGTTATTGTTGTTCATGATGAGCAACTTGGCTGTACATCCTCTTTTCAAGCTAGCATGGATGACTTTAATGACACTATAAGATGCTGCAATCTTACTGATGCTGGATGCAGTGGTTCAAAGTTCACCTGGTCTAGAAGTAACAAGTGGAGAAGACTGGATCGTGCTCTAATCAACGATAATTGGATGTCTACATTTTCTGATACTCGGGTTTTTTACATGGTCAGAACATGTTCTGACCATGCTCCTCTCCTTATCACAGCTAATACTCACAATTCTAATGATGCTATTAACAGGAAAAATACTTTTAGGTTTCTAAACTTTTGGTGCAATGATGATTCCTTTTTAAGTGTTATTGAGCAGGATTGGAATCAAACTCTTGATAGCCATCCAAGCAACACTTTCTGGTATAAACTTAGAAGGCTCAAAGGCTGCCTTAAGTTTTGGAACAAAGACAAGTTTGGTAATATTTTTGACAGTGTCAAGGAAGCTGAATGCAAGGTCAAAACTATGGAGGTCCTTCATTACACTAATAATAACCATCAGTCTGCTGCTAACTTAGCTATGGCTAATGGTATGTATTTAAAAGCTCTCAGAAATGAAGATTCTTTCCTGAGACGGAAATGTTTCAATAGTTGGCTTCATGAAGGTGATGGTAATTCTAAGATGTTTTATAATTACATTGCTAAGAAAAAATGAAAAAATGAAATAAAGAGTATTAGAGATGGTGATACCTGGATTACTGATAAGAAGGGGATAGGTATTTCTGCTGCAGCTTACTTCAAAAGCATCCTTACATCTGATCCTTACAAAAGCAAAAAAGAGGAGATCAGGTTGTTAGATAGCAAGAACTTCGATTGCATCCCTTCTATTGTGTCTATTGAGGACAATAATATGCTGCTCAGTAGTGTCACTGAAGATGAAATTTGGATTATTATAAGCAATATGAAGAAGGACAGCTCTCCCGGTATAGATGGTTTTAATCTTTTTTTCTTTAAGCATTGTTGGCATATTATTAGAAGGGATTTGTGCAGTGCATTTAACTCTTATATTCAAGGTAGTCCTATTCCTACTGGCCTCCTTGCAACTGGCATTTTCCTAATCCCAAAGACTTCTAACCCTACTTGGTGGAATAGTTACAGACATATTGGTCTGTGTACCTTTGTTAATAGGATTTTTTCTGCTCTTATAAACTATAGATTGTCTAATATCCTTCCCCAAATTGTATCCACTTCTCAGTCTGCCTTTGTAAAGAACGGACTTATTCATGACAACATATTACTGGCTAAAGAGCTTCTTTTTTATATTAACAAGAAGCCCAAAAAAGGAAATACCGTTGTCCAGTTAGATATGTCGAAAGCTTTCGACAGAGTCTCCCATTCATTTATTCTTAAAGTGCTGTATTCTTTTGGTTTTAACTTTAAGATTTTGAGCTTATAAAGAGAATGATTTCTGATGTTCATGTCTCCATGCTTATTAATGGAGAAACTTTTGATTACTTTAAAATGAAAAGGGGTTTAAGGCAAGGAGATCCTCTTTCTCCTTGCCTGTTTATTCTTGGTGAAGAGTTTCTCAGCAGGGGCTTAAACATCTTGTTTAATTCTAACCCTTCAATGTGCTATGCCTCTAGAAGTTCTTTTATCGTTCATTTTATTATGTTTGCAGATGACATTTTGATTTTTACTAATAGTATCCCTAACTCCATTGATATTCTTAGTGGCTATCTTGATCTTTACCAGCTTACTTCTGGTCAAGCCATTAACAAAAGCAAAACAAAGCTTATTGTTTCTCTTAAGTCTAACTCTTCTAAAGTGCATAATCTCAAGCTGCAAACTGGATTTTAGGTGGATTTTCTTCCTCTCTCTCACCTGGGTGTTACTATCTCAAATAACAACAAAGCCAAAATCTTCAATCCCATTTTGAACAAAATCAATGATAAAATCACTGATTGGGACAGTAAGTTACTCTCCTATGGTGGCAGGTTATCTTTAATTACCAATGTTCTACTTCATATTGCTTATTATTGGATTCAATGTTGTGAAATGCCTAGAACTATCATTAGTAAGATTGAACAAACTTTAAACAGATTTTTATGGAGAACTAAGCAAAATCAGAAGACTATACACTGGTCCTCTTGGCACTTCATCTGTAAGCCTTTTGGTGAAGGAGGTTTAAATGTCAGAAAACTTCTTGACATCCAAAACGCTTTCTCCCAGAAGCTCTGGTACAAGTTTAGGATGAATGGCTGTCTTTGGTCCAATGTTATGAATGACATTTATTGTAAAAATGCTCATCCTTTAATTTGGAATAGATTATGCAACATTAGACATCAAGCTGAAAAGAACATTACCTGGATTCTTGGCAGAGGTGACGTAGACTTCTAGAAGGATTCTTGGCACAGCTTGCCTGCCATTGCTACTGGACAAAATATTAATTGGTATATTGATGTTAAAGTTAAATCTTTTTGGCATAATAACTCTTGGTGTTTAAATGAAGTTCAGGATAGCATTGATACTGATAGAATGTTAAAGATCAACACAACACATATTACAGATAAAGAGGATGCTATCTACTGGAGGCCTTCTGAAAATGGGCAATTCAACTTAAAGCAAACCTGGGAGAATATAAGAGCTAAACATAACTACTCAATCCTTTACAAGAGGATCTGGAACTCAAAAATCCCTAGGAAGTTCTCTTTTATGACATGGAAATTAATGCATAACTTTATTGCATTAGATACTATCATGATGAAGAAACATATTAGCATGGCATCTAAGTGTATATTTTGTGATAATTGTGAGGAAAAGAATCATTTGTTTGTTAATTGCTCTTTTGCTTGGCAACTTTGGAATTGGTTTGCCTGTATCTTTAAAATTAAAATCAAAAGATCAATGGTTCCAACTCATCTTTTAAGATGCTGGTTCTGGTTTTCAAAATCAAAATTTCACATTTCTCATCTTATTCCCAAAGTTATATGTTGGGTTGTTTGGAAGGCTAGAAATTCCATAAAGCATAAGGGTGTTCACATAAGTGTTAACAGGGCTATTGAAAACATTATTAACATTGTTGAAGGTGTTGAAGCCAATTGTAATCTCACTTACAAGCACTGGTCGAAAGCTCATAATGCAGGTGTGATCATGAGATGTTGCTCTATTGAAAAAAATCAAACCTCAGTACCTTCGATGGATTCCTCCTGTCCATTCTCGTCTTAAGATGAATGTTGACGCTCATGTGCCTTCAATGGTGAGGCTGCTACTGGAATACTTTTCACGAACAGTGAGGGAGACATCACTCATGCGTATGGTAACCAAATTGGTAAAGTCTCTCCTCTCCAAGCTGAAACTTTAGCTATGATGCAAGGACTGGATATTTGTTTCAAGAATCGTTGGACGCACGTAGACACTGAGTCTGATTCCCTTGTCCTTATTAAGCAGCTTACCAGCAACATTAGAACCGATTTTGAGGATCAAAATCTTAGTTATTGCCGTAATTTTCTGGATAAAAACATGAGCCTCAAGCACATTTCAAGGGTCCAGAATCAGGCAGCTGACTGGCTTGCCAAATGGACCCTCAAGTGCAAGCAAAAACACTACTTTCAACAGCATAATGCCCCATCTGCTTTGCTTGCAATTACATTTCTTGAGAGCTTAAATTTAGGGTATCTTGATTGGTGAACATTGGTACTGCTAGTTTTTGGTCTTTTTGGCAGATTTGGATTGGTGTTGCTATGGAAGTGAAGTGTTGGAGACAAGGAAATGAAGAAGAAGTTGGAGTTACCATGGAAGTGAAGCTGAGGAGACAAGGAAATGGAGCAGAAGATGGAGCTACCATGGAAGTGAAGATGAGGAGACAAGGAAATGAAGAAGAAGATGGAATCAAAGAGTTCTTTTGTGAAAGAGTTAAGGGGTTGTTCTCTTAGGAAGGAATTCTGTTCCAAAATTTAATTTTGGTTCTCTTTTTAAGGCGGGAGATTTTCAGCGCTAAGTTTTAGACTCATAATTTTGGGTCTTTTACGTTAAGACCCTTATTGTTTGTAATTTTTTCAATTCTTTAATAAAGTTGTTCTTTTGATTAAAAAAAACACGAGATAAATATGTTACCGAAAAAGATGAACGAGGTAGGGTACTCTTCAACAAAATGGGCCTCATTTTAATAGCCCATTAACACCGTTTTTAATGGCGGGAAATTGTGGCGCTAAACATAGGAGGTACTTCTGCTGCGTATATCATAACGACCCTCAATTCCCACATTACCATCGCCATTCGCCCCAAATCCATTTCCTAAAAAAAAACTAAAAAAAATTAACTCTGATTTCACAACCTCCAATAATGGCCGCCCCAGCGATTCACAACAACGACACTCCTCAGGTCGATGAAGCATCGTCAAAAGCTCCACAATTTGTCCACAACCGGGTCAACGGAGTTTCTCGAACCCTTGTTTCTTGCCTTCGAGTGAAGAAACTCTCTGAAAAGGCCGTTTTGCCGTCACGAGGATCGTCTCTCTCTGCTGGATACGATCTCTCCAGGTATAATAGATTCCGTTTCTCCATCTTTAATAAACAATCTGGAACAACACTCATTTTTGTTTTCCGTATTTTAGTGCAACGGAGACGAAAGTGCCTGCTAGAGGCAAAGCTCTTGTACCTACCGATCTAAGCATCGCGATTCCTGAAGGAACTTACGCTCGAATCGGTACGTTTCTCGTTTTGTCCAAATACTAGTTATTTTGTTTCGATTTTGTTACTCAAGTGTAGTGTGATATTGCAGCTCCAAGGTCTGGTCTGGCATGGAAACACTCGATTGATGTTGGTGCGGGAGTGATAGATGCTGATTATCGGGGTCCTGTTGGTGTTGTACTCTTTAATCACTCTGACGTTGATTTTGAAGTGAAATCAGGAGATAGAATTGCACAGTTGATCGTCCAGAAGATCACGACGCCTGATGTTGCCGAGGTTGAGGATCTTGATATGACTGTTCGCGGTGAGGGAGGATTTGGGTCTACGGGCGTTTAAAATTTGTTTTTTAGTTGGTTGTAATTTTGTCGAACGTTTGGTTTGGTGGGTACAACAGATGCTTGTAAAGGTTCTCTTATGGTGAAAGAATATTTCACTTTCTACTTTTCTTTTTCTAAAGACCAATATTTTGTATTTTCTTCGCTTTCTACTATATCATAGAGTATTAGTTTTATCTAACAGAGATTTTCTACATTTATAACTATTTTTGTTTTTAAACATTACGATTAATAAAATTGTAATAATTATAAAATATATTAAAAAATACAAACAATTTAAGTTAAAACACGACCAAGTTACAAAAATTTAGGCTATAAATATTAATATCCATAACCTAGGAATCTAGAGGTTGGATTTGGATGTGACTCGCAATATGTCAATGGTGTATTAATGTCCATGACCCAATAGTCTAGTTGCGGTTGGACTGGGATGTGATTCAAAGTACGGTCGAATAGTGGAGCAATCCAGTTTTGTTTATATGCAACTCGTGCAAAGCCGCGTAGAATTAATAGCTACTGTGTGTTTAGTTGGATGAAAATCTGTCATACAAACAAAAATATGTTTTTAATTTTTTTATCAATGTAAAAATGAATTAAACACAAATATTTTTTTTTCCGGTGGGAAGGGGCCATAGAACATCTTCGAAATGTAAATAAATGGAAGACCTATGTGTATCTTAAACAAATTTATAATGATGAAATAAATATCGGTGACCGATATCCAGTCATCAAAACTGACAACTTGAGAAATAATCAAGCGTAACTAGTTCAAAATTTAATGTCGTGGATACCATAAATTCAATCATATAAAAGTAAGTCATTACGAATTTCCTTCACTAGTTCATGAAATATTTGCGGTCATGATTCTTAAGTTTTAAGTTTTAAAATAAGAATGAGTTATAGTTCTAAAACGATAATGACCATATATTCATACATCTACTACCTCATAAATATATAAAGGGCTAGGCTAAAACGAGACATTTTTTTATTGGAACAAGGCCACGCTCGATCAAGACCCGGTTGTGTTGTATCACGACTCCAGTATTTACAAATTTGTCATTGATATAAAACCCTTATTTTCTCAAAATCGAGCCTACACTCTCTACTCAAAATACTCACTTCAGAAAATTATGATTTTCAAAATCCGACTCCACAACGTTGTTAAGGTACGTATGGTTTAGCTATTAATGTATATTTTTTTTATTTTGATATATATTTTAAGTGATGTTTAAGGGTTGAAAATTCTGTATGAAAAAAACGTTTTTTATGTATTTGTATTTGTAGTTATTTTTTATTTCTAATTAGTTCTATAGTTCATGTTAGTTCTATATTTACGATTTGGTCAAGTATCTAAGGATATATGAATTGTGGGCATCCATTGCTGTCGATGTAAATTCGCGCATTCTAGGTGCGAAAATTTACCGGATGCACGCATACATATTTGGATATTTCACTACTAAGTCTCATGTTTACAATTTTGGTGTTGTCTTGTTGGAATTGATTAGTGGAAAAAGAGCTATTGACACCGCAAGGACGAGTAAAGAACAAAACTTGGTTACGTGGATAAGTGACACCACTTGAACATTTTTGTCTATGCTTTTATATATTGTTTGTTTAGATCTCCATTTATATATATTTACTCTCATTGTAATGAGCTTTCAACTGTTCTTAGTTCGTCTCTTGAACATGAAAAATTAGATGACATATACAAAACACATGAATGTGAATGAGCCGTGGCTGAAGCAATGGAATGAGGTTTGAATTCGAGAAAAAGGAATTCAAAACAGTTTTAAAAAGAACGTGGATTTGGTCAAACTAGTTTTAACCAATTTTTAACATTCTTTCCTCATAATCGGTTCTTTGGATGGAAAAAAATATGTTAATTTCGGATCAAGTACCTAAAAGAACTTTCTTATGATATAGAGTATCCATTTTCGATCACAATTATGGACCCAATATATCCTTAATAATTTTTTCTCCAAAAAACTATCTTCGTCATATTAACGTTTCATAACAAAGAAAGTTTGTCACCTCTTGTCGATCATATAACAACTCATAGTACATTTGCCTATAAACTATTGATAATATCTCGCACGCACATGACATACATACATTATTTTAAGAATACATTAACATTCTACTTTGTCGATGCCTTAGTGAAACCACCCCTCATCTTTTTTAATATCCAAGTGTCATGTACAAATTTAGATATTATCTTACACTTTTGAATGATGATTTTATTTTTGTGTGTTGAATACTTAGAGCAAAGTTTATAGTTTCCTCAAAAAATAATTTAAAATTCGTTGACTCGTTTGATAAATTTTTTAAATGATGAACACGTGTTTTCAACACTAATATAATAAAAATAATAATTAGTTTGATTATGTTGCATAAATTACTCAAATTTAAATATATAATGATGAATGAGTTTATCGATTAGTTACCGTTTTACCGTAGTTCTTAACAAGGTTAGTGTGTGCATATACATTTTTTTGCCGCACAATTTTGAGCCAAGATGTTTAAGTATAATTTGATGATTTTGAATAATCTATAACATTCTCCTTCATGGTCATTACTAACTACTGCAATGCGTAATCAGTTGTCGAATACACGACTGTATTCCAAGCAATAAAAAAATCGTCAGATATCTTTCATGTAGTGAAGTATTTTCTCGTATTGGCTAGAATATTTCTATTTATGTTCCACTTGTATAACAAGTTTTTTTCATTCAAAAATATCTTGTTGATTGCGCATATCAATGCAAATTTATTATTAGTCAGCATAACATTCAGTAATATACACTTGGTTTATCTCACGAGCAACATAAGGCGATCCAACACCCAAGTGTAGTTGGCCAACTTATCCTACCGGTAAAATAATAAATGTAATGCAAAATGTTATACTTGTTGAAATAACCTCGAAAATTTCCCACAATGCCATTTAATGCCTAGTACTATTAGATATACTATACATAGTTAGAACCAATGTAATGTCCTTAATATTTTGTTGGATATCTGGTGTGTAAAAAATAGATTTACGATAATTTGAGACCGATAACAAATCGTTCTATGTCATTTGACGTAGTTATTTTCCTTAATTTTGTTTATCAAAAAATGAATGTATGATTTGATGGGGTCGGAAATCCTTGAGGTCAACAGATAGAAAGTGGGTTGGATTTCTCTTAGAGGGCAGTTTAGACCCAAAGTAAAAATAATACTAACTAAGTTGTGTTCCAGCCAGATATCTGCTTATGATATATGTTTAATAAACCAATATTAATGGGCTTGGAGCATGATAGGCATAACCCGGATCCATGAGCCAACCCAATTGGCCCATGGACTTAAAAGTAATCTATAAATACTTTAAAGTACAACATTTAAAGGGGGTTGGAACATTCTCTCTCCACACATTAAATAAAAACACATCGATTATATCTCTTCTCTCTACCCTGAGTTTAATACACCACCTAAACACTTACCTAAAATACCCCATGATCAGGTTTTATCTTCATCCGATTGGCGACCACAATGGCAGCGGAAGGTACAACGATAGTAGTGTTCAAAACCTAACATGAAAATTAACAATCGAAGTTCTTTGAGACATAGATCACGATATGAAGATAGATCCCCTCTCAAAAATGAAGGGATCAGAGACGGTGAGAAGCATGTGAACACATCCCATGTGAATCATAATACTGAAGAAATACTTTTCATACAAGAATATCGTGATCAGTTGCGGGAAAAAAATGAGGCTTTAAAAGCCCAAAGGCAGGCTGAAAATGATCTGGGTGGAAAACATCTATCAGAATATCCCAAAACTGATGAGCTAGATAGTAATCCCAATCATAATTCGAATGAATAGTCCCCTAAATCCCACCAAGAGTCTAAAAAGTAACATCGGGCTAAAAAATGTTCAAGCACATCAGAATCTACTAAGGGCTCAACAACAAAATATAATCAGAAGTTTCCTCTTCCTCTTCGAGTAGTGATCATGGTCGTAAAAAGAAGAAATAAATATTAGCTAAAAGCATTTTAAAAAACATCAAATGTCAAGTAAGTAGGATTATTCGGGGAAGAAAATGGATCGAAAGGTTAAAGGAAAAAAGAAAGAGTCAGAAAACTATAACATAAATAACTTGTTGAATGATCGATTCAATGTGCAACCCAAACGTGGTATTTTTTCCACTCCCAATGAGGATCATATGTTTAGCCAATAGCATAATTGGAAGCGATCACCATTGTCCTCAAAATAAATTCTCTCCGGACATTGACCCAGGCATTTTGACAGTTCAAAAATAGAAAAATATTATGGGAGCAAGGATCCTTATAATCATCTCTAGTAATTTAAAATTTTCTTGATGAGTTTTATTATGATGACAAACTATTATGTAGAGATTTTTCTCAAACATTCAAGTTTAGTACCTTAAAGTGGTATAACAGATTTCTACAAGGATCAATCAAGAATTTTGACATGTTTTGGATGGCATTCGGAAGGAAATTTTTGGAAAGTAAAGAACTCAAAGGAAATTGTGATAAAATAATTCATTGTGAGAAATATCGAATGAGTTGTTAAAGGATTAAATCAACCGTTTTGTGAACACTAAAAACGGGTTAGCAGATTGTTTCGAGTAAGTGGCTATAGCTTAATTGCGACAAAGTTTATTAGCTATCGAGTTGGATGATTCGGTGACTTGAAAGAAAGCAATGACCTGGAGTGGATTGTTGAACCAGATCGGAAAGCAAATCACTATGGAGGACACCAAGAGACTGAGGAAGCCTCATCAGTATAGGGCTGTCTCTACAGCCTCTGTCCCACATGCTAGAAAACAGTCACAAGACATAATCAGTGACCGTCTGAGGGACTTAGGGCAAGGTTCTCAACGGCCCAAGAAAATCCAGTCTAATCAGGGTCAACAGTCCAGGAAAAAAGGGAATCAATGGGTCCAACCTGATTATTATGCAAAACTAATTGAAAATATGGTTACCATCTATGAAATGGACAAGACCTGTTGTGTAATTCCGAAGGCTAACACCTATCCAAACTCCGAGGGAAAATCAAAACACACCGTTCTGCCGACATCATAATCATGTTTGACAGACACTAAGATTATATTGTTAAAAACAAGAGATACATGCGTTGATCGAGAATGGGAAGTAAACTAATTTTGTTAAGTCACAAGGGGTAATGGGCAAGTGAACAATAAGTCACAACCTAGTATAAATGAGGCTCAAGTTGCATCACCCAATGTCCGAAGGAAAAATACATAAATTTATAAACAAGAAAGTACGATGGTAATTATTGAACAATTAGATGCGGATTGGGAGTAGCTAGATCCTGATCTTGATCGAGGTTGAATCGATGTGGTGATAGAAAGTACTGGAAAGGTTTCCAAAATGTGTCGTTTCTTCAAAACGCTAACCATTTTTAGGGGAGATATAATGACAACACCTTCAATTTGCTCTATGAAAAGGCATGTAGTCAGTTTGACCATACGATTAGAAGTGAAAATGTCTATAAACCTCTATCAAAACCATGATTCTTTCATAGTGTTTGATGAAGATAACTTGAGAAACATCGCAGGCCCACATGAGGATGCTGTTAAGTATGAATTTGGTTTCTTGAGAGAGAAAGTAAAGAAAGTGTTTAGTTGTAAAGAGAGAAAATAAGATAGAGAATAAGCTTTGTCTAATCAGAAAGTGTCATCCTTTATTCGTTGACCTCAACCTTTATTTATAGGCGCGCTAGACTAAGTATAAAAGAATCAATTAAACAAAAGGATTAATTGTGTTACAACTCCCATATTTACAAATAGTCTAAAAGTCATCTAATAAGTATACAATTTATTATATATATAACCTTAGTTTTATTACATTTAGGCCCTCGGTATATAGTATCCTTATAAATAGCCCCCTTCTTCCATATGAAGGATAATGAATAAGAACTAGTAATCATCGGAAATCTCGGTATGCGAAATATGTTCTTTGCCAAAACTTAATCTGCTTCGAATTAAATCTCGCATTCTCCTTGTCAAAATGATTTATAAAAACTTATGTTGTCTTTAAATAAATATATATCCAAACTCTATATCAAATATAAGTCATTTATCAACTGATTTAAGAATGTCAGGTTATATTCTTATTCTCCTCGAATAAACTCGTACACATATTTACCTCAAAATTAGCTTGACCCTTTGTTTGTGCTTTGAATATTCACACGTAAAATTATGAGTTGGCCTTCTCATAATGGTTAGAAACATTTGTAATGATAAAAAATGCATGCGATAACCCAATAGGCCTGTCATTAGGTCTGACAGCTAACATGTGTCACATTACTTCTTTACAAGCAACCGCTTGATATTCCATCTTTCTATCCAATAACCATCACCACCTCTTCCACTTCTCTAACCATTCTCTATCTATCTCTCTCTTTTCATTTATAAATACTTCTCTCACTTTTTATTTGGGTTCCACAAATACCTTCGAGTGAGAGATAGAAGTTTTTTTTCCTGAGAGAATCCTTAACTACTTTCACTTGAGAACTCAATTTCTTGGCTACTTTAACTGGAAAAGTCATATTTCCCAGCCAATCTTCAAACCTTATGAACTAACTTGAAGATTAATCTTATCTTAGATTATGAAAAAATCCCCAACTACTAAAAAATCAATTTTTGGGGCTTACGACTATCTGTGTAGTATTGAGAGGGTTGTTGAGTACAAGGAGACATGTGTGATAGAAAACGCTACTCAGTTCTTTACTCAAACCATATTTTATGGTAACTTCAATCCTAATGAGAGTTCCCATGGGCTTCAAAGTTCTTTCAACCTAGAAAACAAGCATTTACCAGATTCTCTTTGATCGTTATTATCACCACCTCAGTTACCACTTCAAAATCATTCTCCAGCACCTTTTGGTTCCTCAACTGTATCTTCTCGAAATAATGACGAAGTAACTCAAAGCATATCTACTTGGAGAAGATCAGAAAAAACTTCATCACCCATCAACTCTTATCCACCTTGACCATTATGCAAAGAGACTCCTCGGATCTAGCCAAAAGATCATCTTTCCCAAAGTCTTCTTGTTAAAAAGAAAGCGTTCATAGTTATGGAAGACATCGAGGATGATAATGCTTCACAAAACACTGTAAGTAACCCTTCACCACCATCTCCTCCCCCGAAGGATATTTTTGAGACCATCACAGAGTCTCAAGAAACTCCCTCCAATACTTAAGAACAAAATCTAGCACCGAATTCGAATTCTCCTCAACTAATAGACGAATCTTCTAAAGAAGAAGTTGATGCAGAGACAATGATGTCAAATATCGAGGCTAAAGGAAGTGGGGCTGCATCTGATACAGAAGACGACACTTCGAAGTAGAGTGCATCTAAGAAAAAAGAAAAGAAAAAGAAATCTCAAGTTGTAATTCTCAAGGATGCTGCTGCATCAACAAGTGTGAATTTAAAATTGCTTCTTCCCGAATACATCATGGCGCTGAAAAACATAGCATATATCTATTATAGTGAAGCTTAAGTTGGTCATCTGAAAAAGCAATAAAAATGCCAGATAATATAACGCTTCGATTACCAACAGAAGGTGAAACTCCACTGGGTTGTAAAGCAGATGAATTGGTGGTTTATCCTGAGATCTTCAATTGGGGTGTTCGGTTCCCACTGGATCCGATGATAGTGAAGTACTTCGAATTCGTAAACCTCTGCATTACACAAGAAACACCAAATTTATGGTTCACACTCTTGTCAATAATTATGGCTTCTAGACTAAGCCAAACCCCTCTTTCCATTAAAGACTTCATCGCCATGACTAGACTTTCCAAGAAACCGGTACCGTCTTTCTACTATCTGACACGTACTAATGATTTCAAAATTATCAACGATCTACTCGAAGCTGACAAATTCTGGAAACAAATATTTCTCTTTATATATGGAGTTTGGGAGAATAAGGAAGAGATATATGAAGATAACTCTTCAAAGCTCAACCTTATTTTGAGAAGCAACAATAAGTTCTCTTATCTTTTCTTTTAATCTTTTATGGCTTAAATCAATTTTAAAATTTACTACTACTGTACCAAGAATTTTGAAGAGGTACAATGGTCGAAAAAAAGATGCACTAGTTATTTTTACCAAGTTGGCTACTTGGGCAGAAAAGAAATAGGGCAATGGATTCCACTTAGCTTTTCAACCTATAAACTTCATCACTAATCATCTGTGGAGGATCTTCCTAGGTGACGACCTCCCCAAAAATTGAATGGGGCCACCTAACGCATAACTTATAGTGAAGAGATAGCACCTAACAATAAGGTTATCTTGCATGTGCAAAACAAATCTGATAGTCATATGCCCTTGAAAAAGAAAGGGAAAAAGAAAAAAATAGCTAGTACATCTGGTGCTAACCCTTCAACAAAACCGAAGCCACAAAGAAAAAGGAAGGAAACTTAAGCTAGCCTCCCAACAATCGAAGAAGGAATCGAGGTTGAACCTTCTTCGAAAAGAAAGAAAACTGTTGCCTTAAAGAAAAAGAGAACTTCAAAAACTTCACCAGCTAAGAGAGCAAAAAAGAATTCTAAGGAAGTTGTTTTAGAAGTGCCTTCTGTCGAAGATGAAGAAACTGCAGTTGAAGATCATCGAGGAGAAACTTCAGTTGAAGATCATAAAAAAGAAACTGCAATGGAAGATCACCGAGGAGATGAACACTTCTTTCATGATGACCCCATTAGTGCAGAGGAACTTCAAAACCTATATAATGATATGGATCCGAGGGTCCAACAGATCCAAGAACAACTTTAACGAATTGGTCGCCAGGTTACTACTCTTGTTCTGATTGAAAGTCTAAATCTAGATCTTCCTCTAACTCCCTTATCTGCTGCTCTTATGCTTTTCAGTAATCAAATGTTCATCCCTATTCAAGATCCATCCGAAGAATTTTTACTTGCACTGCAAACTTTTTCAAATCTTGAAACAGTAGCAAAAACATTAGGGAAAAAAGTAAGTTATTCTCGAAAACATTTGGAAACAATGGATATTGATATGGTATAATATAAAAAAATGTTGTTGCATATAAAAGGATGAAAGAAATATTTGGCAAACAAATCGAGAATCAATGCCATGCGTTCCAAGCTAACAGATCTGGATTTATCAAATGAGTCATCCACCTCAAACATCATTTATGCTATGTGCATGATCAACAAAACAAAAGAGCTCAAGACTTCTCACCAGTATGAGATAGATGATTATAAAGCCAAACATGCAGGGGAGATATTTGAGGAACAAAAAAAATACTTCTTTCTTAAATACTCCATGAACAAGAGTGAAGAAGAAAAGATAAAACTAACTGAAGATATGGTTGCACTCAAGATGGCATTCAAAGAATAAAAGGAAGCCGTTGTGCAAAGTTCCCAAACTCAATGTGGACTAGACACCTTAGCTGCCATAAAAAATGTCAAGGAGCAAAAAAAATATCAATTTGCTCTGCGAATTTCATGCAACGTTCCCAAAAGAAAATCTATCAAACTTTTCGAAATTGATCCTCATAGAAAACTGTCCTAGTGAAGACTTTGACCCTATCCCCATTGATTCTTCTGAAGAGACAGAGTCATCCAAAGAGATTTCCATTGAACAAGGAGATTCATCTGAAGAGAACTCTGAAGAAGATAATTAATTATTGTTTCCTTTTTTGTCCAAGTTATAAAGTCATCTGATGCTATGTGGTGACTTATTTTTATATGGTATTTAAAACATCTTTTTGTAAGATCGGATTCTAACTTCAATGAAAAACTAATCTTCTTCTTTCCACATTTATTTGCCAAGTTTCAATTTTATGAACAAGTTATAATGACCTCGAATTCCAACATATGTCAGAGATAAATTTGTAATTTATCAAATAAAAATAATTCTCTTTGAAAATGTTAGCACCTCGAATACAACTGGTGTGTTTAAAAAATGTTAACACCTTGAATATATTTAGTGCATTTTAAGAACGTAGCACCTTGAATATATTTAATGCATTTAGAGAACGTAGCACATCGAATATATGTAGTGCGTTTAGAGAACGTAGCACCTCGAATATATGTATTGTGTTTAGAGAATGTAGCACCTTGAATATGGCTATTTTAGTGTTTATAATAAATGTGTAACACCACGAATCAAAATAGTTACTCATGGTCAACAACTTCAAAGATGATCAGTCTTTGACTAGTTACCAAGATAATTTAAATACTTGAATTTAAAACAACCATTGGCCAAAAAATAATTTTATTTATATCTTCTAATATAGACATGACACCTCATTCAAACCTCCATAGGCCAACAGGGTAGGAAAAAGTGTTTCAATTATTTAAAAAAGTCTTTGAAAAGATAAAATAATTCCCAATATAGTTTTAAATGTTCTATATTCCAAGGATGTTGAAGTATCATCCCCTGCTCATCACAAAGGCGATACATACACGACTTTATTTTCTCCATCACCATATAAGGACCCTCCTAATTCGGGGTTATCTTTCCAAGTCGTTTGTCCTTTGTATGGAGAAATATATTCCTTAAAATTTTGTCACCTGCTTTAAAATCCCTCCTTCTCACCTTCGAATTATATTGACTCG
This sequence comes from Limnanthes douglasii subsp. nivea, assembly GCA_036936605.1. Lineage (NCBI taxonomy): Eukaryota > Viridiplantae > Streptophyta > Magnoliopsida > Brassicales > Limnanthaceae > Limnanthes > Limnanthes douglasii. The sequence goes on along the minus strand of JAUPFV010000004.1, from coordinate 171,966,985 downwards.
TCATCAAAGTCTGATAATGAGTCATATTCAAATGAGCTCTAACTCTTTCATTTTCAATCAAATTTAATTCTGTTGTTTTTGCCTCTTCATTTACCTTTTTAGAGTATTGAAGTACTTTATAAGAAGGTAAAGTAGACTCTGCAAGACTAACAGTATCCATACGATACCCCAATGCAATAGGTGTTTCTTGAGTAACCTCTTTAGGAGTTTTACGATAAGCTCACAACACCTCTTGCAAACAGTTAGGACATTTCCCTACAACACATGTTAAAAGTTTCTTCAAACCCTCCAAAATAGATCAACTAGTCACTTATACTTGACCGTTTTCTTGGGGATGAAAAGGTGTGGAAAAACACTATGTTATTCCCCTCGAAACGTAAAAATAAGTCATTTATCTGTTATTGAATTGAAGACCATTGTTTGTGGTAATTTTCCGAGGCACTCCGAAACGACAATAGATATTATTCACAATGAACCTTAATAACATCATTGGCTTTTGTACCAGATAATGGTTAAACTTCAGCCCATTTTGAAAATTAATCAACCGGTACTATAATCATTTGATGCCCTCCAGAAGTTATAGGAAATGGTCCCATCAAATATATTCATTATCTATCAAAAGGAATAGATTCGGATATAAAAATAGCCGGTAGTGCCGGTCTCTGAATAGAATTGGCAAAACATTGATAAGTATCACAACCTCAAATTAATATCTTAGAATCATTCATAATTGAAGGCCAATAATAATTCTTGTTTTCCCAAACAATGCAAAAATGATATACTTAAAGATTTTTTGTATAACACTCCATCCAATACCATATAACCATGGGCCTTGTATCTTAACTTTTTGGCCAGCTGTGCATCTTGAGGTAACATACCTCTTAGTAAATAATTAAGGATATCAGACCTCCAATAACTTCGAATTATGTCTGGAGTGACAAATACTTCCTCAACATATTTCGACTTTTCTGATCGTAGCAAAATCGAAGGACTATCTTGTAATAGTATCCATAGATATTCTTCTTTGTAAGTAATTATTTCTAAAAAATCATAAACTATATTATATCATCGGTTAATATGCTACACAATCACTTTGTCAAATAAAAAGGTCAAATTTCGAAGCTTGCGTAGATACAAAATTAATTGATCTTTCTTGGCCTCAGATACACCTGTCATGTGATTTGCAACTACCTGCGAATTTGTTTCCAAACAAACTATTGTTGCCCCACTAATATTTGCAAGCTTTAAACCAACCAACGTAACCTCATATTCAGCCTTATTATTCGATGCGTGAAAACCAAATCGAATAGCCTGATACATTGCCTCTCCAGAAGAAGAAACTAATTGAACCCTTGAACTACACCCCAATATGCTAGACCCACTAGCCGAACCACCACATCAAAGTTTCTGGTAAGACATCTTTATCTGTCCCGGTATCCGATCGACTCGAATGAAATTTGACCATAAAATCAGCTAAACCTTGAGCTTTAATAGTTGTTTGAGGAGCAAAAATGATGTTAAAATCTCCCAATTCTATTGACCATTTGGTCATTCTACCAGAAATGTGTGGTTGTTGTAACATGTTTTTAGCGGGAAAGAAGTTTAAAACACAATTGTGTGAGCTTGAAAATAAGGGCGCATTTTCTCAGCAGTCACCACCAAAGCCAAAGCCAAATTTTAAAGTTTCAAATACTTTTTCTCTGATGCTAACAGACTGTTAATAACATAATAGACTGCCTTGAAACTCATTTGTCTTCGCATATCAAAACAACACTTACAGAGAAATCAGAAACTGCTATATACAAAAATAGTTGCTCTCCAATTTGAGGCTTAGACAAAATCTCTGGTGATAACAAAAGTTCTTTAATCATTGAAAAATCTGTTTCACAATCTGGTGTCTATTCAAACTTTAGGTCTTTGTAATACTTAGAAAAAAGGAAAACATTTTTCAGAACACCTTGAAATGAATCGATTAAGAGCAGTTAACCTTCGTGTCAAGACTTCATCTTTCTTTATAGTTCGAGGTGATGTCATTGAAACCAAAACCTTCAATTATTTAGGATCTGCTTCTATCTGTTTTTTCACTAATGATATACCCTAAAAATTTCCATGATCGGACACCAAAAGTACATTTCTCAGGAATCAGCTTCAAATGAATGGCTCTCAAATTTAGCAAGGTCTCCTCTAAATATTCGAGGTGTTCACCATATGTAGAGATCTTAACCAACAGATCATCATTCTATACCTCCATATTCCTTCTGATCTGAGGAGAAAAAACCTTGTTCACCAATCTTTGATATGTTGCTTCATCATTCTTCAACCCAAATGGAATGACCCTATAACAATGTAGTCCTCGATTTGTGATGAATGTAGTACTTTCTAGATCTTTTGGATCCATTTGAATCTGATTATACCCTGAAAAAGCATCCATAAAAGAAAGAACTTAATTCCCTGAAGTAGAATCAACCAGCTGATCTATTCGAGGGACAAGGAATGGATCTTTTGGGAATGCTCGATTTAAATCTGTGAAGCCAACACACATTCTCCACTTTCCATTCTTCTTTTTAACTAATACTGGGTTTATAGTCCATGCAGGATATTGGGTCTCCCTAATATGTTCGACCGTAGAGAGACGATCCACTTCTAGAACAATAACCTCTGACTTTTACACAGAAAAAGCTCGTCTCTTCTAATAACAGGCTTTATCCTTGGATTTATAGCTAGGCTATGACATGTTATTTCAGATGGAACTCATATCACACCCTCCGTTTTCCAAGCGAAAACATTCAAATTATCAAACAAAAATTGTAACAATTGACCACGTAAAGTTGATGACAAAAATGTTCATATTCGTAAAGTCTTCACATTAGAAAAAATATTTTCTTCGATATCCTCACTCACAGTTAAAGAATTCGGGGTTTCTCTTGGATCATCCATTCCCTCTTCATTCGAAGTCACCCCCTTAGTTTCTATTCAATCATCCGATTCTCAGAATTAGAACCTCGAACCTCGAACCTCGAGTGGTGTTACATAACATTTCATGGACACTTTTTGGTCACTTCGAATGAAACCAACTCGATCGCCAATAACATACGTCAAACATTGATGAACAGTAGACACAACAACATACATTTTTAAAAACCAAGATCTCCCAAAAATAGCATTGTAACTGCTCGAATATTCAACCACCATAAACAATACTTGAACTTTCTTCTTAAATGGGCCTTTATTCAAACACACCTCACTTTCAAATTCCCGAATCACCTGAGTTGTTACCCATGTAAACCCATTTATCATACGATCATACCAAAACTTTCGAGGTGGATTACACATCCTATCATATATAGACTTGAATAACACATTTTTTGAACTCATTATATCAATCAGAACACGTCGAATTTTAAATCCAGATATTTCTGCCCCTATAACCACTGCATCCTCAATATGACCAACTATTCTCCTCAATTATCCTCATCGAATAAAAATAAAATGAGTATCATGCTTTCCATATAAATGAGTAGACATTATTCTATCTACTTGAGTTTTTAAAGTGACAATATGCCTTATGCTAGACCTATTAGTATTGCCAGCCATCGAATATCCCCAAAAAATGACTAGAAATTCAAAATACTCACATAAGCTTCAAACCCTTTCCCGTTCTACTGGCTCATCTACATCCATCAAAATTAACTGGTCTGGATCAGTATCCAAATATTCTGATGTTGTATCAAAATCATCAAATATAGAATCTAAAACATCAGTGAACTTTCTTTCTTTGAATTTGGGTTAGTAACTTGCTCTGTCGATGTGCTCAGAATTTTCAATCCACTGTTTTGCCCTTTAACAAAAGCAACCAACTTATCATTCTCTATCAAAAATTGTATCTCCTTATTTAAAATTATATAGTCTGCAGTATCATGCCTAATATCATTATGATACTTGCTAACTTGTTGTTGCGCTCTTCTCTTGGTCTGTTTATTGGAGCTGGCTTTTTAAAACCTACATAACCTTTGGACTTTTCGTAAATTGCAGCAATATTTTTCAGTTAAATCAGCATAAGACTTTGGCCTTATCCACTAATTTAGTCATGGTCTTTGCAACTGATAACATGTGGCTTGAGTTGGATACTCTCCAGTTCGAGGAGGAAAATTGTTGTTATTCCTTGGACGAGGTGGTTGATAATTCGAAGAATATCCTTGATTATTTGTCATTTGCCCTAAATTATTTTTACTAGGTCCAACCACTCCCGGAACCCTAGTTGATTCCTCCACTTTAATTTTGTCCTCGACTTGAGCCATCAGTGCCCCAAAAGTCAAGGCTCTTTTTTTGTTGTTGTTGTATTTGTCAAATAACCTGACCATAAACCTTGTCGTAATGCAGTCATATAAATCATCTCTTCACAATTATCCAATCCGGCTTTAGTTAACACAAAACATTTCGTATAGTCCTTCTATTTCTTTTCCAAAACTTTCTTACATTGTATTATCATGTCACAATTTGCTCGCATCTCTTTACTTCCCACAAACTGTCTTCGAAAATCTGTATTGAAATCTCTAAAGTTGGTAATAGATCCCATCAAAATCGGATTATACCATTTCAATGTTGTTCTCTTGAATATCTGAGAGAAAACTATGCATACCAGTCTGTCATCATCTTCAAAGTTTATTATATAGTTCTTGAATTATTCTATGTGAAATATCAAAACGCTTCGGAAGAGTAATAGACCTTATCTCATCTGTTAAATGAGATTTTCTCCAGTCTACTCCTTGTACATACTGGTAATCTCCTCTTGTTCCCATAACAACATAAAAATTCCAATCAGCTATACCTGTGTACTGATTCGATGTATTTCATTCACACTATTTGTTTTCCTTCAAACAATGAGTCATATTGTATTTTTTTAGTTCATATTCTTTACGCAATTTTCGAGGCCGACCTCTTTCTCCTTTCGAAGATCTCCGATACCTATTTTCCTTAGATGATTCTTCCTTAGATTTCGTGCTATCAAATTCGTCATTACTAGATGTAATATACATGTGCTTGTCTTTCTTTTCTTTTCGTGAGGTGCAATGCTCTTTATAGATTCAAAATGTGTTATTCTGATCACTTCGAATCTGATAAGCTTGATATGATCAATCAGATTGATTTTCTAGCTCGCATTTCTCTTCAACTTGTCGTACCTTAGATTTTAGCCTTCTAGACTGAATATGTTGTTCTCTTTAAACATTTTTTTTCATTAAATGTTATTATTGTATCCAGTAATTGATTCATTCGAATGTCGATATCTGAATGACCTTGTCGCGCTGGAGCTTGATCATCTTCTCCACTTTCTTCCCTACACAGATCAGATCTCAAAGTCTCAATTGTTTTTCGAACTGTTGGCTTAGCGTCATTTACGGGTTCCATATCGATATAGAATGATATAATTGAGTAGAAATTCTATAATTTCTGCATTTTAATGTGAAATCAGGGTACCAATTGAATAGAACTCCCACTATGGTCGCCAATTTGTTAAGTATGAATTTGGTTTCTTGAGAGAGAAAATAAAGAAAGTGTTTAGTTGTAGAGTGAGAAAATAAGATAGAAAATAAGCCTTGTCTAATCAGAAAGTGTCGGCCTTTATTCATTGACCTCAGCCTTTATTTATAGGCGCTCTAAACTTAGTATAACAGAATCAGTTATACAAAGGAGCTAATTGCGTTATTACCCCCGTATATACAAATAGTTTAAAAGTCATCTAACAAGTATATAATTTATTATATATGATCTTAGTTCTATTACAATTAGGCCATCAATATTTAATATCCTTATCAGACACAATGGTAATAGGGGCATCTACTAAGGGCACAGAGGGCCGACGAATTTTGATCGACATGGGTACCTCGACTAACATCTTGTTTTTATCTACTTATCAACAAATGAAGAGCCCATCAATCATACTCTAATCAAACATAACTATAGTGAGATATACTGGAAATTCTGTTGATGCATTGGAGATTTCGAAGTAGAAGCATTGTTAGGCAAATGACCATTTAAAAAATAGTGAGGGCTTTGTTTGTGGTAGTAGATTGTCTGACCCCCTACAATGCAATTTTTGACAGAAATTGGTTGTCAAAGATGGTTGCGGTTGTGTCAATATTTCACCAGTGTTTCCAATACGCGGTTGGAGGTTAAGTATGGGTGGATATGGAATGTTATGTCACCGTTCTTGCTCCGAAATCCCTCGAAACCGTGATAACAAAAAAGGAATATAAATTACTAGAGTCCTCTTTGGATGAGATCAAGATAGATGATCCAAGAGAGACTCATAGTACTGTTATCCCAATATAAAAGGTCGAAGTGCATAATTTAGCTGATGGGAAGAATGTTAGAATTGTTGCCAAATTGGCATCAGAATTGAAGGAAAATTTGTTATAGTTCTTATCCAAATATTTACACGTGCTTTCTTGGAATGAGAATGTAACTGGTGTACCAACAAATTTCATTTGCCACAAACTATTTGTATGGTCCGATGCAGGTCCAATAATCCAAGGAGGTATTTTTCTAAAGAGAAGTCCTAAGCCAGAGTTCAAGAAGTAGATAAATTGACTAAGGTGGGCCACATTCTAGAATCTCAATATCCACTTTGGAATGTAAATCCAGTGCTCTTTAAAAAAAAGAATGACAAATGGAGGATGCACATTGTTAGTTTGGAAAGTTGACAACCATCCTCGCCTCGTTTACTACATTAGTAAGAGTTTATTAGATGTTGAAAACGATACCTCAATTTGGAAAAGCTAACTTTGGTATTGGTAATAGCGGTCATGAAAATTAGGCCTTATTTTCAAGCACATTCCATCACAGTTCGAACCTTTTTTCCACTTAAAAACCTATTGAAAAAATCGGGTATATCAGGCTGAATAATTAAGTGGTATGTGGAGCTAGGGGATTATGATATTGACTTTGCTCCTCAAAAGGAAATCATAGCTCAAGCTGTAGCTAATTTCTTGGTTAAGTTCCATTTGGAGAGGTCCCGTGAGGAATCTTCAATTAACATGCCTAAAAAAGAATGGATAATTCGAATAGATGGTGAATCCAGTATGATGGATATGGGGCTGGAATTTTCTTTCTTTCCCCTTTGGAGATTCAATGTACCAAACTATACGTTATGGTGTTAGAGCATAAAACAATGAAGCAGAATGCAAAGCATCTATAGCAAGTTTAAGGCTAGCTCAGATATGTGGTACCAAAAGAATATGATTCTTAAGTGATTCACAGCTAGTCATACATGAAGGACAAGTGCATTCTGAAACCAAGAAAGAATAGTAGGTGAAGTACTTACGAGTGTTAAAAGAAATTTCTGCTTGTTTTAAATATGTAAAATACGAATATGTGCCAAGATTAGAAAATTCGATGGCTGACTCACTGACCACTATTGCATATTCGGAAGCTTACCATTGGATTCTAGTACATGAGTGCATATAACAGCAACTCTTAAAATGGAAGTTGATGTTGAAGAGAGTTTCCAAATATCAACTATAGTTAGTCAAGACTAGAGTTATTATTAAAGAAATCATACTTGAAGACAAAAGCTTAGCCAAAAGTTAAAGTTCAAAGCACCAGATGTTTTGGTTTTGAAATGGATCCTCTATAAAATATTTTTTAGCAAGTCTTTATTACGTTGCTTCGGATCCGATGAGTCCCAAGCAGTTTTATCTGAGTTACATAATGGGGAAAGATCAACCCATTGTGGCTACAAGGCTTTGACTAGAAGGGTCTTACTAGCATGGTATTATTGGCCATATATTATGTCATATTATAAAGAGTTAGTTAGAAGATGTGATCCATGTAAGAGATATGAAAATGCAATACACGTTCCAACAATTCCAATGGAGTCAGTATCCAAAGAAGTACCATTTGATAGATGGCTTCTGGAAGGTGTCGAACTATTATTTTGGAAATTGATTATTTTTTAAAGTGGATAGGAGTTGCACCCCCCTCCGGAATGACTTCCAAAGCGGTAATTAAATTTATCCTCTAATATTTGTTGTAGGTTTGGAATTTCTAAACGCATTAATACAGACAACGAACCTCAATTCAACAATACGAATATGGAGATCTTATGTGCATCAAAAGGAATTCACCATTGTTTCTTCTCGCCTTTTCATCCCCAAACTAATGGACAGATAGACGTGACAAACGAACTATGGGCTCATCGAACCACTCTACATACTACCACACAAGAATCTCATTTTGCCTTGGTTTATGGAATAGATGCAACCGCACCAGTACAAGCTACTTTACCTTCTTTCAGGGATTCCAAAGAGGAAAATGAAGCTGCAATAAGAGCTCAGTTGCATTTGATTGAATAAAAGAGAATAAAAACATAACAAGCCTAACTCGTGAGCTGTGTATATAAGAGAAAAAAAATACATTGTATGAGTTGAATTATCTAGATTTGATATAAAAATAATGTTTAAAGATTTTACACATATATAAAAACTTTATTATAATGAGATTTTTTCACCACTTGTGAAGGAAAATTTAATTAGAATTATTATATCTTTTATAACTAAGTTTGGTATAAAATTAAATCAAATGAATGTTACAACTACCTTATTTCATGAAGAACTATAATATATTATCTACACGAACCAACATTAAGGTTTAAGTTTAGATAATGTGTGTTTGTTGAAAATATCATTATATGGAATTAAACCGTCTCTTAGATAGTGGAATAGAATAGTTGACTCATTCATGAAAACTTTAATTACAATGAAAGAATTTATAACAATTTTGTGTGTTATAACGAGGGAAACACACATCGCGACACAATTGTTTTTATTATTGTATGTTGATGACATATCAATTGCTAGAATTTATAGAAAAAGATTGATGACTTTGATAAAAATCTAAAAAAGATATTCGAGACAAAAGATGTAAAGAGAACTAGAAATGTCATTAAAATAAATATAAAAAAACATATACAAATGATACCTATTCATATCTTAAAAAGAGTATATTGAAAATATAGTTAAGAAATATGAGATTGTACAAGTTATTATTGCACCTATTTGAGCTCCTTTCAAACTCTGTACTACTCAAATACTTGAAACTAACACATATAAGGCTTTCGTGGAAGAGATCCCCTATGAAAATATGATTGGAAACATTATGGGTTCGAGGTTATATATAAGTCCTGACTTGGCTTACATGATAAGTATTTTGGACAAGTTGACGGCTAATCTTGACAAGTTCTGTTTCGTGTATTGAAATGTTTTATGAGATATTTAAGAGGAACATGATATTTTGGAATATCTTATAATCAAAAGAGCAGAAATGATAAAATCATTAAACGTTATAGACTCAAATTATACAGATCTTTTGATATAAAGAAGTCATTATATGGTCATATGTTATAATATTTGGTGAATTTGTTAGCTAAAAATAAAGTCTATATAAATTAGTATAATTGTTATCAACAAGTGTTGAGTAAATTAAAATAATAGAAACCATTGTTAGAAAATTAACCCTCTAAGTTTGGACCGGAAGATGCGATGTATGGTTTGCACATTTTAATATAAATCAATTTTGAGATTGTCATAATAACTTTAGAAATGGCTTCAACAGTTGGCTTTGAAGGTTTGATTTATGCAAGTATAAAATCTTGACAAAAAAACAATATAAATTTTACATGGTTAAAATTATAGAGCAATCATGCATCCACAAATATTACATCTGATTTTATAGATGGAACAATTACAAAGAATTACAAGAACATAAAATACAAGGAAATAAACATTATTGAAAACTTCTAAAAAATAGTCAAGGTTTTTGTACTATCTTTCAAATTTAAGTATTTATTTTTGTGTATTCGTAGTGACTCTCTCTCAATAACTTATCAATTTTAAAACCACTCAACTCCTTCAATGCATTCTGTTTCTGGTGATCATTTCTCTTAAATAAATCCACTCACATTGTATGGATGCAGTTTTCCAATATATATATAAACTCAAATGGGACATCTATTTGTATAAAAATATATCATGCTCTCAATGGAAACCAATTTTTTTTCAGATACTTGTACTAATATTCTAAATTAATGTATGTGATCAAATAATATATTTACAACTATAACATATTTTTGCAAATGTCATTATCAACTATTATAATCGAATATTACTCCAATTAGTGATAAAACTTTGTTCCACCTTGACACATAAGCTATTATTTATTATATCCAAACAAGTATTTTATATCTAGATACAAACTAATTCCCAAGATCTCTAAGTTAGGAGCTAACCGAGGTCAAATCCCCTTATGAAGTCAAACCTATTTCTGGATCAACCTTCTTTATGGGTTAAAAACCCTTCAAACACTTATCCCAAAAATCAATAGTAAACTCAGATGCTAAAGTCTTCATCTAAAGTTGGGAAAATTGAATCACCATGGTATACGCTAAGAAATTCAGATGACCTATCAGAGAGTTTATTTAGTCACAAAACCGATAATGAACATACGCTCGGTAAGAAGAATTCTGAAAATATGAGAATTTCTCATGGCATGGGAAGGAAATAAGATATCCAGATGCTTTCAGTAAGGGTGTCAAAACACTTGGGGAGCTTATTTTCACTTATAATTCAAGTTGGATAAGAAGTATGAAGTTTCGGTTTCGCTTGAAGTTTGAAGTTTGCATTTGATTATTATGAAAATATTAGGTAGATAACAAGATACCAAATATATATTCCCAAAACATTATTCAAGATTTACAAATATTTACCATGTTTACACATCACCAGAAGATTGTAGTGGTAGATAGCAAGATGCCAAATCAATATTCCCAAAACAGAATAGTTGTGAGATTTGTTGGGGGCATTGATCAATGTGATGGGAGATACAACACTTCTATTCACTTGTTGTTCAAGACATTGGACACTTCACACCATGATAATTTCCATCAGCCAAACTTTCCAGGTGATGCTATCACTAAAGATGATCCAAGGGAACCTTGGCATAATATCCATTATTATCTTGAAGGACCCATTACTTGGGATATCTTATTCAACTTTGAGAAGCGATGGAAACAACAAGGTGGTAAGAATATTCGGTTGATCTAAGATAGCTCGATGGAATTATCATCCCCCATCTCATACTATATTCCATGAGGACCACGAGACATGTTTAGATCCATCGATGGTGGGGCTGCTTTTTTTGATATTTTAGTGTAATTGGATTGACTAGTCAACCAATGTAGTCGTAATATATTATCGAACAAGTCGGAGAGTGTAGAGTACACACTTGCAAGAATATATTATGATTAGTGGGTCCAAGGGGCGGAGCGTGGCTGTGGTTAAATTTATTTGAATGATAAGGCTATTATGAAAATTTATAGAAATTTGAATTTGGAAAATTAATTCGAATTTGAATTTGAATTATTAGTCGGTTTTATCATTTGAAATTTTAACCATTTTTGGACATAAAATTGTTTTACAGTTAGAGTATTTTGGTTGAATAAATTAGTATGGTTCCGTGAAAAAGGAAATCACAACAAAAATATTGATTCTTATTGTTCAAAAGAAAAGCTCTGATTTTATCCGGTTGAAAATTTAGGAGAACCACCAAAAAAATTTTAATCTGAAATTGTTAAAACAAGACTTCAGAGTTTATCCGGAAATCTCTAAACAATATTTCCAACAAAATATTAAAATTATATGTTTCTTGTTTTATGAAGATACTTGTACGAAGATGTTCTTGTTTTATGATTTGTATGAAGATTGGAATAAAGATATTTGTTGTCATCTTAACAAAATCCGTAATCATTAAAGCATCAATGGAACTACGATATCATTGTCCTGTAAGTTTTTCTTCTTTTTTATTGGATGACTTTTAATCATGGATGTCTAGATTTTGAGATTATGAAAATGGTGATAATCTCTAGATTATTTTAAATTTTGTAAATGATACACAAATTGGAATAATCATTAGTTTGAATGTTAGAAGTGTATATCAATAGTTGAAAATTTATGCAATCGAAGTGGTGGAGTTTAATTGTTCAAAATTTGCATGCACTTCATTGTTTGATAAGTATTATTTTAATTATTGGAATTGTGCATACAATTGAGGCTATTTGTCTATATATTTAAAAAAAAAATTATGTATTATTTGTGTTTACATTGAAAGGCATTTATAGTTCTGTATGTGTGGCCATGGATGGCCACTAATGTAATGTTTGTGTTCATCAATGATTAATGCAGAGATTAATTATGATTACATCAGTCATTTAGTACTTCAGTATGCAATTAACCTGCACATGCATGTATAAGCATCAAATTAATATTAATCGAGTATAGACCGTTAATTAATTACAGTAATTAAAATATTTAGTGCATGTTAATAATTACAGAAACCGTTGTTTCCATAACAGCAGTTATGCGAAACTGTTTCTCTAGTAGTTGGATAAAGTCCGTGGAAGAATATAAGTATTGATTTATTAAATTGTTGATGAATGTTGTTGAGTATAAGTTGTATTATATAATATATAATATAATTTATACTTATTATTTATGTTCTGCCCCGTATGAAGGGCTTTGTAGATTTCTTGTGAGTGTTAGAGTGTTAACTAGGATTTGGGTTAAACCAGAATTCTGAGTTTGACAACTCAATATATGTATTGTCTGTTTTTGTTTTTATTGTTGGCTTCCGGATAATCCCACAGGAGCGGTGTCCTTTAGGAATCTAAGAATGCACTGTCTTGCGGGTATCGGTTTATGAAGTTGTTGGCAATTTTGATGGCTCCATCTTGTTTTACCTTTATGAAAGAGAGGAAGGCAATGGTTGTCTTTACCCTGGTTCGGTGATATACGTTAACAGTAGCTGTCATGTTCTGTTGTTTGAGGTTGAACCAAGACAAGAAAATAAAAAATTGTTTCGTAGAATTTGAACTTCTATTTAACTGCACCTAAACAGAAACAGGTTTGTTATTAAACTGTCTAGTGCAATTTTAATAAAATAATTAATACAGTGTTAAACGATTGTTAAATGTATGTAAAGTCTTTGGTTGAATACATTTATTGTATTGTAAAGTCCATGACATAACATATTTATTGAATCGTTGCCGCATGCAAGGAGTGTAAAATCATATATACTTAAGTTATTTAATTAGATATAATATAATTTACAAATTTGGAAAATTTTGATGTTATTCAGATATAATATAATTTACGATTTTGGTAAATTTTGATGTTATTCGTAAATGATTTATGATCTGTTTATACGCGAGTGGCATGTTGATTTTGATATTGACCAAATCACAATGATGAAACCAAGACATTCTTATCATCTACGAATTTTGAGATGAAAGATTTGGAAGAAGCATAGACTTCTTCGTATATGTATGTTATGACTAGCATTAGGCTGGATATTTCCTTTGTTGTTGGAAAGCTTAGTAGGTATACTAGCAATCCTAGTTCACATAATTGGAAATCTTTAAATCAATTATTCAACTATTTGAAAGAAACCATGGATTATGGTTTGATTTATACTTTATTTCCTCTGGTACTTGAAGGATATTCGGATGCAAGTTATATTTCGAATATGGAAGACCACTCTTCCACAAGTGGATAGGTATTTCTAATTGGGAGATATGTTATCTGTTGGGTATCTAAGAAACAAACTGATTCAACAATGGAATCAGAGTTTGTGGCATTAGCAGCAGCTAGTAAAGAATATTATTGGTTAAGAAGTTTAATGTATGAAATTTTGTTGTGGCCCAAACCGATATCACCTATATCAATCAGATGTGATAATGAAGCTACATTAGCCAATGTCGATAGACAAGTTTACAAAGGTAGGTCTAGATATTTAGGTGTTAGACACTGTATGATTCGTGAGCGCATCATTTAACCAATCATTAGAGTTTGTGAGAACTCGATATACTTTAGCCAGTCATTTAACCAAAGGGTTAAGTAGAGATTTTGTGCACAAATCGGCTATTGCGATGAGATTAAAGTCCATTTGAAATCTCTTATGTTAAGATACCTAATTCCCATCTAATATGACATTAGGTGCTGAATTCAATATGGAAAGCTTAACATCTAGAGATTGGAACACATTAGTAGTATTATCCCAAAGTATGTGTTCAGATATGCAACTTGTGGAGGTTGAAGTTTATTTTCTTAATAGCTCTTTTGAGAAATTGCATATGCATGTGCAAGAGTAAAAGATCTACCTATTTAAGTATGAAGTTTAGCCGCTTCAAGAAGCTAGGACTTGGCTTTGATATGCTTAAGAAGGATAAGGACACGAGGCTAGTAAAAGATAGTGTCAAGTAAGAACATTTGAGAACATAAATTTATGTGTATATTATCATTGAGTATTCATTATGGATAGTAAAGGTTCAATCCTCAGTGATACCTTGATATTCAAATATTTAAAATGTGTAATATACTAATATGAAATTCAATCGTCACGATATTTCATTTATGCATAAATTTGTTATTTGTTGTGATTTTATTTTAGTTAATCATGAATTGCACTAAAATGGGGGGAGATTGTTGGATATTTTAGTCTAATTGGATTGACTAGTCGACCAATGTAGTCGTAATATATTATCGAACAAGTGGGAGAGTGTGGAGTACACACTTGTTAGAATATATTATGATTAGTGGGTCCAAGGGGCGGAGCGTGACTGTGGTTAAATTTATTTGAATGATAAGGCTATTATGAAAATTCATAGAAATTTGAATTTGGAAAACTAATTTGAATTTGAATTTGAATTTGAATTTGAATTTGAATTTGAATTTGAATTTGAATTTGAATTTGAATTTGAATTTGAATTTGAATTATTGGTCGGTTTTATCATTTGAAATTTTAACCGTTTTTGGACATAAAACTGTTTTACGGTTGAAGTATTTTGGTTGAATAAATTAGTATGGTTCCGTGAAAAAGGCGATCACAACAAAAATATTGATTCTAATTGTTCAAAAGAAAAGCTCTGATTTTATCCGGTTGAAAATTTTGGAGAACCACCAAAATAATATCAATCTGAAATTGTTAAAACAAAACTTCAGAGTTTATCCAGAAAACTGTAAACAATATTCCCAACAGCTTTTTGGCTTTCCTGAGACACTCAAAGATACTACTAGAGCTGATCTTATAAGTGGAAAGGATAATATCATCAACAGAAGCATTCAGGATGCTTATATTAATGCTATCCGACGAGTAAATGATTTCACATTTATTGAAAATAAATATTTATTAGGAAACTCATTTGGTTGGAGTTCTGATAATATTAATCTTGAAGACATTAATTAGCTGCATTTAATACCAAAAAAAATTATACTTTAAGATTGTTAGTAAGATTGGCAAGGATGCCCCCAAGGGAGTAGCCGAGTTGGTTGAGTATGGTATGCTTGTGACCAAAAGGTTATGAGTTCGAGTCCCTCTACATACGCTTTCTAGGCTGAGCCTGTCACCTTGTGTGGTTTACCTTCTGGCGTTGGGTTGTAGGCTATCGCGTCAGACTGAGGGTTTACCCTGTGCGCACTCATTGCACTCTGAGTAGCGGATGCGGGTTCCCTCTGAAAAAAAAAGATTGGCAAGGATGGAGCATTCCACAAGGAGCTAAATAATGCTAGGATATTTACAATTGAAGACTTCAAGCAACTAATGGTCAAAGATCCTTAGAAACTGTGGAGTGTTCTTGGATGTGGTATGTCCAATAAGATGAGGGAGGCACTTGCCGAGCATGCGAGGACTTGTGTCATGTCTGAGAAGCTTTATGTTTACTATCCTAAAGATTTGAGAAATATTGGTGTTCTTATCAACAATATTTATGCCCTAAGTGGCCTTTTCACAGAGGAACAATATTTTCCATCATATTCTCTTTTTTGCCACAAGAAGGTTTATGTTGAAACATTAGTGAAGAAATCATATGAGAATTGGATCAAGTTATAGAATACGATGGCAAATATCTTTTGAATTCCAATCAAAGTAAAAGTTGAGATGCACCTGAAAAAGATTTACTAGTGAGTCCAGTTGTGGGTGAAATGAATCATGAAGTTATTTACACTGAGGTTTTCAATAGTAAGCAGTTTATTCAACAAGGGATTTAAATGGATTGCCAGATGCGGATTCCGTTTTTTACTTTACAAGGAAGTCCGGTGTAGACGCCTTTGATATCAGGTTTGACGAGCATTCCCCAAAAGGAGCATTGCCACAAGGTACAATGGTGCTTGTAAATTCCTTTAATCCACTTTCTCATTCTTCAGCATTGTGGGCATTGATGTTTCTTGTTTCAGTTAATACTATGGCTTCTGATGTGTTAAGAGGTTATTGGGGACAAAGTATTCCATGGGAGATTGGTGGTTATCTTAGAGTCTACCCCCTATTGTACATCGTAAATATAGGATTGAGGCCTACCTGTTTTTCGAGGAGTAAGATTTTCATATGAACGTTGGCCACTTTATCAAGTTCTTGGTTTCATGGATATCGGGTAAGCATAGGCTTTTTGAGAAAATCTTGGGTTTAGGTTTTTTTATTGCTGAATAAGGATTTTGGAGTGAGAAAGACTTAAAATCTACTTTTGTTTTGCTGCAAGACTTGATTTATGTTGGGTACCAACAACTGAGTTTTTGATGAATTTAGAAATAGATAGACCGCATCCAAGCATTGGGACCAGCAACTGAGTTTGATGAATTTAGAAATAGATAGACCGCATCCAAGCATTGGGAGATCAGTAATTTGATTAAGTGGAGGAAGAAATTTGGGAATGCTATCCTGGTAATGTTCTATTATGGACGTGTTTAAATGAATACTCTTGAGTGGAGATTGTTTTATGGCGGAATATTAATTTGGTGGCACCTCATAACTTCCAAAGATATTTATCACTACAGTAGTAGTAGTGTTGAAGGCTTTGTATATAAGTAATAACAATCAAATCTCCAGACTAGTATTTTGGTGGCACCTCATACCAAGGTTTTATTTTGGACCACTTCCAAAAGACCTCATACTAGTTGAGATATGTTCTCACTTATATACCATCGATCCTTCTCATGTTTAATCGATGTGGGAAGTGTGACTTTTGTTGCACCCTAACAATAATGAGCAATATACACCATCAAGATCTCATCATACCAATTCTTATAAATATGACACACTTTATTATCCAATTTACCTTTCTAGTAATTCATGAGTCATTCAAGATAATTCCAGTGAGACCTCTGGATCAATCATAAATATGTCAAAACACTAATAAAGTATGCAAGATCAGGTCTATAAAAATTATAGCATATTTGACACTTCCGGTGACATTTGCATATGGTATATCTTGCATAAATTTCTTATCTTTACTTTGGCTCGTGCTTGAGTAATGTTAAGGTTGAATAAGAACCAATGTGAGTCAACATATTTGGATTCGAACATTTCAAACTTCTTGAATACTTTATATATGTATTATTTTAGATAATGATATATAAACTTTCAATATATTCCTCTTAGGTCCTTTTAGGTGCTTTCATATCCTTTATTTTAAACTCTTATTTAAGTTCACTCTAGATATTTTCAATCATCATTATACTATTTCGAGCTATAAGTATGTCATCAATATTTAATAATAACAAAAATGCTATCTATGTGTGTTTCCTCGTTACAATAAACATAAATATCGTGATAATTTCTCTTAGAATTGATTGAGTTCATGGAAGATTTAAATATTTTATTACACTTCCTCGTTGACTACTTCAGCCCATATAGAGTTCTCTTTAAGAAACACATAGTTTCCTAACCATATTCAAACCCTTAAGGTTGTATCATATAAATTATCCTCAAGTTCTTCATGTAATAATGCACTAGTAGCATAAATCTTATCTAACTCGAAATCAAATCTTGTAACGATTGACAGCAAAACCCTTATATGGGTTTATTTCACAACCGATGAGAAACTTTTATTGAAATTGACACACTTCTTTTGCACAAACCCACAATCACTAGCATAGATTTGTACCCAGATAATTAACTAACATGATAATTTTGTTTCCTTTTGAATATCTAATTACATCAAACAAGATTTTGACTCGTCAACTGCTTCACAATAATCCAAGTGTTAATTTCATTTAAAGAATTTAGTTCTTCTTTCTTTCATCTCTTTCTTTTTAATCGTTTTTTTGTTATAAACATTATAAACACTAACTAATAATTTTTTATTCCAAGGGTTTTAAACCTATGTATATACAATTTATGTTGTAATTAAATATATTATTTTATTTGGTTTAGTTTTTTTATTATATTATTTTGTATTTAAAGTAGACTTAATGCATGCTGATAGCCCATAGATTCAATTGTCTGACCATAGATTTACATAGAGACCAAGAAGTAATGTCTATTTCGGATATGTATCAATACCTCTGGGTTCATTGATTAGTTTACTACGGTCATTATCCAGTGAAGTCTGAGCTAAGTTTTTAGATCGGACGACCCACTAGTAGGAGGTGGGAGACTAGAGATAGAACAACCATACAAGGCTCTTGAATTTTGATCTAGACGCCGTTATGAAGAAAACATCGTTTCAGTTGAAGATTTAAAGGAGTTTCGAGATAATATATATGAAAACTCCCTAATTTTAAATATAGGAACAAGCTCTTGCAGGATAAAATAATTTTTCCACGAAACTTTTATATAGGATAGAAAGTACTGTTATATAACATGTGTTTGAGTTATTTACGAGTAAGCTATGATTAAGATGGTCTATACCATTTGGATAACTAATATTAATCTCTATGGAGCAATCTAAATCCCACATCCAAGGAAGCGGACCTTTACGATGAACAGACATCGAAATCATACTACCAAGAGGTTGTTAAGGAATATCAGATCTCAATCATTCTTCGAGTTCCGAACTTTGAAAGTCCAACAAGTCAAGCTACTCAGTAAACAAATTGATGGGTGGAAAACCAACGTAAGTTATTTATGTAATATATTTTTAGATGATCCTAACTATTTTTACATTAAACTACATGTTTTTAAATGAAAAATCAATTTTCCATTTTTTAAAAAAGTTAATCGCGGTCAACATAATGGTGATCGCGATCACACATGAACCTAAAAATGTACTTTGCATAAGTGAAGCTATGGGCATCGCAATCACCATTGTTTCAGATTAAAAAAAACTTC
Organism: Limnanthes douglasii subsp. nivea; assembly: GCA_036936605.1. Taxonomy (NCBI): domain Eukaryota; kingdom Viridiplantae; phylum Streptophyta; class Magnoliopsida; order Brassicales; family Limnanthaceae; genus Limnanthes; species Limnanthes douglasii. The sequence continues at coordinate 171,947,839 of JAUPFV010000004.1, read as the reverse complement.
ACCTGAACGAGCTAAAGGTTATAACGATCACCATTGTTCAATCTGGAAAATAAATCAAAATAAAAAAGTGACATCTTTTTAAAAAATTAAAAGACTTAAATACAATTTATTTAAAAACATGTGTAAGACCCAAACAATAAGATGGGATTTATCTACTTTCTTATCTCTTCAAGATCAACTTTATCTTTTTATACACATACCTAAAAATCTCTATTATAGACTTACACAAATTCAACGAATCATTTCATCCCGAAACATCCAAACAACCTAGCTACGCAATCAAAATCACTAAAAACCCAATAAATTTGAAAACCCATAAAAACCAATGAATCCAACCTAGAACATTAAAATAGAAATTGTTCAAGAATCCTGTATGGTTTTTATGAATTAAATATGTGATTTCCAGCGGAATTGTGATTCAAGAATTATCACAAACCAGAAAGTTGAAAACATCTCCGAGTGTTTCAAGTTTAGAGGTCTTGGTTCTTCTCTTGTTTGAAACAAAAGTAAGGTAATCTTTGAAATTATTAGAAGTATGAAATAAATTGATTGATTCGGGATTTGCAAAAATTTATGTGGTTGTTTTGTTTATTGGATTACGGTGATAGTATTAAAAATAATTGGAGCTTTTATTTATAATTTTCGTACTGATTTTATATAACAATTATTAGTGATTTTGAATTGTTTTGTTGTATTTGAATTGTGTGAAAATGAAGTCAAGAATGGAAAATTGTAAGGGGAAAGAACATACTTCACGAAGTCTTTTTATTAACAATAAGTTTAAAGCTCATTCAACACAAGATATACCAAAAGGGTTCGGCTAAATTGGAGTCCAAAACAGTGGCGGATTTACTATGGGGCTAGGGGGGCGCGAGCCCCCCCTAGCCTCAAAGAAGATTAGTATTGGGGAAATTTTTATTTTCGGAATTTTTAAAGAAGTTATGTTTAAAATGTTTGATCAATGGTCAAACGGTGTCGGTTTTGGCTGAAATTTGGACAGCATGTTTGGGACATATAAAGCTTCAATATGTCCGGTTGGATTGTTATTTGATGCTACGGTTCGGGAGAGATTACTTTTGGAATAGTGGAGTAGTTTTTGTAATATTATTGTTTTTTGTTTTTTTTGTTAGTTTAGTATGTTTAAAATTGTTGGTGGGTTGTAGATATTTATTATATTGAATTGGATATACTTTTACCTTCAACTTATCATAATTGTTGAAGTGTTTTTGGTGGAATATTCATAAGTCTTGTGGTCTTTTACTCTTCAGAACGAATTGGTCTTTTCATATAAATGTTTTGGTTGTTGATTTATTTTACCGTTGATTAATTTTCAGTATTAGATTTGTGGTTTTATTTTGTTAATAAATCGGTTGTTTTATTATTTGGTTGGTTGTTTTGAAGTTAATCTCGTGTGTGGTTGATATACTATTATTTGGGTCTAATAGTTGGTATTACAGCTCCGTACCTAGACGAAAACATGATATGAATGAAATTCTTGGATGTCGAGGATGATGAACCATCAGTCATGCTCATCAAACGGAGTGACTTTATTAGAGTGTATAAATATTGTGTGACTTGATTATTGACGCTTCTAAGATGCTTTAATAAGAGTGAACAAATATATCCATTGTAAAACTTTATGAGTTAGATATGAATCATGAAACAACCTAATTAGAGGGAGCATTAGGTAAGTCAACTGAGGGGAGGTAAAAGTGGTAGAATTTGTTATGTGTGACCAAATTTCCACGTCGGATAGGTATGAGAAGGCACAATGACAAATAAGTAAGAACATATCTCAACTAGTATGAAGCCTTTTCATTTTATACATAAATGTTACAACTCGTACTAACTCATATATAAACTCAAGATTATTTAGACATATGCCCCATAAATGCATAATTTTTTTATATATTTAATTTTAATAAATATTCATGATTTTCTTAATCAATAAAAATGTCAGGATTAATTTTTTTTAATATTTTCAGACAAATTATTAAAAAATCAAAATTAAAAATAGGATCCTGACCTGAATTCCTGGATCCGCCACTGGTCCAAAATATGTTAACCAGCCCCAAAAAACAAGCGTTTTTGAAATTTTACAATTTTACCCTTACCCCGGCGGTTGAACTTTTCTCAACCGCCGGTTGTGACCCTCCCACCCGGCGGAAAAGCTGTTTCACCCGCCGGGGTAAGCTTCCCCGCCGGTTGAGAGGGTTTCAACCGGCGGGGTAAAAAACGGCTAAAATTTTGGGATTGGTTAACATATTTTGGACCCGAATTTAACCAAACCCATACCAAAATCCATTTTGGTCAAACGAGTTTTGGTCTTCTTTTTAGTAATCTCAAACTGCGAACATGATTGAATTTTTAAGTTGATAAGCTTTTTGTCTCATACCAAACAATGTTTGTGTCCCGCTAGTGCATGAATTTTATGCGGACCTTCCTGTTTTATATTCCGATGAACACGAGGTCTATGTTAGAGACCATAAAGTTCTTTTCAGACAAAAAAATGATAAATGATTTACTTCATTTTGAGGCTATGTCATTTGATCGGTGTATGGAGATAGACGATATAAACTATGCGGATGTACTCTGAATGTTGTGTGTACACAGAGCAATTTGGGATGGTACCGTAAATATTGTGTGTACACAGAGCAATTAGGGAGTTGGATTGTATACTGCCCAAATAAAAAAAAACTATTATATAAAATTTGATGGTTTAATTATTATTTTAAAGTATTTTGAATATTTTTACCGAATATTTTTAATCCGTTAAAGACAATTTATACCAATCTAATACAATAGTAAATTCAATATTTATAAAATTAGATACACACCAAAAACTCAAATTTATATCCTAACCTTATAAAAAAAGTTGAAAAATTATTAATTAAATATGGTTAAATAACTATTCAGTTTTAAATGGTTAACTCCTATTTATTTTTATTTATCTGTTTTCAACGAATAAATTATCTTTCACTCTTTTAAAAACGGACCAAACTGACAAAGTGTACTAAAAACCATCCAAGTTAATGTATTTCGCACTAAGTAGCAAAAATATATCTATTTATAAAAAAAAGTTTTCAACATACATGGCATACAAGATTGTTTATATTGAGTTATTCGGTTTCAAATAGATAAATATACCAAAGCAGCTATAAACATTAGTCTTTATTTTTTCCACGTTATCTTAAACAGAAAATAACTCCTCAAAATTAGGTATAAAGTAACTTTTATATTATATAATATTTACGATGTTCTTCTCTATTTATAATGAAATAATAACTAATATGTTCAATTGCTTTAAAATCAATGATTTTTCGGAGCTTCTCAACACAAACAAAATCAGAAATAAGATAAAAATAAATTTCAATAAATCATATTTAACAATACAATAATAATGTATCATATATTAACAATATGAATTAGAGACGTGATTCCTTTTAATTTTGGCTCGTTTTTTTTTTACATTTTTCTAGTTTTTTTTTCTCGCATGGTTTCAGGAGCAACTTTGAAGAAATTTTGGAAGTTTTTAATTTAAAATTTAGTGTTCGTGTATAATATTTAGAAGAATTTTAATTTTGAGAATATAAATATGTTTGGGTTATATATATTTGATGGTTTGTATCGGTTCTCTGTAATTGTTGTTAGTAGCCGCCCAAAGTTATACCAAGATATAAATAGATCCGGCTCTAGACTTCTTTGTTGTTTAAGAGGTCTTTCTTTTATTGGGCTATTGTTTTGATTTTATTTGTAAATATGAGAGACGTTTGTACTATAGTTTTGTTTGAAAAATATTAATAAAGGTCTGTTTTGATGGGTTGGATTGATGTGTAGACCATGTTGATTATTTTGTTAAACTAGATTAAAATCCGACTCGTTTCGTTTAGTTATTAGGATTAAAGTAAAAAAAATGAAATGATGAACAATAAATAATAATAAAATTTAAAATTTAAAAAAATAATAGGTACTAAAATAAAACGATAATAAGTTTATGAATTTGTACTTTTTAAAATCTTAGGGTGCTTACATGGTAGTCGAATTGTATTAGGGAAGTGTATTATTGGTTTGAAATTTGTGGACTAAACGCGCAACAAAAAAGCTAAAAAATAATTATTATTCACTATGCCATGAATAACCATGGATGTGACAAATAGCAAGCACGAGGGAAGGTTTAATACAAAAGTGAATATAAGAGACTTTTTTTAGACAAGTGACGGATAATGGAGACTAATTGTGATTTTAAGTATAAGTGAAATAAATACTCTCATATTATTTATTTTTATGTTTTACATAATCGCTCCTAATATTATCGAAAGTGTAAGGTCGATAACTGATCTAAAAATATTCGTATAGGGAGTAATTAAATCGCTAGAGGGAGAAAGTGTAAAGAATATACTAAAGAGAGAAAGTGTCAAGAGTCAAAGTAAAAATTAATGATTCATCATTTGTCCAAGAAAAAGGACATATATTTATAGGGACATGTCTTATTCTATTAAATATTTCACCCACTATGATTTTAAGTACAAACACAGTTATTACATATTTCCTTTCAAGTCCTTCAAGTTTCTAGTTTACTAAATTTCTTCTTATATATTAATTATTCATTTATTTTACCATTTTAAACTAATATTTATGATCAGATTAATTCCACCATTATCAGTAGTTCTTCTAGTCCTTGCAAAGAAATCTAAGAGAGGACTAAATCTAATGTCTCTTATGACGAAATAGTGTTGGACTTACTTAGATTTGATATTTTTTATCTTGTTATCTACGTGGAGCATGCTACCCTTCTTCTAACATATTTCGACAACTATCGAACCCACAAAGATCCCATCAAGTAGTTGTTGAGCCTTAAGAATGATGTGTTTTGACAACTAGGCACATTTTTCAACTCTTCCTCAAAAGCCCATTTAACTTCTTGGACTTTCCTTATAAATTTTGTTTCATGTCTTATAACTCCTCATTTATCAAAACCTATAGAGATAGAAAGAGAAACTAAGATTTTAAACCCTCCACCGTGAGAACCAATCCTCATTCACACTTTACCAGAAAATACCATAACAACTCTGTTCCCATCGTCTAACATAATTACCATTTTGTATCTATTTGAACGATCCTTTACTTTAACCTGGTGATTCTTATTATTTATGTTTGGGATAAAAAATGACATGGCATTGGCTAACCATCTCTCAAAGAGTCGCATAAAGAGAAGTCGCAAGAATAGTACTGACAAACATATACTAGTTGTCCAAACTTTCACCTATGGTCATTGGCCTCTTACGAAAAAACAATCTCAACCAATCGACCTCGAATCTTCTTCCAACAATCATCCTTCTCAAAACCCCAAAGCTTGCTCTCAAAAACAAGTTTTAAAATATTTGTATCTCGATATAAGTGATACTGAAAACCAAATCGTCTCAAAGAAAATACATCACACGTCAGGCTCCAAGTAAAAATACCTTGAAAAAGTCAAAAACAAGAAGGTTAAGACAAATCCTCTCCTGAAGGGATCAACTACAATGGACAAAGAGTCACAAATGGTCCCTTCAAATAAAGAGAAAACCAATGCAACAAAGGCCCATCCCCAACTGCATGATAAAACTTTTGAGGAGATTAATAGTCATGATTCAGCAGTGGTTGTTGATTCTAGTAATAATATTGAGGAAGTGTAGATAATCAAGGATACCCTCACAACCAATTTTCAAGGTGATGCCTCAAAGAAGAAGATGAATGCGAGGAAAAAAGAAATCGAATGAAGATATTACGTTTCTTGTTGAATTGGTTGCCAACCTTGGAGAAACTTTCAAACAAGTACTTCTAGAGTACCATATTGAACTTAACAAAGTGTAATATGAGTACTTCCCAAAGCCCAACGCGTCTATTCTTCCGAAGAAATAGGGGATTCCCGAGTCTATTTCAATTCGATTGCCTACCATGGGCGAGACTCCATTATCATGCATACCATAAAAATTAATTGTATATCTATAAATATTTAATTGGGGTATTTGGTTCCAGTTGGATCCTATCATCATTCAATACTCTGAACTTATCAAGTTATGTCCGAGCTAGGCTAGCCTCAACCTATAATTTACACCGTTTTGTTGTATCATGGCCTCTAGGATTTTGAAAATTGAGCTTATGATGGAGTAATTCATAGCAAAAAAGACCATATAGAAAAATTCATGTATTCCCTTCTACTAGATTATCCTTGAGAATGATTCAAAAATAGTCAACAGCCTCCTCGAAGCAGACAACACATGACTTTTCTATAAGTGGGTGCTGGAAAAATAGGAGAGAAATTTTTATTGAGAACCATCAAAGACTATATTTGAATAGAATAACACAAGTAAATTTAACTTTTTTCCAAAATGATTTTGTAAATAATATACATCTAACTAAACTATTTAATGTAAAAATTATAAAGCGCTTTCAAGAGCACCTTCGTGCTGCCGATGCGAATTTTTTTAAGCTACGTCTATGACCTAAATATGAATGGTCAAATGAATTCTATCAGTGCTTCACCCCACTAAACCTGGTTTAGAGAAACATGTGGAAAATATATCTTGAAACAGTTATTTTATAAGAAAAGCATATGGATCCTCCTAGAAAAACTGATGTTATTAAAAGGCCCTCAAAGAGTTGAAAGCATTCAAGATTCAGGCTAAAAAGACAAAGCCTCTGTTGTCACCATTGTTGTTGATAAATTCGCCAACGATTTTCTCAAGACGTTGACAAATCGTGAAAAAAAAGTCAAACTATCTTTCACTATCGATGTTAAAAAAACTACTAGTACATGATACATGAAGATCAATGTCATGAAGATAGTTTCAATATTACGCCAAATGAATCCGATGACTCTGAATCGGAAGATTTTGAAAATGGAAATTCTAACTCTTCTGAAAATGAGAACACAAAGAATGAAAATTCTTCGGACAGTAGCTCAAGAATTTTTCCAAAGGATGACGAAGACAACTAAGGACATCAATTATTTTCACCATGTTTGATCGTATGCCTGCTTAATTTTTTATCTCATGTTTTGTCTGTGGTCTGTTATCAGCGGTAATTGTCCATAGAAATCCGAACCTACAACAAATATTGAACAGAATAAACTTGATAACATCTTTGGCTCTTGTTCTAGACAAATGTTCAACTTCTACCCACTTCGTAAAATAACCAACTGCATAATAATGGTCTGACGTCCCCCATAAGCCATCAAAAGAAGACCAACTAAATCTAATCCCCATCTATCAAATGGAAGTGCCTTGGAAATGGAATCAAGAGGTACGATGGTATATGTATCGTATTGGAAAATCTTTGATAAGTATCACATCTTCGAACCAAATATTTAGCATCGATCATGATAGTTGGCCAATAATATCCTCACAAAAGTACTCTTTTTGTTAAAGTTTTAAACCCATAATGAGCAGAACCCTCCCCCTCATGCAACTCAGATAAAATCATTCGAGATTCATTCTTTCCAAGGAAATGTAGCATCGGTCGACTTAAAGATTTTTTTTTTAAACATCTCCAAGAACTGTAAATCCACTAGTAACGTTTCCTTAACCAAGAATGTCTTCAAGTCATATTGCCAATCTCATTCATCTTCCCCTAAAACCATGAAAACCTCTTCGGAATACTGACATTGATCGGATCTCATTACTATGGATGGGCTTTCTTGTGGAAAAATCCATGGATACCCATCTTAATACACAATGGTTGCTAAAGAATCAGCAATAGAATTTTGACCTCAATAGATATGTTCAAACTAAACACTCTCAAGCGTTACTGAAAATTCCCTTAACACTTTCAAATATCTGATAATTGGTCTTTTCGTACCTCAAGTATTTCAGATGCATGGTTCACCAAAAGCGTGAATCACTCTTCAACCATAATCTTTTAGTCCCACAAATTTTTGTAAGTCACAACCCAGCTAAAGTTTATTCATACTCCGCCTCATTATTCGACGCTCTAAATCCAAATCCTATTAATTGAAATCATGCTCTTGATCCCCCATCAGTTTGAACTAACCATTTTCCCCCGACTCCTCTCTTTCTTTATCAAACTCTTTAAATTTTGGCCTCTCCGAATAAAATTCAACTAGAAAGTTAGCTAAAGCTTCAACATTGATTGATTTCCATGAATTAAAATTAAGATCATAGTCTCTCAATTCTACAGATCATATTATCATCCTTCCTAAAACATCTAGCTTTTGTAAAATATTTTTTAATGGTAATGAAGTTCGAACTATAATTGAGTGAGCTTGAAAATAAGGATGCATTTTCAGAGCAGTTATGACTAAGGCCAATGCCAATT